>CM037791.1:41193743-41243743 GCA_021229015.1 Solen grandis
GCAGCTAAAAACGCTTTCTGGCAAGAAATTTCGAGTGACATACGTTTTTTTCGTACCGCATTAAAATAAAGTCCTGTTTACCGGGTCATTCTTAATTTATGACTATATATGCTCGTTCTCTAATTATCGAAAAAACAATTAATTGCCAGGTCTATTTTTGAAGTATATGATGACCAGAAAACAAAACCCGAGATCTTTCTGTTCTTACTTTCACTGGGTTTGAAATTTCTAGCTGAACTGCTTTTTGTTTTTACCTTGACCTGAGCGGGAAAAAGAAGCAAGCGAATCTGAATTAATAGAAATGGAAACAGAATCGACGGAGGGCTGTGCCGGAAACGAGATCGGTCTTTCCGGCGAAATGGTGACGGGGTCGGGAAGTGTGATGAAAATGTGCGTGAAGGGAAAATCTTGATCTGAAATCAGACGTGGATGTTATGGTTTATGACGTAATCTGATGACGTCACAATGCAGCGCGTTAGTTAACGCTATGAGATAGTGGCTGGACTTCATTCACCCACCCGGCGTACGCCGACATGCGCCGTTTAAGATCTGGAACCCGGCGTACCACTTGATTTGATTCGTTTTTAAGCCGAATGAGCAAATCGGCGTAAGCCGAATACGCCGCTGTGAAATGACCGGCGAGCGGCGAATCAAAATGGCGGAAAATGGCAACTTGGTAAGTCGCGGGAAAACATTTCAGGACTTTACTTCATAAATATTTAATTTGACTAAGTATTAATGACAATAAGCGATAGCGTACAATGAGGCTTTAATTATATTTACATTACACAAGCAATTGGTGTTGTTTTGACGCATTAATTGATGTTAGAAAATAATGATAAATTCGTCCTCACTCAAGTTCGTCCGTTATCGTTCGTCCTCGTTACAGTTCGCGATTAATGACAATTTTTCGATATTAATTGCATTTTGCCCCACAGTTTACTAATTTAGACAACAATTAAACATTTAAATTCTGTTTCAGTAATTTTGGCAGGTGGTCGTGTTATATCTGCCACATAAAGCGCCGGAACCAAGCATTGCTAGCCTAATGCTCAGGAAAATTCAAGGCAAACCAGTATTTTTGTTGATGGTCAGTATAGGTAAGTAGAACCGTTTTGATTGTTTATATGGTAATTGTATCTAAATTAATGTGACTACAAGCGAATAAATTGTTCAAAATGACCCACATATCACGTATACCTAACCATGGAGGTATATTAAATACATGTCCGTGCGTAGACCATGTATATTTAATTATGGGCGGTATATTAGTGCATATAAATCTACAGAAAAAATACATATGTCGCTGTAGTAATAATTTAATGTATGCATTAATTAATTTAATTTTGTAATTTTACCAAACATTTTTTTGTGCTCAGCACTTTTCAACTGTAGTAAGTATATACACATGAATATTTGAGAGATAATTAGCCTTGTTCCATTATACCCAGGGGTTGACACTAAAAGGTATCCCGAGGACACCAACATTTTAGAAGGGTCTCCTGAAATTACAGCATTTTAAAGAGTAAAGTTCCCAAATGTAGCTAAAATGTGCCTTTGGACCACCTACCCAAAAACTTTAGTGTACATCACCTATACCTTTTTTCAGAATTTATCTTAGATGTTCTGCGTGTGAGCTTGTATTCCATGCTGACTGTGCTGCTGTTGATTTGGAGGATATCATTACTGGTCAAGATCAAAACGTGGTGTGTGATGTCTGCGCAAACAGAAAACTGTATGTATTTTGTTTTGTTTAAACTTGCTTATTTTACATAATTTATTTTTAAAACTCATATTAATCACTCTGGATGACAGTTTGGATAAACCTTCTATGTGTACTAGTACCCTTGCCAAGTTCACTACATGTACTATTACTATTTCCTAAATAGGAATCCATTGTGAATTGTTCTTTTTTGCTTCAGCCATGAAGTCGAGGTGACAGACAATGATGGGAAGGTGGTGCGTGTTTCATGCTCCCAGCATGTTATAGATCTACTGATGAGTACTTCAACAGGTATAATTGTTATGTAGCAGGTACTGTTAATATGGTATTGATATGAGGGTAGTTTCATGACTGGTTGGACTGGTTTCAGGATAATGTGACTGGATGTGGTATCATGCCCATGCCTATGGCATGATACTTAAGTGTGGCAGCACTTTATCTGTCTCAAGTAGACATTGTCTCCAAATGACTGAAATATTTTCAGTGGGACATACGCCCATCAAACTTAACAAACAAAATTGTTATTGACCGACAGTGATTCAAGCATATGTTGACACCCATCTGCAACAACCATTTCACCTAAAACGTTGTAATTTTTCATAATGATTTCATAGCCTTGTACAGTTATTCATCCTGGTAGGGATACTAGGATTTTTCAAGTGAGGAAGCCTTTAGCTGGCTTGCAGTAGGTTGGTGTTTCTACCCTGACGCCCCTTTGTACTCGGGGGTCTTCCTTCACCTGTAATTAGCTGGACGTTGCTATATGACTGAAATACTCTCCCAGCGATGGTTAACTCCATCACAACAACAGTTATTCATTTGTAAAAAAAACAGTTATGAAGAATAACTTCACTTGGGGGTTGATTTTAAACAGTATATCCTTACTAGAATTTACTAGAATATGTATTTTGTTGGATTATTCAGGTAAGCTGCTGATAGTGACGGCATTATGTGACTAGAAAGTATCATGTTTTCAGGTTCTGATGTGAAGCAGATGATATGTGACAGTCTTCTACAGAATAAGCCAAGCCAGGAGTCCAAAAGCTGTATAGCATCAGGTGACACAAGCAGAGATAATGGTAAGGGAATTTATTTGTAGAAAAAATAATGTGCTTTATTTTGTCATTTTACAAAATTATATGTCTCTTACATTGTTTGTATAGAGTTTAATGCTACATATTAACATCTTTGATCATATTACGGCAGTTAATCCCCAGAGTCATAAAAAAGGGTACTTGAATAGCTCTCTTGTTTGGCCCTCAGCATATAAGGGTAGTTCCAGGACTGGGTTGGCCATTGTTTCAGGATAATGCGACTGGGCGTGATACTACAGTGTGACAGCACTATATCTGTCTCAAGTAGACAACGTCTCCAAATGACTGAAACGTTTAAAAGCAACAAACGGCAGTCAGTGCTTCAACTCATTTGGTTTGGCAAACCAGTATGTACCAACCTTCCTTCCACCTCCTACTCTTTTCCCACATTATTATATAAACATGATTAATCAGAGGTGAGAGGTGAAGAGCCAGTTTCAAAATCAATATTGTAAGTTTTGATAATAAAAAATAAAATTTATTCTGGTTTTATTAATTTAGAAGTCTAGAAATGTAATTTTAATTTAAAACAAAATGACATTAAATTTGCACAACAATGTTTTCAGCTTCTAAGTGGAATCCTCAGTCAGAGAAGTTGGTCTTGGAGAAATTCTCTGACTTGGAGAGAGGGCAATCCAAACGTCACAAGTGGAAGGTAATGGCGAAAGAAGAGATGAATAAATTGGGCTATAACTTCACCAGTGAACAGTGCAGATTGAAAATTAAAGTTTAAAAGAAAAGTATGATCGTAACAAAAATAAACAAAAAAAGTCTGGCGAATCACCCCCAGATTCAGATTGTGAAGAACTACAAGAAATATTTGACAAGTGCCAGACATGAAGCCCAAATACATAAATCGACACTGGAGACAAGCGAGTGACAATTCACCTCTATGCAGTAGCCCAAAAAGAATCGCCCACACCTACACCTGAACCTTCAAAAGGGAAAAAAAACGCCCTGCCGAAACCTCTTCGCCTCCTTTGTGCAGTAGTGATGATGGTATGCATATTTATATTTGCAAACAAGGAAATGCATTTATTTACTTATTGCCTGTGAAATATGCTGTGGTATTGAGAGAAATCAGTCAGGACTTTGGTTAGCCTTCCATCTGGCTTGCCATTGGTCGGGGATTCTACTTGGATGGCCTCTTATAATGACTGAAATATAGTCAAAGAGATGATAATACCAACACAATAACTGTTTTGTTTCTTCAAAATTAGGTGTTGACACATATTAAGCATCATTCATTCATAGTATGATAATTTTTTTTACAGTAACTTTAAAACTATTTTTCGGTTTTTTACAATCTTCGTAAAAATTTTCTCTACAGGGAGGATATATCTCCTACAAATATATAATCATTTATTATTAATAACATGCCGGGCCCTTCAAGTTTAAGGTCACCACTGGGGCTTGAAACTGCGTCAATGGGCTTGAACTGCTTCAATGTTAGGGAATTCTAGTAATATTTGCATTACAACATTCACTTGATTTCATTATGTTTACAGAAACTTCGAGTCAGAGAAAACGTCCAAAACGATCAGTGGATGTCATGAAAGCCTTCCTTGGAGACGTTTCTAAGGAAGAGAGAGGAGCGGTGGAGAGGAGGCATCAGGAAAATTTACAAGCTGTAAATGCACTGGTAGACGTTCTGAAAGAATTATTAAGAAGATTAGATCATTCTTACAAACTGAAAATTTACATAACATTAACATAGCACATAATATTTATTTAGATTTATGTGCAAAACTGTAATGTTTACATATTTTAACCGGATATCTTTTTTGTAAGTGTGGCATTATGGATTACTATTTCATTCACTTCAAGCCGACCCTGTTTACAAAGCTGATAAGGGCCTAATGGTACATATTTTCATAAGAAATACATGAAGTCACTTCATGTGTTTGGCATTTTGAGCAAAATTATATTTCCTTTGCTTCAACAAACATATGCAAAAATGTACCTTACAACTATTGGCTTCGAATAAACAATGTTTATTTTCGCAGCTCTTGTGCATCAGCTTCTATTACACATAATTGCACAGAATGGCATATGGTACTCTGTCATTGAGATTTGTATCACGGACTGAGTAATTGGCACCTTTCATTTGTATTGGAGTTTTGTGCTTTAATTACAAGTTTAATGTCCACAAATTGAATGGCCACACAGGGGTTTATTTTATACATCATACATGTATGATAGTTTGGACCAGAAAATTTGGTAATTTTATCATTTTGTAGTGATTTCATTTCTTTATTCATTGTGCTCACATGTTCATCTTTGATTAAATGAGGAACATATATGTTATAGACTACTTTTTATTTTTATTGTGTTATGTGAGGAACATATTAATGTTCATACTTGTTTAATTTTTACTGTGTTATACGAGAAACATATACAGTTAGTAATGTATATAATGTTTTATTTTACGTGATATATGAGGAAACTAATTGTTAATGTATATACTTGTTTTATTTTACTGTGATATATGAGGAACATAATTGTTATGTATATACTTGTTTTATTTTTACTGTGATATATGAAATGTAGACAGTAATTGTTACTTGTTTTAGTTTTACTGTGTATATGAGGAACATATTAATGTATTAAACATAATTCCCCTGCAAAGAAAGTACACATTCATTTTGTTAAGCCACACATCCTTATTCCAGTGTGAAATGTTTATCCATCAAGAAAATTGTGTAACGGTAACCCAGATTCATTGGCATTAATTTTTTCTTTATTCTTTCGGACAATTTAACTGTAGGTAGTGTATTGATGATAGAAAAAAATGTGACAATGATTATTTTTTATTGAATGTACAAAGAACACACTGATATTTTGAAAATAATTTCAATTGTTCTTAAAATAAAAGAAATACAAAAACACAAGCTGTTTTTTTTTCTCTATACACTCGTATTTTTATGTTTTCACATGTTGCAAGCAATTCATTCTTGTTTGTAAAGAGTTTGCTTCACCAAGGGACACTTCAGTGAAAAACCCAGTGTCACTCATGGGATTTGAACCACATTATTTTGTACATATTACATATGATAAATCAGAGGAGAGAAAGCTGAAAATCTCTTGCTTCTCATGCTCTGGGTTTGTATCCGGTCAGGACTTATGATTGTTCATAATGAGGAAGCCATCAAGCTGGTTTGCAGTAGGTCGGGTTTTGCCGAGGATGCCTCTGTACCTTGTACATGTGTCCCCCGGGGTCTTCCTCCCTCTGTAATTAGCTGGATGTCATAAAAATTTGTATGGACTGAAATTACTGTCAAATCGAGATGCAACACCCAATAGTGATGCTAGTATACGTACATGTATATGTTCTGTCTTATTTGTCAAACGAGAGTAAGCATGTTTCCAGTATTCAATATAATGTCTTAGACGAGTAACCTGTTTGTAATAGCAATTCTTTTCAACTGACCCTCTGCATCATTTTCCACAAACATCTGAGCATCATGACATGGGGCCTGGTTATTATCTTCCTCATTGTTCAAGATTTCTTCAAAGACGTCGTTTTCCATCATACAAATGTTATGTAGTGCACATGAAGCAACTATTGTCTTACATATTTCTTCAATGGATTCCATATTTACATACTTCAATCTCCTAAAGCGCCCTTTGAGCAGACCAAAAGCTCTTTCTATTACTTGACGCTTCGATGACAGTGAAATATGTAGCGGATCTGCTGCTGCGATAAATGCCCATTATCTCGGTAAGGAGTTAACAACCACTGTTTCAACGGATAGGCACCATCCCCTAATAAATGATATCTTCCATTATCTGTCTTTTGAAAGCCAGATTCCCACAGACTTGAATTCCGTAGAACTTTAGCATCATGTACTCGGCCAGGCCAGCCCACGTTGATATCTGTAAATGTTAAATCTTGAACACAAACACCTTGCAGAATCACCGAATGGAACTGTTTTCTATTAAAATAAGCATTTGGATTTTCATGTGGTGCTTTGATTGGTATATGACATCCGTCTATACACCCAAGAACATTTGGAAAATCATAACCACCCATTATCATCAAACTTTTGGGCTACGTCTTGAAAAGAATTTGCTTTAGGCCAGGCCACAAGCTTTGGAAAAAGATGATTGTTTACTGCGTTTATAACCTGTCTTTTGCTTCTTATTAAACTATGTTCAGTTATACAAAATGATCACTGAGTTCTTTTATAGTTTCTTGTGATACTAGGTATCTTATTGTCATTAATACTTTCTTTGAAGTGGAATAGGCTTCCTCCCTCCTGGGACAACTCTTTCTGATAATTCCGGACAATCTGAAAGCTTCCGACACAGATGTTCCATTGTTACAGGAGTCACTTTAAAAAACTGTTTGAAAGTATCTGGTAGATACTGCTGAATTGTGACCTCGTAGTACTGTAGCGACTTGGGCTATCATCTCGGGTACTAAACACAAATTAACAAGCATGGGTATGTATAATTCCATGTGTAAACAGAACTGAAAAGAGGAGAATAAACTCTAGAATATATAGAATGATTATTTAACTTCACCTATTTCATAAAAGACCTATACACTACATGTAGTATCCATATGTCTTTGATAATTGGCAACCATATAACCAATATTGTGTTGTGCCTTAGCCCTTAACCCCTATAAAGGACATGAAAATATTAAGCAAACCGCATTAAAACCAGATCAGCCTATACATGTATGAGTAACTAGCAGGCTGATAAGGTTTTATGCTGATTGCTGGTAAAGCTTATCTGTGGCTTTCTGTAGATCTGGCTTTATATATAAGATCATCAAAGGGCGTCTATATGAGGTAAAGGGTTTAAAATATAAAACAGCAATCGATCAGGGCCTAAAAATAATCAGTCAAACGTGTGAGTTTAAAACTTGGAAATGTAAAATATTATCGTAGATCTTCGTTAACTTGGGGTTCTGCTAACCTTTTTTACATTTAGCATAAAAAAAACTGGTGAACATCTTTAAAGGTGAATTTAGAATCAGATTTATAATAATGACTTACATTCCCGCATTTCCTAACAATAACAGATCGTCATCGTCATCGTCGCTAAAGAGAATGCGGTTGATGAGCACGTATGCTCCTATCGCAAGTGGCACCAGTTCCGCCATATTACAAATGTGCCGGTTTCACTTGTTTCGCATGTACCCGGCTTATTTTTAGTCACATGACCGGCCCACGCCGATTACTAAAACGGCGTACGCCGTACTGTGTGAATGAAGTCTACCCAGTGATTCGGTACGCTCAGACATATATATCACGGAAAGTGGTAGGTTATGGAAATGAAGTGATGTCATGACGGAGGAGAGAGGCAGGTACAGAGAGGGAGAGAGAAAGAGAGAGAGAGACGAGAAATGAGAAAAAGAGAAAGAGATAGATGTGCATTGTAATGAAAGAACTGAGGAATTCAATGATATACGATATTAAGAGGGAGATGGAGAGGTGGGTGGAGAGAGGGTTGTCGCATTGTAATGAATCAATAATTTAATAAATCTAATTGTAATTCAGAGAAAGAGAGAGATTGACAGATAGACATATAACATCAGAGAAGGGAGAGGAAAACATAGTGGATAGTATAGCGGCCTCAAAGCAAAAATGTAAACACAAAACAGTTTTATGAATACCAACATGAAACTTTCCTTAATCCATTTTAATTAAGTTTAAGATAGGTCTCCGAGTGTTTGATGACGTCACATCTGTGTCTGACATGTCACGTATCATACTGCGGGTTTGACGTCTTACCGTTTCTACTATAGGTACTGTGTGAAATGAAAAAAAACAAAAACAAAAACAGAAAAAAGAAAAGTGTGAAATGGTTTACTGTTGTCAACTTAAATTTCGAATTTAAAAAAGTGAAAGCATGCTTATATATAAATCGAAAAGAAATGTTGTACAGCAACAAGAATGTTTCGGCTTTATTTCATGTTATCGTGATAGACTGAAAACGAATTTAACTCAAAATCAGTTGTTGTTGTTGTTGTTGATGATGATGATTTTTTATTTATTATTTTCATTATTATTTTTTTTATTTCTTTTTTTTTTTTTTTGAAAACTTGACAAATAACAATACCATTCACCTACTCCAAAAATCACAAATATAATTCAAATATGAGTGAAAATAGATAAATGATAAATTTTGCAGTTATGTGTAAATAATTATTTACGAGGATAGACACAAACAGATAGCGCTGTGCACAACACAATATATCGCAGATTACCGGTATATTTGTTTGTTGGGTTAAACGTCCCACCGACCATATTTCAGTCATTTGGAGACGATGTTTACTTAAGACAGATATACTGCTGCAACAATGTAGTATCACGTCGTAGACATGCGGCATGATACCACACCCAGTCATATTTTTGTGTGGCGTATTTGAACACTTTAAACATATGTTGGCTGTTCTTAAGTATCGCTTCAGTCTGACAAGCACTAGTTTTTTTATTTATTTATTTTTCTCGCTATCATACTTTTGATCTCATATTATTTTGTATGATTTTTGTTATGACAGGGCATTGTACAGTTATATAGTTCAGTGACCTATGACCTACATCGACACTAAAGGTGGGCCCGTTCCGATAGCTGTTTGGTTTGAGTGTCTGTCGAGAATAAGAAGGCTGTGGGTTCGATCCCCGGCTGCGCCATACCAAAGTCGTGAAAATGATACTATTATCCCAGCCAACATTCTATATCGGCCCGACCTTGGCCCGATGTCGCTTGCTACATCGGTCCAACGTCGTTTGAAATATCGGCCCGATATCATCCTGACATCAGCCTGGCGTCAACGTGTATCGGCCGAATGTCGTTTCTAATTCACTTCAAATGCATCATTTACTTGACAGAATTTTGAAAATGCGATCAATATGTTACAAATAAACTTAACAATGCAATACGTATTACGAATACTCTTATTAAGAGTGGATTACATTTCTATCCTGCAAAATTCAAGTATCCGTTTCACAAAATGTTTTAAATTTCAATGATAATTCGCGAAATTATGTTACATTAATTGGGCACAATAATTTGATAGTTTACATATTTTTAAACATAATTTAATTGTGATAACTAAATATGAATGTATAAAATATAACAAACAGATGAAACACAACTTACTATCAATTTACTGTAAAATAAAAGATTTACAATTAATTAAAGAACAGTGTAACTCGTCTGCAATATTTTATATCAAGTAGGCGCCATTTTATGCCGGAAATTTCGGGCCTTTACTCTGTCCCCGAGTTTTCGAGAGCGAAACACACACACACACACACACACACACACACACGTTTTATAACGTTGAAACCTTATAAACTTTTATCAATGTATGATGAACATGTTAAAATAATATTTCATTTTATTTTATTATATTAAACTTAAAAGATGTCCAGAAAAAAATTACATCGGCCCTACGTCAACCCGATATTGTTGAAATGAATATAGAGAAATTTAATATACCCCCCCCCCACCCCAGATCGGTCCGATGTAGGACCGATGTGGTAAATCCGATAAAAGTTAAAGTTTCTTTGGCCCTTTTTGTATGTTAGAGTGATCAAATCACAAATAAATTAGACATTTGCTGCTAAAAGAAACATTTAACGAGATATTTACATGATCTGTTCTATATCATTCCAAAATTGGCCCAGCGTAGGCCAGATATCGGCCCGAGATCGAAAAACTAGCCGATATACCGTTATTATACCGGCATCGGGCCGACGTAGTCATGTTAACTGGGATAGCTCCCTTGCTTGGCGCTCAACATATAAGGGTAGTTTGCAGGACAGGTTGGCCCGGTGTCAGGATAATGTGACTGGGTGTTGTATCATGCCACATGTCTACCGCGTGATATTGCAGTGTGACAGTACTATATCTGTCTCAAGTAAACACAGTCTCCAAATGACTAATATAATGTCGGTAGAACGTTAAACCGAACACACAAACAAATAAACATCTTTAAAGTCGGCGGTAATTGATTAATCGTAGTTTTGTTTTTGTTGTTGTTGTTTTTGTTTTTATATACATAAATATTTCTTACAAAAAAATATCTATTCTAGAATCAAGTATATCGGGTCGGCGAACTTCATCATTTTCGTCGGCAGTTATTGATTATACCTTGCCGGCGATCCTCATCTTTATCGTCGGCGGTTATTGATTATACCTGGCCGGCGATCCTCATCTTTATCGTCGGCGGTTATTGATTATACCTGGCCGGCGATCCTCATCTTTATCGTAGGCGGTTATTGATTATACCTTGCCGGCGATCCTCATCTTTATCGTCGGCGGTTATTGATTATACCTGGCCGGCGATCCTCATCTTTATCGTCGGCGGTTATTGATTATACCTTGCCGGCGATTCTCATCTTTATCGTCGGCGGTTATTGATTATACCTGGCCGGCGATCCTCTTCTTTATAGTCGGTGGTTATTGATTATACCTGGCCGGCGATCCTCATCTTTATCGTCGGCGGTTATTGATTATACCTTGCCGGCGATCCTCATCTTTATCGTCGGCGGTTATTGATTATACCTGGCCGGCGATCCTCTTCTTTATAGTCGGCGGTTATTGATTATACCTGGCCGGCGATCCTCATCTTTATCGTCGGCGGTTATTGATTATACCTGGCCGGCGATCCTCATCTTTATCGTCGGCGGTTATTGATTATACCTGGCCGGCGATCCTCATCTTTATCGTCGGCGGTTATTGATTATACCTGGCCGGCGATCCTCATCTTTATCGTCGGCGGTTATTGATTATACCTGGCCGGCGATCCTCATCTTTATCGACGGCGGTTATTGATTATACCTGGCCAGCGATCCTCATCTTTATCGTCGGCAACAATCGATTATATACTGTTAGTTACCAAGGTATATGTACTACTCTAAATTTGTAACATGATAGTTCGGTTATGAAGTTCGACATTTTAAAAAGAAATAATTTAGGTCGTAAATCTTTTTTGACAACCCCTGTATTGTACGTATGTAGAAATAATAAAGAATCCGTGTCAATATAACTATTATTGTTGTTGTTGTTTTTGTTGTTGTTGTTGTCACAAATTCTATGATAATGATTATTGCTATCATTGTTTTCATCATCATTATCATCATCATCAGCATCATCATCAGCATCATCATCATCAGTGGAAGCAGTAGAGCAATGATATCATTCATATTTTTATATTTTCATCATTATCAAGATTATTTTTATTATCAGCATTACCGTCGTTAACATTATTATTCTTGTTCAAAGTTTATCTTATTACATCATAGCTTTCATACATCTGTATCAAACTGTACCATCCACATTTCAATATAACATTTTAACAATTTCTAGTTTTCAAGACGCAAATTTTGAATGCAATTTAAAATACTGTTGAACGTGTGAGGTAGCATATCTAACCGGGGAATGCCCATCTATTGATAGACCTAAGTGCAGGCTTTGGTCGAGTTTCTTATTTCGTACAGGCATAATTAAACAAGTGTCTATAACATTTGTAAGCATATCATCCTGTACCCAATTCGTAATTATGATATGATTATGATTATGATGTTTATGGTTCATGAAAGAACTATAAAGTTTATTATAATGATCCATGTTGACCTATCAGTTAAGCCGTGTCTTTATTTACAAGTAATGGACTTTTCCCACAAATAGTGCAAATCACTTTTCGCCAACTCCTCTCACTCCTGCACCCCCCTCTTCTCTCTCTCTCTCTCTCTCCCCCCCCCGCCCCCCTTTCTCGAAAATAGTAGTTTTCCCCTCTCTCCAACCTTTTCTCTTCCAATTAACAATTAATAGTTACTCCCGACGGATCATTTTCCCGACCTGTTTTTCCGGGGACTCGCAGCGGCCTCGCGCATATCAAACAATTTTAGTTGTCTACAGGTCAGGGTTCCGAGTTCAATCCCCAATATCCTCATGACACGACGAAATAGCACTACATGTGACCAGATTCCAATTTCACCAAACATATTTAACACTAATACTTAAATCCTTAATAGAGGACATTTAACACTAAGTAATACTTAAATCCTTTATTGAGAATACTTGGCACTAAGTAATACTTAAATCCTTAATTGAGAATATTTAACACTAAGTAATACTTAAATCCTTAATTGAGAATACTTTACACTAAGTAATACTTAAATCCTTAATTGAGAATATTTAACACTAAGTAATACTTAAATCCTTAATTGAGAATATTTAACACTAAGTAATACTTAAATCCTTAATTGAGAATATTAAGACCAAGTAATACTTAAATCCTTAATGGAGAAGCATTAAGTAATACATGTAGTTAAATATTTGGGGGCGTATTTCAACATTATTGTTTCTCTAATAAAATACGCAAATAGTTCCTTTCTTTATGTCATGTTGGTCATATTCTTAGATATATAGTAAAACAGGAAACATTTCTACCTCATCTAAGAAATGAGTTAGCGCTCAGTAGTTTGGGTGGAATTCGAACTAAGTTCTTACTTCGTTTAAACACAATTGAGTAATTCTTAAATGATTTAAGATAGACAGGCAATATATATCTTGAACTAATAAGTTTGGTGCTAGTCAATATATTACCGCTAGTTGTATTTGAATCTCATTTAGAATTCGGTTCTATTTATAAATCAGTGACGTCTATTTTTATCCAGTATCGCCACCTAGCGTCAAAAAATATCGACTACAACATCAACTTCTAAACTTACACTTGCAAATTGTACATTTGAAATGTAAATTAAATAATTGTTAATACGAAATTATTTTTCAAACAATTTAATTAATCTTAATTACAGTATGCGACTTATCATCTGATCGTAAAAAAAACATTGGTTGAAAATAAGAAATAGTGATTTGCATATTAGCGGACATTCCCTTCCATACATGCGATCCATGACTGTTTATTATTCCGAAAAAAAAATCCACTAAGCTATAAATATGCTACAAGTGCCCATAATTGACCACTTGTACTGGCAGAAGAACAACTCATGCACCTGTCGCAAGTATTGTTTTTGTGTCGTTTTTGAGTCAATTGGTGATCGCTGACACGTGGCAAGGTACTAAGTGAGTCCGAATACGCTCACGTGCATTGTTTTTAACTGACTGCGGGACATTTTTCACTGTTTTGTATGATAAAAAGATATTTGTGTTGACATTCATTAGTAATATAAGCATGTAGACAGGACATAATAATGTATAATATACATAAGTTTTAATGCTTAAAACACGATGTGTTTTTTGTACGATATAGTCTACAGGTCTGAGCATATTTATGTAAGCATTTATTCCCTCCCCCATCTCTCTCTCTCTCTCTCTCTCTTCCCTCTCTTTCTTTCTCACCCTCACTCTCTCTCCTCTCTCTCTCTCTCTCTCTCTCTCTCTCTCTCTCACGGGCACTGTGGTTCAGTTGTAACATATATACAGTTGAACCTGTATAAGCGACCACCTTCTCCGGCGCCAAGTACCGGCCCAACACATGATCCGTCGAGGGGAATTATGGAATAAGTACAATTTGGAATGCGTTTTTTCCCAATTGATGCAAAAAAAAAAAAGAAATTTAAATTAAACTTGATGTATCCGAACTAATTCTTAAAAATTAATAGGTACCTTTGACCGCATATTTAAAAGCTATTTGAGTATTATTCATTATTTATTAAAATGACTACTATAACTGTGTTCTCAAAGAGAAAACTTTATATAACTATGGTAACGGTCTCATAGTTTGGGTGCGTTGCTTAGACTGTTTTAAAACGTTTCAATGAGGTTTTCAGTTTATCCATATGCAACGGTATGTTGCAAAATGAAGTTTTCAAAACTGCCTCGCGCAGAAACAAGGTAAACAAATATGGCCGAAAAGGTTTTTCATTTATGCAATGAATATTTCTTAATTGTTCATAAAAAGTTGAGAAACACAATTTTATCCTTGTGCGACGCTACATGACGGCTTGCAGCACTTTAACCCTTTCCCTAATATAGACTCATTTTGACGCACTCAGTAGGTACCACATAAAGCCTGATCTGCAGAAAACCACAGTTAAACCTTGCCAAATTTAATCATAAAGTCCTCATTTCCAGACCACTGAGGAGCAGCGAACAGCATAAAACCTGATCAGCCTGCGAGTGACTCTCAGGCTGATCTGGTTTTATGCTGTTCGCATAGGTCTTTTCATGGTGTCCTCTATGAGGAAAGGGTTAAATAACTAAACTTACATTACATTTAAACTTATTTCCTTTGCTGATGCTAGTGTAATATTTACTATACATTTCTATATAGGGTAGGCTATCAATTTGCGCTTTTGGTCCGTGTGGCTCGCTTGTCTTCTTTCGGGTCAATATCCAAATAATTCAATAAATAAAGGAGCTCACAAGTTCTGCACCCTGTACCCCCGCGCTGAAGCATGTTTCTCTACCCGTCTCTCTCTCTGTCGCTATCCCTTTTGTTTTTTTAAACTCTGCCCGTCTTTCTCTATCTCTCTCTCTCTCTAGTTGTCTGCCCTACCAATCTCTACATCTATTCATTAATTCCCACCTCTTCTGGTTTTTGAGCTTGCAGTATTTAAAGTTTAAAGGTTTACAAATTGGTTGTAGTTCGAGTCCCCCTCATGTTACGTTTTTTATATCAGGAAGCCTTCATACTTGCTTGCGGTAGGTCGTTGGTTCTACCCGGCTATCTCTGTGAATGTCACCCCGGTTTTTTTTCACAACCTACATTAAGCTAGACGCAGTTATTGCTTGTCAAATTTGACATTCAACATTTGACCATTAATTGAATATGACATTTATCTTAACCATTCAACAACAATACAAGTTTGGGAACTACTTTTTTGTGTACGCAATTAATCCCTGCTGATAGGGCCAACCGGTCCTGGAACTACCCTTGACACCGGGCCATCCAGTCCTGGAACTACCCCTGACACCGGGCCAACCAGTCCTGGAACAACCCCTGACACCGGGCCAACCAGTCCTGGAACTACCCCTGACACCGGGCCAACCAGTCCTGGAACTACCCCTGGCACGGGGCCGACCAGTCCTGGAACTACCCCTGACACCGGGCCAACCAGTCCTGGAACTACACTTGATACCGGGCCAACCAGTCCTGGAACTACCCCTGACACCGGGCCAACCAGTCCTGGAACTACCCCTGACACCGGGCCAACCAGTCCTGGAACTACCCCTGACACCGGGCCAACCAGTCCTGGAACTACACTTGACACCGGGCCGACCAGTCCTGGAACTACCCCTGACACCGGGCCAACCAGTCCTGGAACTACCCTTGACACCGGGCCGACCAGTCCTGGAACTACCCTTGACACCGGGCCGACCAGTCCTGGAACAACCCCTGACACCGGGCCAACCAGTCCTGGAACCACCCCTGACACCGGGCCAACCAGTCCTGGAACTACACTTGACACCGGGCCAACCAGTCCTGGAACTACCTTTGACACCGGGACAACCAGTCCTGGAACTACCCCTGACACCGGGACAACCAGTCCTGGAACTACCCTTGACACCGGGCCGACCAGTCCTGGAACTACCCCTGACACCGGGCCAACCAGTGCTGGAACTACCCTTGACACAGGGCCAACCAATCCTTGAACTACCCCTGACACAGGGCCAACCAGTCCTGGAACTACCTTTGACACCGGGACAACCAGTCCTGGAACTACACCTGACACCGGGCCAACCAGTCCTGGAACTACCCCTGACACCGGGCCAACCAGTCCTGGAACTACCCTTGACACCGGGCCAACCAGTCCTGGAACTACCCCTGACACCGGGCCAACCAGTCCTGGAACTACCCCTGACTCCGGGCCAACCAGTCCTGGAACTACCCCTGACTCCGGGCCAACCAGTCCTGGAACTACCCTTGATACCGGGCCAACCAATCCTGGAACTACCCCTGACACCGGGCCAACCAGTCCTGGAACTACCCCTGACACCGGGCCAACCAGTCCTGGAACTACACTTGACACCGGGCCAACCAATCCTGGAACTACCCCTTACACCGGGCCAACCAGTCCTGGAACTACACTTGACACCGGGCCAACCAGTCCTGGAACTACACCTGACACCGGGCCAACCAGTCCTGGAACTACCCTTCAATAGCTGAAGATGAAAATATGTACATGTATGCGGTAATTCATCCCTCAAATTTGATGACCAATAGTTAATTGAAATCTAACATGTGGATTATTTTATGAAAATATTTTTTTAAAGATATGTCTTAATCTCTATAATTCATGTTAAAACAAACAAACAAACAAGCAAACAAAAATTAAAAAAATAAATAAATAAATAAACATTTGTTTCGGTCATCTTTATTTTGATATGACCACCGTTTAAAGATGGCGTTTATGATATCTAAAACAAATAAAAGCACATTAAACCAATACGAATAAATAGAGGGTATTTGTCAGTTTTGTGTGGATATGGAAAATATCTAATCAGCGCCAATGAAAATGTGTAACTTGTATCACTCCGAAATGAGATATATATTCACTCAAAGAAATTTTCTCTTTATTTTATGCTTACTGCAGCTACATACCTTTATTTATATACATGTTCTACCCTTGATAAGTGAAAAAACGTAGTTCCGGCTTATCTTTATCTCTTGCACTTTGGGATATGGATTTTGTATCACTGAAAAAACATTGTTCATCAGTTACCATAAAATAAATTTATTTTTCCTAACTGGGTGATATACTTTCCTGGATCTTATATTACCGTATATGCAAACTGTCAAACATTGACAGCATAAAATAATGCGTTAGACATACAAATTTTTCTCTAAAAACAATTAATGATTTTAAATCTTTCACAAAGCGGATCTTATCTAGAGACCAGAAAGTCCGATTTATCGCTAACCACAGTTTGTCGTATTGAAGATGATATCAGGGTGTCACTACCCTTCCCCGGAGATATACCTGCTAAAAAGTGTCATGGAGACGGATTTTGTTGATGTCAACATGTTAGCAGCCTCATTAGTTCATATAAAAATAGAAACAGCAATAGTGGGTGTTTTGTATTCTCAGTATCATTATAGCAATACCACGTGATCGTGACGTCACTAAAGTCATCCATGACGTCCATGTGATGTAAAATATTCCTGTGTTTACGCAGCCTTAATACACCAAGTCAACCTTTCTTATGACGTCACTGATAAAACAGAAACTTAATTTAATGATGTCTATAAATAATGACTATTTGACAATAAGTAAACGTGACTTATGTGATAGGTAATTTTCAATTAAATATTAAGTCGATACTTATATTAAGGTCATGCGAGCGTATGGAATTTGTATGCGAGCGGATTTAAGTTCCAGGCTACTTTGTTCAAAGGTTTCACGAAGTGCTTGAAAAAAGGTTTCAGTTGATGATGTTCCAAGAGATTCTATATTTTTGGAAAAGCTTATATGTTTTCCCTGGACTGACACATGTTCCATAGAGATTGATGAAGAAATAACAAAACTTAAAGGTATTTTTCTATTTTCAAGCGGAACCAGTGTTGACAGTTTGATGACTTTACTGACGTCACGATCATGTGGCATTGCTATACTGATACTGAGAAGTCAAACACACCACTACACCGCAATTAGTTCAATGTGTCAACACCGATCTGAGTGACGTCACAGTCTCTATTTATAGATTAAACATTATTTAAATTTATCTCATAAAGGAGACTGTGAAAAGGACCATGCTTTACTGTTCGCCTATGCAGATATCTATAACGTTCGGCCCGAAATGCATCCGTGAGAGGTGTTTTGATATAACAGTTATACTTAGCAAAATAATCTATCTATATATTAGAATTGTGTTCTGACAAATTGTTCTATCTGGGGTAAAGAATCATTTCTTTCTGACATTGCGTGAAAAGTCGCTGCGATATTTCTTTTTTTTTTTTAACAATTTGAACGATATGACATATGGGTCTATTTCAAAGCGACACTTCCCTCGATAAGACTCGGTAATACAGCATTTACTAACGAACCTGCAATTAGCAACACGAAAGCTTGATTTGTCTTGATTTTGCGTGATTAATTCAACTGTGATTTATTTCCGGTCAATCGGTGCATTCAGACACTACTACTGGATATCGACCTGTACTGCACTGCACAAGGGGCATATGCAAAGCCACGAAATATGGTCTTTAACCGAAGGGCAAGGTTTACTACTTAAGCTTGGTACTACCATGATAACATGTACATTGTTTATTTGTTATTTTTGTATTAAGAACAAAAATGTGGGTATATTATGACAGAATATTATGTTTTGACTGCTTCCTAAGTTCTTTTCAGGTACAATGTGAGCACAAACTTGAAATAGTAATTACAATTATCCTATTAAGTGTATTTCTTTCATTGCATGATTAATGTAATATCATTGTGAAGTGAAATATTGATCAGATAATGACAAAACTATTTGACCAAGCATGTACAATCTTAGTACGAAAGAATCACTGATACAATTTTCAGCTTTACACAAATTTCCAATACACGAACTTATGTCACTGTAGTTATGTTTGATAAAGCTTTTAAAAATTTGTCTTTTTAATGAAGAACTTTTCAAAATACTCTCAATTTTCACAATTACGCATTTTGAAAAATCTAGGAGGAATTCCAAAATGACGTCACCGGAAGGTAATTCGGGGAGGTGTTTTTCTTCTCTATTCTTAAAAAGGAACGATATTTTTACATTTTAACAGATGAATAACAATTAAAATTGTTACATATGATTCCCAATGATAAAAGCTACGATGAATGAAACTTTTTTTATTGAAAAAGAATCACATTCCGAATCATGGCGTGTTTTGCCGAAGAACATCGGAGGTTGGGCGATCTTTGTCGACATTTGCCGACATTTGCCGAGCCCATTAAGGCTCCCCTACCTTAAGTGAAGTTAGAGAGCTACGTCGAAAAAAATGAATAAATAACCAGGGGTATAGAAGGAGACTCATCAGACCTTTCTGTACTTTGACTTGTAATTTCATGCAACAGTGGACCGTACCAGCGTAATGTTCTAGATTTTGTCACGATTGATGACCTCCTCAAACACTGACCAAACTTACTCGACTGTGTATTGCATTTAAATATATAATAACAAGACCCTTTGTGTATTGAAAGTGTACATATCAAAAACCTATTAAAGACATTGTGAGAAACACAGCTAAGACAAGGCGGATGTTGTATACTTTGACGAGAGGGTGGGTAAAAAAATCAATATAATATAGAAAGAAGCTCTGAACGTCACATATGGAACATTTTAACCGCCTCAATGATATGCTCAGATTTTCAAATATATAGTTTAACAAAATAATTTGTATCCAATCTAGAGCTATAACTTTAGTGGAATTATTGATATTATAATCAGCAACAGTAGTAGTAGTAGTAGTTGTAGCAGTAGGAGTGACAGTTGTAGTAGGTAGTAAAAGGAGAAGTAGTAGTAGTAGAAGTAGTAGTAGTAGTGAAAGTTGTAATAGTAGAAGTATTAGAAATAGAAACAGTAGCATTTGTAATAGTATTGATAATAATAGTAGTGCATATGAAAAATCGTAAGGAGCCCCAAGGACATTCACAGATTTTAAAATGATACTGTTTAATAATAAAACTTGAATCCGACAGAATACTTGATAGAGACTATATGATTAATGGTGCATGTATTGTTGATATAATAATCAAAAACATTAGCAGTAGTACGTACTAGAAGAAGAAAAAGGAGAAGTAGTAAAGCATATATTTTTTTAAACGCAGAACACTGTTGAAGCTATTGAATAACCGAATAAAACAAAATTAAATTTGTACAAATATATATTGCAATCATACATAACATAGTATATAATGTGATATCAATATATAAAAATACTTTGTCGCTTATATGAATCCAGATGTAAAGAGAGAGAGAGTCTATTTGTGTACACCCACCTACATATGCTTGCTTAACTATTCCTCGGCCCAGTTACAAAAAAAAATGTATTATTGTGATTGATAAATTAATACAGTGAAATAGTGGACAGTGAATACATTTTTATAGTAAATGAATGAAAGTAAAATAATTTGTTTTGTGTAGTCCACATTTACATTAATGTGCAGTGTATTCCTGTATTTTACAGTAAATGTATACATTTACAACAATATGTTGTGTAGTCTATGAATTTTTACAGTGAATGTTCACATCTACAATAATGTGTTGTGCATTCGATGTATACGTACAGTGAATGAAAATACTATCAACTTAAATACAGCTCTATGTTGAATATTACAGTACTATGAATGAGCCAGTGTACTGTGAACATATTGCTATACAGTAAGTACATCTTGAGTTGTTTTATAAAAAGATAAATGAATACATTACTGTCTTACTTGTCGATTTGAAAGAATCTTACTACTATCCGCAATTGCCTTACTACTTCATTGATTTTTCTCACACCTGAATGATTGTCGGAGTGCCAATTATGAGGAAACTTAGTCAAGCGGAAAGATGTGTATATGAAAACTGAAATATTTGCTAAAAGTGAAGAAGATAAATAAACAGTAATACTTATGGTAAAGAACCTGTAATGGTTTCGCTACATTTCGGACCTCATGGCCTTTCACAGAGATACCCAAGATTTCCAAATGATTCATTAGGTTACCTTGGTTATCTAGGGAGAGGTTAAGTGGTCCAAGACAGAGCGGAACTTTACCTTAAGGGGGCTCGTGAGCAAATGTTCAATTCAATGTCAGTCATTTCGGTGCTTTGGTTTGCAATTCCATGCATCAGTGGGTACCAGCGTAATGTTCTAGATTTTGTCACGATTGCTCACCCTCTTAAAGACTGACTGCGTCAACCACAGAGGAAGCTTAACCGTGCATGACCTTTAAAAAAATAATAACAAGAATCTTTTTGTGTTAAAAGTGTACATATCAAAATCCAATTAAAGATGTCGTAAGAAACACGGACAAGACTAGCCCGGATGTTGTATATTTTGACGAGTGGGTGGGTAACAAAATACGATGAAACTCTGAACCTCGTGAATTATCGAAATCTGACACCCTGTATATGAAGTATAAACCGTTCTAAGGACATTCCAAGATTTTACAATGATACTGTTTTACAAAATTACTTGCATCCAACAACAACAAAAAAAAAACTATGCAGTAGCAAAATATAAAAGAAATACTAAAGAAATGCTATTTTGAATTATTCGTTTAAGTATTTATAGTCTCAGAAGAAGAAAAAGAAGGAAGAGTAGGAGGTAGTAAATCATGTCCTTTTAAACCTATTGATACTGTTAAACCTAGGTGGTATATGTTTTGTTTTATATTACTTTTATATTAAGTAGTAGATAGTAATTATACTTGTGTAACAATGTTGAAGATTACATTTGAAAGTTGATAATGTCGTGACTATGTTGTTTTAAGTTGTAGTAAATTATGTACTTCTAACGTTAAACTTGATTTAGATTTAAAAAAGCTATTCGCAAACCAATCAAAACACTTCTACTAAATCAACATTAAATGGTACAAACGTATACTTTCTAAATTATAAGTGTAGTGTAATACTAAACAATGAATAACAAAATAAAGTAAACAGATATATTTAGATTGCATAGTCATGTATTGTGCAGTAAATTAATTATTTTAGAGAATGTATTAATTGAATGCATTTTTTGTACTTTGCAGGTGTACATTGGGTACTTTACTATACAGCAAATGGCCAATCAAAATTATTTACAATATTTTGTTGCCGGTGTATGACTTAACATCTGTCATATTTCACTGTGCCTCCTTTTCGTGTTAGTAAATGTTTCAATATGTTTGATATCTCATACGACATTTTAATCATTTTCAAACTTTATTAACTTATTTTTGAATCATTCTTTATTTTTCCCATTATTCTTTAGTCGCCACAGAAACCTCCTTTTTTCACTTATTATTCGAATTGAAAAAAACAAAAACATAATTGATTATTATAAATTTAAATTCTCATGAAATATTAATTAATAAGTCATAGGAAGGAAATAATAAGTATATTAAAAATTTATAAATAAATGTATAAATATATAAAATAAAGTAATTAATAAAATGTATAAATTAATTAATAAATATATAAATAAATAAACAAACGTAATAAATAAAGACAAATAAATGAACAACTAAATATTAAAATAAATACAAATACATAAATAGATTTATTTAGATAATTAATAAAATAAATAAATATGTAAATAATGAGACATGCTTAATAAATACAAAAATAGATAAATCAATGCGATCGTATAGTATTGAACTTTGCAAATATCTACCGGATAGCGAAATGATGAATTAACCCTTTCGCTTCATTGATTTAGTCTCACCTGAATGAGTGTTGGAGAATCCCGATAAGGTCATCTAGTGAAGAGGAAAGTTGTGTACATTAAGGCTAAACATAGACTAAAAACGAATATTGGGGTACATGTAGTTTACCTTGGGGAAATGTATTTCAAGTCGTATCGATGAAGCTGTTGTTCAGGATCTTAAAGTAAGACCCCTTAGTCGTAATGAGAAAATGAAGAAGTAAGAATTAAAAAAAGGAAGAAGAATGAAAATGAAAACGGTTACAGATTATATACCAAAAAAGACAGAAGAAAAAAAGGAAGAAATAGAGAAACTGAGATATGGAGAGAAAATAAAGATAAGAACGAAGAAAGAAAGTAAGATAGAAAGAAGTGGGGCAACCTGTCGTCACTGACTTTAACACTCACTCAGCCCCTCACCTTCTGAGTTCGAATTCCGGCAGGGTCATTCGAAATTTCATTTGAGGGAGTCTTCCAGCTGGTTTGCGGTAGGTCGGTTGTTCTACCCGTATGCATTCGTGGTCTTCCTCCACTTGTAAATAGCTGGACTTCGCTAAATGACTGAACTACTGTTGAAACGATGGTAAACTCAAATAGTCAAGTCAAATCTAATCCAGTCAGAAAGAAGAATGCAGATATAAGAAAAATGAAAGAAATAAGGAAAATGAAGTAGGAATAGAGAAAGTGAGATATGGAGAGGGGAAATGATTATGAATTAGTTAAAATAGATTTTATAAAATTATTTAATTTTGCTAACATTACATTTCATTCTATCTACACTTATTCGATTCGTCTTGTAGAAAATGTAAGATCTACCCTCTTGTTTTCTTGAATATATCTAAAAGAGAGCCCGAGGAAAAGAAATAAAAAACTTTATATATGTATATTATGTTGAGAGAAGACGATATGTAAGTTAACCCAACGGGCGTAAGAAGGGTTGCGTGTCAAATCCAAAACCAGTATATGTTTCCTTGATATACGAGAACCAGTCTGCAATTAGGGAAACTTATGATGCTGTTTTGGTGGAGGCACGTGGAACGAAAGTTAACCTTGCGTCTCAAAGAATAATCTAAAGGTTTATATAACCTACAATTACAGCCCCGAAATTGACAGGAGCATATATTGTGACACGTTCCTTTACTCCGTATTTGCGAACTGTGCGTTGAAAGTTTCAAAATTATATTTGTATTTCACAATCTCGAAACAAACATATTTCTCTAAAGAAAAAAAAAGTGCTTAGAAAAAAAGCTATCATCGTTACCATTTGCATTTTTTTTACTTAACTCGAATGTTTGTGACTCTGACTATGACTATTTGAGTTTATCGTCGCTTCGAGAGTATTTCAGTCGGAGGCATCCGGGTAGAAAAACCGACCTATCTAAAGCCAGCTGGAAGGCTTCCTCACATGAAAATACGAATGATCCTGCCGAGATTCGAACCCACGCGGTAAGGCGCGGTGTGACGACGTCAAAAGTTACTCCCCTTGCTACTGCAAAATCTATTTAAAGACACTGATTAACGCTCAGTGTATTTATCATTGTACTGGACCAGCCGGCTCTGGAAATAATCTCATGGGCTAAGTCAAGCCTAAGCGCAAGAGTTATCGTTCGTGAATTATTCTTTCAGTTAAATGGAGTAATGTCATATCTTGTCATTGTCACTCTCTCTCTCTCTCTCTCTCTCTTGCTCCCATTCAATATTTCATTATCTCATTTAATCTTTGTTTTCGTATAGATTGGTAACTTAGTAAGTAAGCAAGAAAGTACTGAATTAGATATAAAGAAAGCTCTTAAGATTGTTAACATCTTTTTTGACATGACAATTATCCGGCATTAACTATATACCGAAATTATGGTCTGTGTACAACGATAAAAGTTAAGAGTGTGTACATATGTTTAAACGGAAAGCAAATACCTGTCATAAAGGCAGCTGTCGCCCCGGGATGTAGAAGAGATTTCATTTTGTTTACCTCTGTTCAGCTCTTGGAAGATTTATCCTGGCAAGACTCGAATATATTCTAAAGAACAGTTGTAAACGAACTGCTTTTTTGTTGTTGTTTATATGCTGATATGTCACTGCTATAGCACAGTTGTAACCAAACTGATATTTTATATAGTTACTATGCTAACATATCACTGATATAGCAGAATTGTAATTGAACTGATATTTGTTAGACTTGTAGAATACACTGTTTTAAATCGATTCCTCCAACTATGATGTTATCCAATAGAATATAGCTATATATGCTTAATCAATCACACTGTTATCCATTTGACCCGAATTGTTACAAATGTTATCTATTGGACAAAAAATTTCAAATGCTTTTCGATTTCTATACATTAATTAGAACTTCACTCTATCCAAAACCATACTTTATAAATACACTGTATAATTCAAACTTGAGATTTTTTTCAATACGTCAATTGGATTGATTGCAATGATTTAATGGTGACTTATATATGAATTACTCCTTTAAGCTTATTTCATTTTAATCGTTTTGATTGAAATTCACATTCAAATCGTTTTTTTCATTTTCCGGAATGAAACCTTTATTTGCACATTTATTCCATCTCAACTTTCCTCGAAATAATGCATATTTTTAAAGACAAAACATTATTTGCATACGAAACTGCACACACCTTAGAGGATATCCTCCGAGTACGAAATGACCTAAACTGACAACAAACCTGCAATATGAATATTTTCGTATTTGGGCAGTCTTGTATAGATTAAACGTAAGTCAAATATTGTCCGGTAATATTTGCTTGGTTCTGTAAGAAACACTTTTATTGACTTCTACATTACTTATTGTTTTTTTGTACTATATGTAGTTGCCAGTATTGGTTAGATAACTTATTGGAACTTATTGACTTATGTCCTTCTTTACAACCGTATTAAATTTACATCGATATTTAAACAAGTTCACCCTCACTTATGTAAATCAATCAGTGCCGTTTATATGGCTATTGCCGTGAGATAAATTACCGGAAGGCAACCACCGCCTTCGTGTATTGCAGAGCGAGTTTGGTAATCCATGTTGTCCGTGGCTGGAAAAGAAACAGATTTTCCGGATGTTCCGGCGATTTAAATACCGTCGTCATGAGGGTTCGATCCAGTTTTTGAAGGGACGTCCAAAACATTTTGTTATTAGCTTATAGGGGTGAATTTTTTAAATATGTATTCATGGCTTGGGATTCAACCGGTGTCTGCTGCTATAATATATTCTGTATTTTGCGACCAGGAGTTCAATCAGTGTTTGTGACAGTCAACTATAATACCTAATGTTTCGAGTCTGCTAACAAAGAACAATAACTTGTTACCATATGGTATTTCATATGTTTGAACCCTTTCCCGTATACAGAGATATGAAAATGGCTTCCATCTTAGTACTTCCGGTAGACTATCTTGTTGAATGTCTGAGAATCGTTGGTGCTTAAATGTATTTGACAAATATCATAAACATAGTGACGGAAACAGTAACTAGTGCAGTCAGATAAAGGAAACGTTTAGCAATATAATGTTGATTTTTTACGTGCCAAACAGTTGTATTTTAGCATGGAATAACCAAATACGTGGCATGCCTAAACACAAACTTTCCATACCTTAACATCTATTACTATAGACGATATAGAGAATATTTGTTTGTTTTGGTGTAAGATCGATTTATAATTTCACTGAGTGAACATAAGAAGTCATATGCATCTTTTTATGCTCACGAATGAAATTACACATCGATCTTTCACCAAAACATTTTCTTCTTCTTTTTTTTTTCAGTGCTTTAAACGCCAGAATTATCTGTGTTATAACTGTGATTCACAAAAACATCAACATTGGCGGGATTATCTCGAGTGCGTGACGTTTTTATTATGATGTCATTTATTACGAAAAACCCAGCACAGATGACGCACCGATCATTTTATAACTTAAGGTCGGGTTCAAGTTCAAGTGTGAAAATTATAAAAATGGTAAATTTCACTGTTTTAATTCAGTGATTTGCCCTTTAATCCACCAAAAAGCATTAATCAGTATATTTTAATATACTTTATCACTTGATATTTTATTATAAATATTTGTTTCAAACCCGTGACATTACGTTTCGGCCATCTTGCTATAACGATCTGTTACTTTCGCGCAATGTCGAGGTTACTTCCCTTGTTTAGACGCTTATCAAAAACTTTTTTGTAATAATCACCTGGTCCTTGTTTTTTTTGTGAAAAACAATATGACGTTATCTTAATATTACTTAACCTAGCAATGAAGTTTAGGTTTAGGTGACGTATATAGAAACATTTCGCATTTGATATCACTATATAAATGCTTACAATGAAATTACAGAAAGGCAGATGGACTGGCAGATAAACTGACTGACTCAATGTGAACACAATACGAAATATATAGCCAAAAGGTTTAACAATAAGAAAGGCTAACAGTCGGGCGGAAATAAGGACAGATTAATGACAAAGCATCAGTTAAACAGAAATTGCAAATAAAACAAATGTTTTACTCTCGTAAAAGACCACATGTTACGTTGTGTAATTGTACTGTAGCCTAAATCAATAGAGTTGTGAGACCTTTACTGAACATCCGGTACTCCCATAATCCCCTCATTATTTCCTCTTTAGATCGACCGGTGTACAGCATGCTGTGTGTTCCAGACATGCAAACTGACGTAAAAACAAAATAAATGATTTCCAAATACCGTTAATTATCGTTTATATGTTTACAGCATTCAAAATTGATTCTTGTGTTCCTTCATCGTACTTTTCCCTGATTATAGTTTTCTCCTGCCCTTATTTTTTTTTCACGCATGGCTGCAATATTGGGCATCCATGCATGTCTCGTCTATAATCTTTAGTTCAATTAAGACGTGGTTACATATTTCTATAAGTAATACTTATTATTGCAGATTTTCGGTAAATCGATCAATTTTATGGTTCCTTTAATTTGCATATATATTTATATTTATACACACATACAAATAGCACAAAAGAAATTGACGAACAAACTAACAAACAAACAAACAAACTGCACGTATGTTTTCTAATGAATGAAAATATAAAGAAATGTTTATTAAATAAAGAAAAAAAAAACGCTTTAAACTGTACACCATTGTTATGAAATCCATTCATAATTTTTGGTCTCAGTAGATTGCATGGCGCATGCGTTATCATGTTTTCACCATTTTTTTATCTTTTGTTTTTATAAATAAAGAACACACATTTGGACCTACACGTCATGCATACCTGATGAAAAATACAATGAAGAGAGAGAGAGAGAGAGAGAGAGAGAGGGGGGGGGGGGAGAACAGAGAGAGTGTGTGTGTGTGGTATAATTTATAATTACCTTTTTTCTTAGCTTCATTACTCCATTGTAACGCAACATCTATTTATTTTTAAATCACTCAATATTCCAAAAGTGTTTTGAACGAGAATCTAATTTTGGAATGCTTTTTTACCTTACACTTTTCTGCTGTTCTCTCTGATTATTGTATAGATATACTGAATAATTTCCGAGAAGGTACAGAAATGTAAAATCCCCACATGTAATTTCTTCCAAATAGGTTTTCATCCGACACAACGAATAAGTGGGTATCGGATTTTGTCCTGCTTGTTATAGTTGGACCAAATCTTGACGAATAAATAATGACCACTGTGATGAATCCGACTTCGCGCATTATAGAAACCCCAAACTATATAAACCAGGGGATAATGAAAGTCACGTAAGATTTGATATCAGGGCAAAAAGGTTTTACGCGGTTTACAGCCATTATATTTGGACCGATTTTCATCAACATTCATCAACATTTCACAGAATGTATATGTAACGCTCTTTTTGTGTATTCCTTGTCCGGTTTTCCAATTCTAAATTCTAAAAGGCAATGGTTCTATGGCGAATCCAAGTTTTGAACCATTGACGTCAAATACGTATAAAATCGATTTCAGATGATTTAGAAAGTGGATATTTGGACTGAATATTAGTCTTTTAGACTTATTTCTTTTGTGTGAGGATTAACGTCATTTGACGTCATAAAGTCAAAAAGAATGTTTGATATCTAAGCGTTAATTTCTATATGTTGCAAAGTTCCAATGGGGCATGAAAAATTTACTTGATATATTTAAGATACTTAATATTTCATTTCATTGATTTTCTTATGCCTATGACGTCATATGACACCAAACTTGACATTGTCTACATAAGTTTGTACGCGGTCTACAGCCATTATTTCAGGACGGATTTTCATCAAAATTTCACAGAATGTGTATGTTACGCTTTAAATGTGCCAACCCGTCTCCGTTTTACCAAATATGAAAAAGCAAGGATTTTGTTGGGAATCCTTACTTTCGTTTTCAAAATATTGAAAAGACCGAGGTTCTGTGGTGAAACAAAGTTTTGAAAATATGACCTCGGAATTAAGTTTAGTATTTCAGAGAACCTATTCGAGGTAAAAAGCTGAATTTCACACATGTTGTAATTCAAAACGTTTTCTTTAGATTTCCATAGGCCAGACGTCATTTGACGTAATGGGAATATAATATGTTTTCATTTCTGGTGCAATAAATTCAATGTGATCCCAATAGTCCAGAATTACAAAAATATAATAGCATATGTTAAATATGCTGAATTTTCATATGCAATAATATGCTTATTCATATGACATCAGAATAGACGTCAGATCAAAAAGATTGTAAGCGCTCTGCAGACATTATGAATTGATGAATTCGTCTAGAAACCTAATATTTTCTGCATATTACATATCTATAATTTTCAGTTTGATTGAGATTTTAACGGTTTGCAGAAAGTCCTATCGTTTGCCGTGCAAATGAAATCTAGTTCTTCTTCTTATTATTCTTTTTTTCCTCCTTTTGAGGTTGTAATTAAACAAAGTTACAATTGAGATAGAGTCTTCAAATTGTTTCAGTGATCAGCTAAATAGAGTCCCTTTCGATCTGCATTGTTTCAACTATTAGTGACGTCGTATGACGTCAAAGCTGAAAACTACTACAAAAGTTTGTTCGCGGCCATTGGTTATGAACCGATTTTCATCAAAATTTCACAGAATGTGTATATATATATATCTAGTTGTGCATACCGGTGTCCGTTTTTCAAAATTCGAAAAGACCAAGGTTCTATAGCGAATCCAAATTCGAACTAATGACGTCAAATTTCAAATGCGTATAAAATCGCTTCCAGAAAAGCTAAAAAGCTGATATTTAGTTTGAATATTAGTCTCTATGTCTTCTTTAAATTCTAAAAAGATGAACGCTATATGACGTCACATGACGTCATAATGCTATTAAAACGTTTATATTAAAACTTAACGGTTTTTAAGTCCTGTAGGCTTTATTTTTTGTATGATTTGCTTGAAATTTTGTCTGAAGATGTAGTATTAGATTTTATGGAATCATGTCACTTCCGTTTCCGGAAAATCCCAAAGGTCAAGGTCATATATCAATTATCGGGTTTTTCTTCGGCCTTAAATATCTCAAAAACGGTAAATATTCTATCGAGACACTATGCATATAATTTGTAGTGCTTAGAAAGACCTTTCAGATTATATTTAGTTTTTGATGATCGGGGTTGAATCGGTTGAGTTATGGAGGAAAAATGAAAATTTGGTAACCACCAGTGTGTTTAACTGTTTATATCTCGAAAACCATCTACTTTCGAAATTCGTGCATATAGCTTTGGTGATTTTTTCATTTTTGAGGAGGTTTAAGAGCTTGTATCTCAAAAAATATTAAAAATATTCCTATATATAAAGCGTGTGAAATGTAGAGAATTTTAGGACGATTATTTTGGTACCTAAAGTTTTGAAATTGACCCAAGTATAAGGGAGTTACATCAAAAATAAGAATTTATGACCATAAGGTCTCGATTGAGTTCGATTATGGCTGAGATCCGTCAATTAGGTCAGGAGTTATGCCCCTTTTAATATGAAAAAAAGCCATATTTCACTTTGTTTACACTCTAGCATCTTCCTTTTTTTAGCAATCATCTTCAAACTTTATGACATTGTTAATGACCATAATGTCTCAATTGAGTTCAATTGTGGCTGAGATGGTTCATTTAGGTCAGGAGTTATGCCCCTTTTAATACAAAAAATGCAAGATTTCACTTTGTTTATTCGCTACCAACTTCATTTTTTTAACAATCATTTTTAAACTTTAAGACAATGTTTATGCCCATAATCTCACAATCGGGTTCAATTATAACTGATATTGATTTAGGAGTTATGCCCATTTCACCATGCAAAAAAAAAGCCAGATTTCACTTCTTTATTTCTTAAGCAATCATCTTTCTCAGGTGAGCGACCAAGGGCCATCTTGGCCCTCTTGTTTCTTATTTCTTTGTCATTCTTTAATATATATATATCTTCATTCTCCCATAGCAGCGTCGAATACACACGACTGCCTGTAACATTTGTCGACCGGGGGATATTTGGTAAGCACTTTATCATTATAAGGATCGAACAGAAAAAATGTTGCTTACATAAATGAATACTCTTTATTTGGAGATCTAAAATCTGTAAGTCGATCAAGGTTGGTTTAAGTACTGTAAGTACGAGAGTTTAAATTGGATCAAAAGTCTCCACTATATCGTTGGTTTGCAAATAATGGCGAGGATACGCTAACTAATAATCCCACGGGCGATGTATGGAGTAGCGGAATGATCGTTCTTGGGTTTCCGACGTTGACTACATGTATGAGTGCTAAAGTTGCGGTACTGTAATTATCCCGGGAAAGAGTTGTTAGGTGAACTGGTCATTTGTTAGCCTTTGCTGCCATAAAATGGCGTTAAATAATTCAAATGATATCAGATTAATTAAATTTAGCACACAATGGTTGATTTGTTGATTGGTTGATTATTTGAGTTTACCGTTGCTGCGACAATATTTCAGTCATATAGCGACGTCCTGCTAATTATATGTGGAGGGAGACCCCGAATGCATTGAGGTATCCGGGTAAAACCATGAACCTACAGCAAGCCAGTTGGAAGGCTTCCGCACATGCAAATCCGAATAACACTGCTGGGATTCGTACACACGCGGCAAGGGGCTGGGCATCTTTACCCTCTCGGCCACACTCCTCGCAGTGATAACGTCACGATTACGTCACGATACGCTGATTTTATAATTTTACTGATCATTAGAATCAACTGCTGCGGGGAGTTTGTCTTTTCACTTGTACCTTATGCTGTATGAATACGTGAACATCGTGGTTTATACGCATGCCAGACAACAGCGTCTTCCTTCGGAGCGTTCGTATAAACGCCACACAACATAGATTCGAAAGATAAATTGGATAACTCGCATTTATAAATAATAGGACCCTTGTTTTTGAAATTGGGACACACAACCGATATCGTTACTTTGTAACACTCTTATAACGTGGCTCCGAGGAAAACTCCCGACTGTTTCCGATGTCTTCTGTCTCGTCGGGAATGAAACTTACTCCACAATTTCCATGATTTAAAGTCGCACACACAGAACAGAGAATGTCTTTGTGTTTCTTACAGTAATACTCTAACAAGTGTCCATGTTTCTCACATTGTTCAGTTAATGGGTCACGTGGTACCACTTTCTCCTTTGGCATGGACACTTGATCTAACATCACGTGGTCTCTACATATCAATGGAACACAGTGACCTTTAAAACAACTCTCGCACAAGTGATGTTTACAAGTGTCGCAGAAGCCGTGTGGAGACCTGGATTTTCCGCCAACACTACAAGGATAACAGAGGAGAGGATCACATTCCTCGGACAGGTTTGTGGCTTCAGCCATGGTCACGTCTTTGTTGAAGATGGTCAGACGTTAATATTCGGTAAACGGGAACACGTCAGAATGCACAGCATCTGTAAATGGAAATATAAAAACTACAAATGTAACAAGGGTAAAAAAATTGGTAAATTCATTATAATTGAATTATCTCCCTTTAACCATTAAATGTATCCATGTAAATACTATGATGTTTTTTTAATAGAGTTTCCAAACATCCCTTTGTTGTTTTTAACTGTTGTCTTAGAGTTACCTGGTTTGACCTACAGGTCTTTCCCGCTTTTTCTTGTCCACTGGTCACTTGGACAAAGGATCTCAGAGAGGAAGGGTCGAGACTTTGAAAATAGTATTTTATCATGTAATGTTAGATAAAGAATTTAGCATTGTGAGTCTATGGATAAAGGTTAGTTAATTTATTGAAAGAACAGATCTCATTTTAGTACATTGTTTCAAGAAATTTTTTAAATTGTGTTTTATTATAAGATTGTAAGAAATTTTTTTTCTAAATCAATGATCTAATTTGCACCTTCTCCTTTATATTCACTGTTTTAATATTTCCAAAACAGGTGACAGATATAGAATATAGATGAGAGTGAGGGAAAGCTTGAATAAGCATCCAGTCCATAATTGGTGAGTTCTGTGTGCTGAGTGTATTGCTTTTGTATTGTAATGCAATGTATTGTATTGTGACAATGTGTATTGTATTGTAATGCTTTATTTGTGTAATGTCATAATGTGTGTTATGCATCCGTATATCTTACTAGTTTGTCAATATAATTACTATGATATGCATTTACTATATTAATATCAGACTGATATAACGTAAAATATCGGGTCACTAGAATATATCTCATTTTGATGAAATGATGATGTTTATTATGTGTTTATTCTGTGTTGCAGGATGTATTTATTTTGATACGTTGTTCATCCTGAAACGATCTACGATACATTAAAACCCACATAAAGTAACTGGGACTTGGCTTAAATTACTACAACCCCAAGAGTTACAAATGGCGCCCAACGTAGTTTGTATCCCAGACGTTCAGTGATGGACAGACCATTTGGCAGACCATGGTGTGGTGGACGAGGTGGTGAGATGTCGTGCCAGGGTATATATACAGATCTGGTTGAGATGTGTGTGCCAGTTTACCAACGTTGGATCTGATTACCATATACATGTATCTACGCTGGATTCGGTCATTCTTTGTGTGGCGGTATATCTACAGATGAATTGGACAGAACTTTCAGTGCCCTGCGATTGTGTTGTGATTGACTTGTAGGACAGTGATATCTAGTGGCCCATTCAAACCCTGATTCAACAGATTTGTAAGTAAAAAAAAATATTTAACAAACATTGCATATCAATGGAGTAAGTAAAACAGATTTGTAAGTAAAAACATTATTAAACAAGCATTGCATATCTATGTAGTAAGTAATTATTCAGTGTGATATTGTAAGTGTGAAAGTCGCACTTTGCATGATTACACTAATATGGTGTAGGTTATCTTTTCTCTTTGATCTTCTTCTTTAACACCTTCTACACTATTCAAACTTATTTTTTCTCTGAGTCGTACAAGCTCATTTTATTATGCTGCTACCTTGAATATACATATATACAGATGGTACATTTTGTTGCTTTAAGTTAAGATCAGTGAGGAGTCTTCCCTTTTATTGAATAATATTTTCAATAGACTGTTGATCCTTCCTCTCTTAGTTCTTTAATTTGGTAAAAAAAAAAAATATTCTTATTTGCGAAATATTTGCTATCTTAACAAAGTTTAAATATTGTGATATAAACTTCCATGTGATAGTAACTTGCTATCAAATACTTATTACTGGTTGAGTTGACCTTTGTGACAACTATTTTTTTTATTAACCATCGTATGTACTTTGTCCTTTGTACAGGTGTATTCTTATCAAAACAATTCAATTAGTATGATTGTAGTGTTAGCAGTAAGAAGTGACATGTGTTGTTACAGTGCACAGTGACATATTATATAGTGATGTAATGTGGTAGTGTATTGGTTGGATTGTTTATATATAGGTAGTTTATTGAGAGTGATCATGGTTTACATCACTTAAACTGACAGGTGTTGGTTCAGTGACCCTAAACAGGGAAGTGAGTTATTTGTGATTAGTATTTATTTTGTGTAGAAACCATTGGGTTGATAGTGTGGGTTAAGCAGGCTTATTTTGTGCACATTGAAGGTGTCAAATATTGTGTATTAGATGGGGAACACACATGCTGACTGATGAGTTTGAGGGTATATAGAACTAAATTCTATGAGTGGAAGTAGTTTTAACCTGTAGTAAGTGTTTTGATTAGAAGGTATTATAGTGCAGTAGTATAGCATATACATGTACACTCTAAGCCAGTTTTGAATTAGTCTATAAGAATTCAAACTAATCATGAGTGATACAGAGGAGAGTGATAAGTTACCCTATGCAGGAGCAGGAGAATATTCTGAGGTAGAACCCAGGGGTGTGTCAGAGTTTGGCAGAAAGTTATTACATGCCTTTCATAGTCTCAATATTAGGCAGAATATAGAGAACAAAGATGACTTAGTCAACTTTATGAAAGACTATTGTGAAGAGCAAAAGTATGTACAGAAAAAAAGAGACGAGATAGAAAGATATATGGAGTATCAAAAGCCAGAAAGTGGTACAAGAGAGAAATCAGAGAGAGTTGTGGGGGAGCAAAAGCCCGAAAGTAGAATAAGGGAGAGGTTAGAGAAAGTTGTTGAGGTTCAAATGCCAGAACATAGCACAAGAGAGAGTTTAGAGAGGGTTAAGACAGAAAATGTACATATCCATAGAGTGAGTGGTATGACAGAGGAAAGGGTTAGAGGGTACAATTACCCAAAGATATCTAACTTTTGGGGAGACAGTGGTAAAAGTGATGTGACATGGGAGTGCTTTAGATTTGAGATAGAGGCATTATTAGAGGATGGCATATTTACAGAGGAACAAATTTTACATGGCATAAGAAAAGCAGCCAAGGGTGAAGTTGCTGAGATCATTAGAAGGTTAGGTACTGGAGTAAGTGTCTGTGGAGTAATGCGTAAACTAGAGAGTACGTATGGCAATATTGAAACTAAAGAAACCATCATGAAAAAGTTTTATAGTTGTATCCAACAACCAGGTGAGACTGTTACCAGTTATGCTGCTAGGTTAGAAGAGTATTTTGATAAAGCAGTATATCTTGGTGGTATTTATAGGGAAAGGGTTGACATCTTGAAAGGTGTTTTGTTCCAAGGTCTTAGAAAAGACATTAGGCATATGGCAACCTACCATCATAACAATATTAATGACTATGACAGATTAAAGGTAGAGTTAAAGAGGATAGAGGCTGACATGAAGGATGAATCAGAGGTAGACAGGAAGAGGACCTGTAAATCAGCAGTGTCTACAGAAAGCCATGGAGCCAAGAAGAGTGAGCTGTCAGAGGTAAAAGACATGCTACAGGACCTCCACAAGAGGATTGATAAGTTAGAGAAGCAGAGAGAGCAGACTACCCCAAAAGGAGAAGGGAGATGGAGTTCACCCAGAAGTGAGCGTAGAGGATATGGATATGGCCGTGGGAATGTTGGACAGAGAGGAGCTACATTTAGAGGCAGAGGGCCTTCCGGTCAGAGGTACTATAGAGGTTCAGGAGGTTTGAACGGAAGAGGTGAGTATAGGCCAGTTAGACCGACTGCAGGTAGAACGTTCACCCCAACATGTTACAGATGTAATGAAAAAGGCCATGTTCAGACAAATTGCCCAAACTAGCAGGTGCTCGGCTAAGGGGATCGTACCCGAGCAACTGTAGGAAAACAGATCCCTCACTTATTGGTGATATAAATGAAGTTCAAGTTTCGATTGAAAAAATACCCACAACAGCACTTCTTGATACAGGATCTTGTGTAAGTTTAATGTCAGAAATTTTTTATCAAAACAATTTATCTCACATACAAATAGAATCACTTAAGAATATGTTGAATATTGAATGTGCAGATGGAAAGTCACTTCCATATTTGGGTTGCATTGAAGTTGATATACAGATTGATGATGGTCTTGAAAATTCTACCATTCAACCATGCTTATTTCTGATAGCACCTGATACAAATTATTCAAAGAAAACCCCAATTATATTAGGCACTAATATCTTGAGTACTTTGCTAGATGAGTGTAAAACAAAGTTTGGAGAAACATTTTTACAAAGGGCTAAGTTACATACTGCTTGGTACTTAAGTTTCAGGACAATGGTAATTCGGGAAAAAACTCTTAAGAAAAATCAAGATAGAATTGGCATTGTTAGAAGTAACATGTTACAGAATGTGATTTTAAAACCAAATGAAACTAAGAATATTAATGGTTACATTGATAAACAAATGTTTTATCCTCAAACGTATGCAATTTTACATGAAACAAAAGATTCTGTTCTTCCAGATTTTGTTGACTTGACACCAAGTATGTTAGTATATAATTGTGAAAAAACACAAGATTGTATTGTTACTGTTTCTAACATTACTACTAACACAGTTTGTATACCTCCAAGGTCAGTTTTATGCGAGTTACAGCCAGTAACCGTTACAAATGATACATTAGATCAGGAAATAGATCATGATGATGACACTGAAGTAGCTACAGATGGTAAGAGAAAGATAATCATAGATGGTATGATAGATCAAGATGATAATATTTTAGACAAGGAGCAGAAAGAACATTTAAGAAAGTTATTGTATAAGCACAGAGAGATTTTTGCTACAAGTGATATAGATATTGGTCAATGTAAGAAAGTTAAACATAAAATAGAACTATTAGATGAAACCCCATTCAAACAGCGTTATCGTAGAATTCCCCCTACCATGATAAATGAAGTTAGAGAGCATTTGCAACAGTTGCATACTGCTGGTATTATAAGGCCATCAAAGTCTCCATGGGCATTACCTATTGTCTTGGTTAGGAAGAAAAATGGTAAACTTAGGATGTGTGTGGATTATAGACAGTTAAATCAGAGAACTATTAAAGATTCATTTGCTTTGCCCCGGATTGAAGAGATTTTTGATTGTTTAGGTGGTGCCAAATATTTTTCTACCCTAGATTTGAAATCAGGATATTATCAGGTTGAAATTGAAGAAAGTCACAAAGATCGAACTGCTTTTACTTTAGGGCCTTATGGTTTATGGGAATTCAATAAGCTTCCTTTTGGTTTAACAAACAGTCCTGCTACATATCAAAGGTTAATGCAAGAGTGTTTAGGAGATTTGCATTTGAAAATATGTGTTGTTTATATTGATGACCTTATTATCTTTAGCAAAACATTTGAAGAACATTTGGAAAATTTAGAAAAGGTTTTTGAAAGATTGAATGAAGCCAATTTAAAATTAGCACCTGAAAAATGTCATTTCTTTAAGCCAAAGGTCTCATTTCTTGGACATGTGGTAAGTGGTGATGGTATTGAAGCAGACCCTGCCAAAATAGAAAAAGTTATTAATTGGCCTACACCATCAAATTCAGATGAATTAAGGAGTTTTTTAGCCTTTGCAGGATACTATAGGCGTTTCATTAAGAATTTTAGCAAGATTTCAAGACCCTTGAATGATTTATTACCTCCCACTGTGTCTAAGCGTTGTGCTAAGAAGAAGATGAAAGAATGGGTATGGACAGAAATTGAGGAGAGAGCATTTTTAAATTTGAAAGATATTTTAACCACTCCCCCCATCCTTGCATACCCCGATTTTAGTTTGCCATTCGAATTACACACCGATGCTTCTTCAAAGGGCTTAGGTGCTGTACTCTACCAGAAGCAAGGTGAGCATAAAAAGGTTATTGCTTATGCAAGTAGGTCTCTGAATAAATCAGAGAAAAATTATTCTGCGTATAAGTTAGAGTTTTTAGCCTTGAAGTGGTCTATAACAGAAAAGTTTTCAGACTACCTTGTAAATAATGATTTTTTAGTTTTAACTGACAACAACCCTTTAACATATATTTTAACATCAGCCAAATTAGATGCTACTGGTCAAAGATGGGCATCAGCTCTCAGTCAATATACTTTTAAAATCCAATATAGAAGTGGTGTTAAAAATGCTGATGCTGATGGTCTCAGTAGGTATCCACAAGCAAATGTTAGGATTGGACATGATATAACAGAAATGGATTCTGATACAGTTAAAGTAATTTGTGGCAATATTGTTTATAGTCCTTGCATTGAGGTATTATCTAATAGTATTAATATCATAGATGCCACAGATGAGTATGGTCAAACATTTGCTCAGATTGAAATGAGAGAAATTAGGAGAAAGCAAAGAGAGGACAAGTTAATAGATAGATGGAGAATTGCAACTATTGATCAGAAGGTACCAAATGGCAGTTTTAATCAAGCAGATATGTTTATGAAGAAACAATTCAAATATTTTGTTATACAGAGAGGCATATTATTTAGAAAAGTATTAGAAAATGATCAGGAGATCAAACAGTTAGTATTACCCACTTGTTATAGGGATGAAGTTTTGAGAGGATTGCACAATGATGTAGGACACCCAGGGAAAGATAGGACTCTTAAGCTTTTAAAGCAACGATTTTATTGGCCAGGCATGTCCACTGATGTTGATAACTGGGTAAGGAAATGTGATCGATGTCTCAGAAGGAAAAGTAATACCAATCAAAGAGCCCCATTAGTGAATATACACACAACTTACCCCTTAGAGTTAGTCTGTATTGATTTTTTAACCCTTGAAACGTCCAAAGGTGGTATTTCGAATATATTAGTAATAACTGACCATTTTACAAAATTTGCTATGGCAGTTCCAACGAAAAACCAAACTGCTAAAACTACAGCAGAGGCTATTTTTCATAATTTCATTGTTCATTATGGTATACCAGCAAGGTTACATTCTGATCAAGGACCTAATTTTGAGTCGGAAACTATTAAAGAGCTTTGCAAGTTAACAAATATTCGCAAAAGCCATACAACCCCTTTTCACCCCCAATGCAACTCAGGTCCAGAGAGGTTCAACCGTACTATCTTGGACATGTTAGGTACACTAGAAAATGACAAGAAAAATGACTGGGTGAAATACATTAATTTTCTAGTGTTTGCATATAATTGTACTCCTCACGAGTCTACACATTTTTCTCCTTATGAGCTTATGTTTGGGAGAAAGCCAAAGTTACCAATGGAAGCAAGGTTTGAGCGAGCATATGAGGAAGAAGAGATTATTAGTAAAGATACAAGAGAGTATATGAGTTCATTGAAAGAGAGAATGGTTAAAACAAAAGATATAGTTGAAAGGTACATCGAACAAGCTAAAAATAAACAGAAAAAGGTTTTGGTTAAGGTTTTAGCTCATAAAGGACGTCATAAGATTGCAGATAAATTTGAGGAAGAGGTTTATGACGTCGTAGAGCAAGTCAGTCATGATATTCCCGTTTTCAGAGTGAAAGGAGAAGACAGTGGTAGACTAAAAACTCTTCACAGGAATCATTTGTTCTTGGTTGCCACTCAGAGCAATGATGTAAAAGAGGAGGAGTTAGCTACTGGTGAAGTAGGAGAAGACGTAGTTGAAGAGGACAGTAGTGAAGAAGATAGAGAGAAAGGCCAGCTGGCAGTGGAAGAAGAAGATAGTGACGTCACAGATTCAGAGGAAGAAGCAGGTGATATTGTTATTGTAACAAGAAAAGGGGACGCCCATTATCCTGTGAGACCTCCTCGAAGAAATGAGATTCAGAGTACGGCAAAGGAGTCAGATTTGACTAATAGTCATGAAAAGATTCCTGATAGAGCAAGAGAGCCAATTGCGAGAAGTAGGAAAATAAGTCAGATAGATGAAACTTATGGTATAGAAGTATCAGAGTTAGAGGGAGAAAGTGTAGTTGGATTAGTGAACAGTGAGAATGGTGCAGAAAGATATGTTGGTGAATTGCCTAACATATAAACATTTAAAGAACAGATCTCATTTTAGTACATTGTTTCAAGAAAGCTTTTGGTAACTTGTCAATGTTAAATTACTGTGTTTTATATTATAAGATTGTAAGAGTTCTTGGAAATATCTTTTTGGAATTCAGTTGTTAAGGTTTTCTAAATCAATGATCTAATTTGCACCTTCTCCTTTATATTCACTGTTTTAATATTTCCAAAACAGGTGACAGATATAGAATATAGATGAGAGTGAGGGAGAGCTTGAATAAGCATCCAGTCCATAATTGGTGAGTTCTGTGTGCTGAGTGTATTGCTTTTGTATTGTAATGCAATGTATTGTATTGTGACAATGTGTATTGTATTGTAATGCTTTATTTGTGTAATGTCATAATGTGTGTTATGCATCCGTATATCTTACTAGTTTGTCAATATAATTACTATGATATGCATTTACTATATTAATATCAGACTGATATAACGTAAAATATCGGGTCACTAGAATATATCACATTTTGATGAAATGATGATGTTTATTATGTGTTTATTCTGTGTTGCAGGATGTATTTATTTTGATACGTTGTTCATCCTGAAACGATCTACGATACATTAAAACCCACATAAAGTAACTGGGACTTGGCTTAAATTACTACAACCCCAAGAGTTACAAAAATATAGCTGGTATCTGGTATTGTTAGTATACAAGATAATTGTTAGTTAGATATTCATTCATTCTTCCTCATCATTTATCTTTCATTCGTTACAGTCCATGCATACAGATAGACCCTCCACCAAACAAAAACAGCATGTATGGGAGATGTTCCCCCACTGAACGACTGGATGGATTAACCTGCCCAGGGCGAAACGCACCCATCTTCAGTCAGGCATATGAGCCCACTGGTAAAGAGGTGTGGTAGTAGCATGGCAGAACCTGAAGCGGATTTGAGATCCCAGGTGCAACCATCCACCACCACTGTCAGGTCAAATCAGGTGATTTCACCCTATTCCTACGGGATATTGTGTTTTTAGAGGCTTGAGATGTGCTGTGCGTGGAGGGATTTGAGATCCCTTGTGTGTTTCAATTAGAGTCTGTTTTTAAGTAGTGATTTGAGATCTCGTGTATGAATTTAAGGTAGCCCAAGGGGTGGGCCTGAATATGCTCAGCTCGGGATTTAAGATCCCAGACGTGCCCCAACTTCTATCCAAAATTCATGTGGATTATAGATCATAGATCTCGTGTATGAATTTATTGTATGAGGTGGAGTGGGCCGGAGGGATTTAAGATCCCAAACATGCCCTGCATTTTGACTGATTCAACTGCAGAGTGTGTGTGTGTGTTTTGTTTTTTTTCATTAGATTTGAGATCTTTTTAGTTTAATTTTGTATTTATTTTTCATGCATTGTATTATGCCGATATTGCTTAGGTAGTTTATAACCATTTGATGTATTGTAACTTGATCTTTCTTTACAGGAAAGAGTAGAGTTTCTCTGTTAACTATTGTTATATTAATTGCATTCAGTGCTCTTTCTAATAATTTACATTCTTTTTTGTATTGTATGCATTTGAAGAAGACGTGATCAAAGGTTTCTTTTTGTGAGCACCTTCCACAGTCTGTTTTTAATAATGTTACTTCTCCCAAGTTACTAGATCTTAGTCTTAGTTGAGTAATTATCCTGTCGTGTTTCGGATTTTCAAAATATGTGTTATTTTTGTTGGACATGTACCATATTGAAAAATCTTTTCTGTCGTATAAGATGGGAAAATGTTGTCTCTAAAGAGTGAGTTAACCTTATTATTAATGATATGGTACATTTCTTTAGTGCTTGGTTTTATGTTTAACCTGTCACCAGTTAATGCTTCTTTTTTCGCTGCTGAATCAGCCAATTCATTACCACGTACACAGACGTGTCTCGGGTATCCATATGTATTTGATGTTTATATTGTTATTGGCTAATATGTTATTGATTGAAATAATTTGAACTATGAGATCTTGTCGAGAGCTTAAGTAACCATTTTCTATTGACTGTAATGCACTTAATGAGTCTGTGAATATAGCTATGTTATTTGGGATTGAGATTTTAGATCTCTTAAAGTTTAACCATTGTAACACCGTGTTGATTGCTACAAGTTCACAGGTGAAGATTGATAATCTATGCTCTAGCTTGAGGCTTCTATCTTGAATTTTCTCATTATTTTGGTCCATTATCACTATTCCTGCACCTGCATTCTCTTTTTCAATACCTCTACTGCTGTCAGTATAGATTGACCAGTCCCTATTGATTTGAGATATATAATTGTTAGCGATATCTAGATTAACTGACGGATTGACCTGTTTATTGACAGTTTTAAACTTGTGTCTATATTAAGAGATTTTAAGGTTTATCAATTTCAGGGTTCGATTTAATTTTTTTGAGAGCTGGACCAGTGGTCCAGTAACTTAGAAAACCTACCAGACCTGACCTTAACTGAACAAGACCAAAGTGTAAAACACATATTATGTCATACTTAGATCAATATACTTACTTAGAAATACCTAATGTTTTTTTTTTTTCATGTTAACCTTTAGAAATGAATAGGCTAAAGGTCCACAAAGATAATACTAGAATTACTTTTGTGTTATATGCTTTTCATTAACAGTGCATGAACACCTTGCATGGAAATCCCCATATATCCGAGTTTTGGATAATGTCTATTGTTTAATGATTTTCAAGCAATTCCATTTAAAGCAAAATGATATGTTTCTTGCCATCTATTCATAAATTTTCTTTGATTCCTTTTTACCTTTTTCATTCATTATTGACATTGTCTTTTTTGTCGGATGAAAAGACTATTTGACATTTTTCGTATCGGCTGACGATTGTGGTAAAAACAAATCGTAAAAAGGTCTATTGTCGTTAAACATGGGATCCGAGCATAATAAAAAGATTAGCGTTCATGCATAATTAATGCAGCATTAACTTGCATCTCTAGCATTTTTAAATTAAATTTTATTCATGATACGAAGATTTCGTAAACATTATAAAATGAAAAGTTAGATGAAGAAATATGCATTCTTAGCTTAGTATTACGACATTAAATTGGCAAATGTGTGGGGGAAAAAGCCTCGTTCTGAAAAAACAAACCAATGAGTGAACGCGTGTCAAGGTTGTTAATGAAAATGCCGCTAAATATAGCACACACTGTTTCAACAAGGGTCTATAGTTTGGCCATTACAGTTATTTTTGTGGTATTTATGTGTCAATAGATAAAATTTCTGCGAACTTTGACCAATTTAGAACACGACCTGTCGGTCGTGTTAACCTTGGACCTAGCTGGACCGGACCATCAATCTAATAGTGAATGTCGTTCGGTCGGGCCTTAATGTCGAACCCTGAATTTCATTTTCTTTTAGTTGATATTTCTTTATTAAGTCAATTGTTTCTTGCACGTATGTTTTTTTTGTATGTTTCAGTTTGGCTACTCTTGAGGAATAGCCTGGATCTATTTTAATTTCTTTATTTATTGGGAGAGAATCCCCTAATGGGATGGAACGTGCCCACTATTTTAGCAGACACTTTTCTCTATTTAAGTTTAGGGGTATTTCACTACATTCTATGAGCAAAGGTATTGTGGCTGTATTCTTTTTTTTGTAAAATGTGTAGCTTATTTAGTAGTGCTGGACAAGCTTAGTTATAGGCTATGCTACCATAGTTAATTTTAGATTTGATTAAGCCTTTATATACTTTTAAGAGAGTTTTTTTCCTGCATCCCCAATTATGTCCTTTGATGCACTTTAATAAGTTGATATCAGATTCACATCTTTTTATAAGGTTCATTATATGGTTTCTCCAAGTTAGGGTCTTGTCAAATGTCATACCTAATAGAGTTGCAGAATCAGAATATGACAGGGTTTTACCACATAAGTTTAGTTTCGGGATATTAGTGCTATTCTCATCTAAATTTAAACTTTGTTTTCTAAAAATTACTGCTTGAGTTTTGAGAGGGTTTATGACAAATCCAAATTTCTTGATCCAGTTTTCAATAGCATTTAGTGCTTCTTAAATACTTGAATTCCCTTAAGTAATGATTTATGGGCTGTTGTCCAGATTGCTCTGTCATCTACAAATTGTGATAGGCTGATTTTGTAACTATTTTTGGACTTGTTTTTCATGTTTATTATATGATACCTAAATGTGTTCCTTATAAGTGAAAAGATAATTGGAGAGAGTATGCTTCCTTGTGGACAACCATTTATTGTTTCTATAGTTTCAGATGTTGTCCCTCCGACTTTGATTATACCCCCCACAAACATAGTTTGTCACACAACATGGATTCGAAAGATAAATTGGATAACCGGCAACTATAAATAATAGGACCCTTGTTATATGGGGGTGTATATAGGAGTCACCATGTCGGTCCGTCCGTCGGTCGGTCCGTCTGTAGTTTTTTTGTCCACGCTATTTCTCAATAACTACTGGATAGATTTCAATCAAACGTCATAGGAAGCTTCAATATCAAGCACAGATGTGCATATTATTATATGGTTACGGTTGACTGATTTTCTTTTGGGTTATGGCCCTGATTTTTCTGATTTTCTGTAGTATTTTCTCTTTTCCACGCTATTTCTCAATAACTACTGATTTTCTTTTGAGTTATGGCCCTTTGCTGATTTCTGGAGTTTTCTTTGTCCACGCTATTTCTCAATAACTACTAGATGGATTTCAATCAAACTTCATAGGAAGCTTCAATATCAAGCACAGATGTGCATATTATGAAGTGGTTACGGTTGACTGACTTTTTTTGAGTTATGGCCCTTTGCTGATTTTCTGGAGTTTTTTTGTCCACGCTATTTCTCAATAACTACTGGATAGATTTCAAACAAACGTCATAGGAAGCTTCAATATTAAGCACAGATGTGCATATAATGAAATGGTTACGGTTGACTGATTATCTTTTGAGTTATGGCCTTTTGCTGATTTTCTGTAGTTTTCTTTGTCCACGCTATTTCTCAATAGCTACTGGATAGATTTCCAACAAACGTCATAGGAAGCTTCAATATTAAGCACAGATTTGCATATTATGAAGTGGCTACGGTTGACTGATTTTATTTTGAGTTATGGCCCTTTGCTGATTTTTCTGGAGTTTTCTTTGTCCATGCTATTTCTCATTAACTACTGGATGGATTTCAATCAAACTTCATTAATAAATTTCTTATTCGAAACTGTTAAAAAATCAGATCCCCTTTTTTCAATGAATAGAAGGATTATACTTTTAGGGATTTAAATATGATATTATGTTTTTAGAATATAAAAAATACATTTTTATGTGCAAGAAAAAGAAAATAATCCCCTCTATAAATGGTATGAAAGAAAGTCTAAAATTATCATGGACCATTTATAGATCAACAAAAATAAGTGATGCTGAAAAACAAACTTGGGCAATTGTAAAACAAATTTCACAAGATCATTAAATTAAGAATAGATTATATATTGGAAAAAGATTGTATGTTTGAACAATTTATTCTCCATTTATAGTTTTATAAAGGCTACCTACAATTGATTATGTACTATTGTATCATATTTATCATGTATAAACACTTTCTGTTCCTTTATATCCCGTACAGAAATCAAGAGTTTAAGATATATGTAATTATGATTGAAATTGTAACAAAAAATATATATTTTTCATGTAAATTATTGTAATTGTAAGGTGGTAAGTAGGATAGGTCCCCGACCTACTTCCATCGAATTACGGGGATAATAAAGATTAAAAAAAAACTTCATAGGAAGCTTCACTGGTGAGCAAAGCTGTGCATTTTATGAAATTGTTACAGTTGACTGACTTTTTTTGAGTTATGGCGCTCTGCTGATTTTCTGGAGTTTTCTTTGTCCACGCTATTTCTCAATAACTACTGGATGGATTTCAATCGGTCATAGGAAGCTTCACTAGCAAGCATAGATGTGCATATTGCAAAATGGTTACAGTTGACTGATTTTCTTTTGTGTTATTGCCCTTTGCTGATTTTCTTTACATTATTTCCCAATAACTAATTTACTTTCTTTAGCTACAGATTTCCTCATCTCATTTATCTGTTGATGAACTTAGAACTTTATTACATATACAATTTTAAATTAGCTGGTCATTTAAATCAATTTTTTATTATTATCATTTATTTATTTATTTATTTATTTATTTATTTTATTTTATTTTATTTTTGCATGTGCATGCTGTTCAGACTAATTTGTTTACGGTGCCCTTACTGAATTGATGAATGTTGGAATTTTTTGTTAAAGACAGCCACTGAACATAAAAAGATATTCTTTTTTTATTAGTCTTGTATAATTTGTCACTTGAATTCATCAATTCAGTAAATGTGACTTACCTTCTATAGGTGGGCACTTTATTGTAAACAAAGGCTGTGTGGGGGGTATTCATCACCTTTAGTGATAGCTCTAGTTTTTCTTTGTTTTAGGAAGTCTGCTAGCCAATGTAGCATTTTACCCGTAATCCTTTTTTTTTAAGTAGAGAATGGCACCTGTGTTCCACATTTTGTTGAATGCTGACGATAAATCTAGAAATACCGCTATGATGTTTTGGCTTTTTAATTGTGCTTTTCTTATGTCATTTTCTAATTTAAAGGAATACGCTCGGCTGATAACAACTAGGTTTTAATTGAAAGATATTGATGTAAATAAACCAATTTAATTACTCATTTCATTGAATCAATCGTAATAAGAAAGAAATTGCAAGTTAAAGACGTCTATTTACACCAATTTGCTCCGAGACATGGGCGCAGACATTGTTTACGTCTCGTGGTCTCGCGAGACTTTTTTTCAACAATCGTGACGTCACAGACACACTTCCGGTTGCGTACATACATTGAAATATAGAAGGGAATTACGTGTGTTGCGGAGAAATTGTTTGAAAAATGTTTATTATTTGAATATGATGAAAATATATTATTAAAAGATTAAACTATGATCATTTTATTGTTTTCTTACTCGTGAATGAGAGAGTCTGGAGCCCTCGTCCTATGACCTTTGTATGCCAGAATGGTAATGAATGCAACTTCTAAAACAGAATCATTCAGAACTAAGGTGTGAAAGTCCGTATGGTTCGTAATGCACGTAAGTTCATCTAAATTTCAAACAACCAAGTCACTCGATTTGCAACATACATTTTCCATATTGGATGGCATCATAACACAGTTATCACACAGACAAAAGTCCTCAGCACATAAATATTCCTCCTCCCGTACGTCATTGTCTTGAAGCAGTTGCAGCTCTTCCTCAGTATATTCGGGCTAAAAGTCGTAAGGAACTATACACTCCATTTTAAGAAATATCTCAAAAACTTTATTAAACTTCCTGCTATAGTGATCGAACCATAACTAAAGTCAATATCCCTTGTCACGCAATCATTTATGCACATTCTCACAAACATCGCTATTTTAATTGCGCAAATCATTACAATTTTAAACAGTGTTTTAATCAAACATAAATATATAAAAGGGGCGGTATCATGTAAGTAGAAATCTAATTGCAATGACGGTAACTGTGAAATACTATAGAGACGAATCAAAGGGACACCGTGTTGTAATTATGATTAACACACCTAATTGCTCGCAATTTAGCAAAATAATGTAAATTATGCTAACTGCTTTCTTTTGTATATCACAATAACATGAGCTCATTGCGATACGATATATTTTTTAAACAGACTTTTTCCGTAAAATAGCATAATATAGATTATTATAATATAAAACGTGGATTCAACACTTTTCTTTCATATTTATATAATGCATTTAGTATGTTTGTGGTGATGATTATACTCTACATGTCCGTTTCAGTAAAACGTGCACATCAATTGTCTGTTGACATGGTGACTCGGTCGCACGCTTCGTTTTATGGCCGTGTTTTATGGCCCTGAGGTGCGATTTTATATGACGCTTATTCTGTTACAAAGATTTGCCAGTGATTTCTTATCCAATCAGTTTAACACCACACAACTTTTCAATAACCGCAGTTGCAAGCATTTCACGGTAAAAATGACAAAGATGTATAATAGAAATAAAAAATATCGCGGAGCAAATTGGTTTAAATAGAAGTCTTTAACTTACAATTTCTTTCTTATTACAATTGATTCAATGAAATGAGAAGTTTAATTGGTTTATTTACATCAATATCTTTCAATTGAAACCTAGTTGTAATCAGCCGAGCGTATTCCTTTAATGCTTTTATCACAACCCCTATTAATCGCACTCATCGATCGGGATATGGTTCAATGGATATTTGTGACGTCACAGAAAGGTAAACATGAACAAAGATGGCGGCGGCCATAGCCGATCGAAATCACAAACTTTAAACAGCTATATCTTCACAAATATAGCGTGTATAAAAATGAAAGTCATGTCAAAGTGATCTACACTAAAAGGTTTATTGATGGTTAAATTTTCATTTCAGCCGAGCGTATTCCTTTAACTAACTTGTCTTCACAAGAGTGATTTGCTCGGCATCCGGATTGAAAGTCTGATATAAGATTATTCTCTTCTAAAAATTGACATAGTCTGGGCTTTATCATTTTTTGTAAAAGTTTTATGAAGGTAGATGTCAGGGATATTGGGCGATAAGAGCTAGGTGAACCTTTGGGCTTTATAGCTCACCTGAGCACTTGTGCTCGGTGAGCTTTTGTGGTCGTCTTTTGTCCGTCGTGCGTCGTAAGTCGTCCGTCGTCAACAATTGCTTGTGAACACTCTAGAGGCCACAGTTTTGGCCCAATCTTCATGAAACTTGGTCAGGATGTTTGTCTACATGATATCTCAGAAGAGTTCGAAATTGGGTCATGTTGGGTCAAACACTAGGTCACCAGGTCAAGTCTTAGAAAAACCTTGTGAACACTCTAGAGGCCGCAGTTTTGGCCCAATCTTCATGAAACTTGGTCAGGATGTTTGTCTACATAATATCTCGGAAGACTTCGAAATTGGGTCATGTTGGGTCAAACACTAGGTCACCAGGTCAAGTCTTAGAAAAACCTTGTGAACATTCTAGAGGCCACAGTTTTGGCCCAATCTTCATGAAACTTGGTCAGCATGTTTGTCTACATGATATCTCGGATGAGTTCGAAAATGGGTCATGTGGGGTCAAAAACTAGGTCACCAGGTCAAGTCTTAGAAAAACCTTGTGAACATTCTAGAGGCCACAGTTTTGGCCCAATCTTCTACTGTATGGT
>CM037791.1:41243843-41293843 GCA_021229015.1 Solen grandis
ATTCTAATTGAATATGTGGATTTTTTTTCAGTTAAGTTTCAACATAGCTAAATTGGTAAGTGACTTGCAGAATATGCCACAAAATACATATTTATTCTTATTTTTCAACAAATATTGTAAGATGTCAGGTTACAATTCATGTTTACCTGAACATTTCGTAAAATAGGAATACGTTTCTACCTCATTTAAGAATATAAGAACCGGCGCAGTATAAAATTGCCAAAATGGGGTTTCCATGGGAACTCAAGTACTGGTTTAACCCAGGAACTGTCTCAATATCGGTGCTATACACCGGAACCAAAAGAATCAAGAGTCTATTAGTCTATTCGCAAAATAAGCTAGGTATTGCACCCGGCCTCCCTTGTAACCAACCTTTGTCTCTTCTGATGTGTCTCCAGCAAAAGAAAAAAAAAAAAAAAAAGATGTGGGTATTCCTGTATCGTAAAGTCTAATATATGGCCATAATAATCAGAAAATTATTTCTAGCAATTACAAAAGAAGAAAAGGAGAAAAGGAAGTATTTCTTAGATTTCTTAGCGCTAAGTATTGTTGGTGGAACTTAAGTCAGTTTGTCCTTTTTGAGATACCTAAGTGGATAACTTGAACATTTTCTACTTCCCATATTATAATTATCAGAATATGTGACCTTTTTTTCAGAACTTAACAAAGGATGTATAGAGATTGGAGAGATTGGTTCACATGAACTCAAATATTTTAAGTTGCAAAAGAATGTGTGTTTAGAAAATGTCCTTAATTTAGAAGAAATAGTTTGTATGTTTGTATTTTATTTTCAATAATTATTTACCAATAAGATGCACATTTTTATTGCGAAAGTATTGATATAAGGGGTTGTTAGCAAACCAAATATAAAACATTAATGAAATAAATAACACATTAAATTAACGAAAACCTGAGTGCACATTTTTCTGTTGACATGGAGTATATAACAGGAATTATAACACATTTTTAAACCACAGCAGTTACATGTACTTCCCACATAACATTGCATATCCTTTGGCCAGGTGGAGAAACTGACGCAACCGTCAAGGCGTCAAACATGGCGGCTTTAACAGACTTCTTAATGTTTACTCGTAAAAACATCCTCGTAGGTTATTAAAAGTACCACTTTCCGGTAAAATGGAGTTCTTGATATACGTCCCAAGAATCGAAAATACTACTGGGGTCGACCATTCCTGTTAACATTTATATCAAAACGCTTCCAGGGGCATACGGTTGCTTTGCCCTAAACAACATAGACTCGAACGTAGCGTCAATACAATCTTGTTGAAACACATTATAAGCCTACAAAAGAGAAACCGTGTGTGGTAGCAACTTTCGTAAAAATATCATAATGCAACTATAATCGTATAGCATATACAGTGCAACCTGTCCATTACGACACCTGTTCATAACGACATCCTGTATTACCCGACAATTTTTGTTGGTCCCAATTTTAAAGGTATGTTCTATAATGACCTGCCTTATCCGACAACCTGTCTTATCTGACATTGTCAGTTGGTCCCAGTGGGTGTCGGATGAAACAGGTTTTACTGTAGTTATCCCATTCGGTATCTATATATATATAAGTCTGTATAGTTGCGGGTCATGCCGTTAATTAAGTCACCGAATGTGATAACCACACACACACACACACACACCACACACACACATTATATATATATTTGATAGAACGTCTGTAATTAGTCACAATGTTAAATGAAGCAGAACTTTGAGGGGAAAATCCAGTCGTGAACATTCAATCGATGTATACTTTGATCTGAAATTAACAATCGAATACAATTAATAATAAACAATTAAATCAAACTGCATATTCTAATGAAGGTTCCCTTTTGACAAGTTGTAATTTACTCTATGAAATTAAATTTCAAAATAAATACATACTCTTTTGCACATTTATTTTATTATTCGTCGAGGTCAGAACGTACGCTCTGTCATTTAAAACCAAGTATATGGTATATCAACTAAAATGCTAGTGGTAAAGATATTGTCTTTTGTGGCAATTTTCCTTGTCTTTGATGTACATGGCAACGCGAGACGGTGGGTCTACCTCAAGATCGACACGCCGACAATACCGGATTTGTCGGCATACATGTCAGCACCAATCAAGCTTGGATCGCCGACAGCGTGTGGAAGCCACTGTAGGAAAAAGAGGATGGACGGCTGTATATCATTCCTGTTTGACAACACAGTTCTGTTCATCCTCAACTGCCCCCTCTTCCAGCAGTATAAGAAGAGTTCAGGCGATTTTATTCTTAAGGACAGGTTTTCTATATTTTTGCACAAAAGTACTTTACACTTAACCTTTTCCACGGCAAGTTTAACTGTACCTCTCCGCGCTTAGTGAGGATCCATGCAATGCTAATGCACTTACGAATACGAGTGGGATATGTTACACAGACGTTTAAATCATAATCGTAACCGCTTATAGTGTGTTATTGTTTGTTAACATGTTTTCTTTTAACATTATTTTGCACTGGAAACATCCATTTAAGCGTGAACAAAATATCCCTGACATTTCTTAATCAGAAAAGCAACCCATTTTACATACATAAAGATCTACTCATGTAAAAAGAAAAAGTAGCGCTCCGCTGGTATGTAAACTAACCTAAAGTAGTCTGCACGTAATTTTGCATTATTTTGCAAAGAGGATGCTAGAGTAATCTCTCTTCATTAAGCCGAATGGGCCCTAGTAAAATGTAAATGTTCAATCTGGTTTTCAACTTCTATTCTGTTTAGTGCGTAATGCTTTCTGCTTAGTTGCAAATGCTTTCTGGCAAGTGCGTTAGTGCATGTGTAACTCGGCGTCTACGTGTCACATTAAGAATCGCTATCAGTTGCAACACACAGTTTGGAAACACAGTCTGTAACGTATTATTTGACAGTTAGAACGTAGCATTTAGCACTATACACTTTTTATTAAAAATGTGGTACAGATTTCTTCTGTAATAAATCACTTGGAAGTTAGCACCAGGGTCTTAATAATAGCCAGTAAGCACATAACATTTAGCACTTCACACTTGCCATTTATAAGTGAGAAAAAGAAATGCAATTAGGCAGCATGCACATGTAATTTTTCATAAAGCATTTGGAAGTTAGCATGTAATTTTTACATAAATAATCTTCCATATCCATGCAGTGATCTCCCTTACACGTTCCATTTTACAACTATAAGGGGGAGGTAGCTACTACGTGGAGTTTGGACACAATGTAAATTATGCAGCATGTACAACGTCACTCTACCCCCTGCCACGAATGTACCAAACTTACTGTACTACGTAACGCGGGGCAATGAAGGTATGTGTGTTTATTACCATTCATTTATTTGATACAAAGCATCCTCACCCTGGTCATGCCATAGTCCAAAACTCGTAGAAGTATGCAACCCATGTAGGGACATACAGTTGTATCACGAGATGACTCATATATGGCGAATGCACGAGAAGTGTTTAATACACTGTTAAACACTACCTAGACCAGAGACATATGCCTTAACAAAGACTAGAACAAGAATAGTTGTTTTTAGGCAAACCTACTTCTGCAAGAGCCCATTCCAAGTCCAGAATTATTTTCAGGATAAACAATATGGGCTTCCTATCTACTAAACAACAATGGTTCACGACATTTACCGGAAAACCAATAGTTCTTAGTTTTTTTTTGTTTTTTTTGTTGTTTTTTTTGCCACTTGGCCCATAACTTATTGGGATCCATATGCTGGATAAATATGTTAAGGCTGATTTTCTACCGTACCAACGGAAAATTCTGGTTAACGTCAATTACGTTTAAAATATCCCTGTAGAGAACGGTTCAACATGATAAAACAACCTGCACCTCGACCATTTCGTCGAATTAATAACACCTAACGGGTTACAACGGGGATTATCGAGTAGTTACGAAAGGCTGGCTCATGTCTCAAGACTGTAGCTCAATTTTCACGGTCAGAATACGCTAATTACTTAAATATAGCTATTTTCACCTCTTGCATGTTAATTTTCCACAGTAAGCTGTATAAATGAGCCCGTCAGCAACTACACTGGATTCGAAATCACAAGCCAAAAGAGGAAACCCGTGCCTTCAATGGGATGACGTATTAAACAAGGAGCTGATTTGGCATTTTCCGGAAGATTCCCTGGTTTTGGCTGAGAACTTCTGCCGGGACCCAGTGAACCAAGATGCAAAGCCTTGGTGTCTTGTCCGGATAGGTAACGACGTCACGCCGGAATACTGCACACCACGTCTGTGTGAGTGGTTGTCACTGTGTAATATGGTGATTAATTTTATGACATGTCAGTTACCGGTACTTGTTGCCGTCTTTTCGCTAGCGAAAAAAAGAAAAAAAAAGATCACGCGACACGAAAGTTTATTATAATGATGCACGCGCGACGCTAGTGACAAGCAAAAAGACGACAACCCGCCAATAATTGTTTTTAATTTGATTGAAAATGGTCTTTTTCTAGTGCGGCGTTAGCGATGCACAAAAAGACGACAACATGCCAATTTGCTTGTCGTTTTTTCTTGTCGCCTTCCGGATACACATGCAGTATGTTTGAAGTTCGATTTTCATAAATGAATTTTTATTACCATTTTATAATATGACTGAAAATGTTAACGCCGAAAAGACCTGTAAGTGCAGAAAAAAACCCTATGATATTATTGTTTTAATCACCATATTTCATATAACGGCATTGTTAAAAGACATTCATTAATGATTTTGATATTTAAATATATACATGTAATATAATAATGAGCGATTTTATAAAATGAAATGATTTGAGACCCTTTTTGTTCTCCGGGAAAAGGACGCTTTCCAAACTGTACACATACGCCTTTGCACGTGTACCCGGAAGTCAAAAAGACGACAACAAGCCTTGCCGCACCCTATACAGCTTGCTTCGAATATAGCTCCACGGGATAGCTCTTTTCGATGAAAAGTACACGAGCTGTATTCGAAAAAGTATATTTTGGGCTAGATCGATGACAAATTCACACGAGATATAGTGTGCGAAAATTAAAACTGATTTATATGCTTCCTGTAACCTGGTAGGTCTTCTCCTTTATTACTGGCCCAGTTAACCTTGGCGCTAAGCAGGGCATAAACTCTTTAAAAAGGGGGTAAAACACGTTCAACCATTCCTGTTTTACAATGAATTTACGTACATGAGTCGCTGACTTTTAACACTCATTCAGCCCCTCACCGCGTGGATTCGAATCCGGTCAGGCTCATTCGGATTTTCATGTGAGGAAGCCTTCCAGCTAGCTTGCGGTAGGTCGGTGGTTCTACCCGGGTGTCTCCGTGCATTCGGCGTCTTCCTCCACCTGTGATTAGCTGGACGTCGCTATGTGACTGAAATACTGTCGAGACGACGGTAAACTCAAATAGTCAAGTCATAGTCAAGTAACGTACATGACTACGTTGCCGTATAAATTATTAGCTTGAAAATTAAATATAATATTTAACTATTTCAATGAAATTGTATCCCTTTTATTAAAAGGATTACGTTAAAAAGACACACAAGCACGTGTATATGAATTCCGTTTAACTACCGACCCATCTTTTTTTTCTATGTTTCAGAAATCAGTCAGAAATTAACCCTTTATCTCATGAATATTCATGTAGAAGATGACGACTTAACGTTCGCTTACTGAACTTAAAATAGTATATTATGTAGCATTTTTTCTTTGCTGTACAGACTGTAGAATCTGAGCAACACTCGTGTATGAAGAAACAGGAGATCTTGATCAGACAGCTATCTGTTCGGAGTCAAAGGGTTAAAGAAACTCGAGATAGTAAGTCAAACTAAATGTATTTTTACAGCCATCCAGATTTAAGTTTTATTGAAGGACGTAAACTTTGTTTTAAACAGTTTTGTTGTCTAATAAAGGAAGCATAATTTGACTGATATGCAGTGTAAAACATAGTATCTCTCGATGTATCGCAATAATGACTACATCCGTTACACCAGGTCCCAATATCTTACTACACTGGCAGAGCGTGATTGCAAAGAGCAATTCAACAGGTTATTACTAGTATTAGATTTTTGGTGATTGGAAAACATAGAGCGCAGTAAGTCTACATTTGACGAACTGAGCTCATAAATGAGCGTGGTGCATGTATCACCATGGATGTAGTCAGCATAGGCACAATTTGGACATGCTTGAAATTATCGTGGTACTAAAGTGCAGTGCGGGCGTACATATTCCGGGCTTTTGAAAAACGGGCATGCATAGAATCAGCGTAACTCGAGCGCATTGCGAGCGTTTTTGAGCGTGATATGGAGTTTGGAGCGTTTGGAGCGTGATATGGAGTTTGGAAAAATATTTTGGGCGCAAAAATAACGTGGTAACAATGCATTTAGGTTGTAGTATTGACATGACGCCCTATTTAGAGTGTTGCCGATCACGAAGTCCGTAACACTGGTGTGACGGGGGGCCAAAATACGTGTATGCCATTTACTTTAACCCTTTCCCTCATAGAGGACACCATGAAAAGACCTATGCGAACAGCATAAAACCAGATCAGCCTGCGAGTAACTCGCAGGCTGATCAGTTTTATGCTGTTCGCTGCTCCTCAGTGGTCTGGAAATGAGGATTTTGTAATTAAATTTGGTAAGGTTTAACTGTGGTTTTCTGCAGATCAGGCTTTATGTGATACCTATTGAGGGCGTCAAAATGAGTCTATATGAGGGAAAGGGTTAAAGATTACTCTGCCGCTTATTTCTTTTGTGCTGCTGGATAATACAGTATCTACGTAATTTGTATTTTATACACCCGCTTCACGGGAGTGGGGACTATATAGGAATCACGCTCGTCGTGTCCCGTCACGTCCTACGCTCACAACACACGAAAAGAGGGTATCGATCACATTTAGTGATTGTTGATTTCTGTACGTTCTGCACTTTGGAAATAAATTAAAATTTCAGCTCAACAAGTTCTGATTTTCTTATTTACGCTATGCTTAAAACCCGTTAAGCACGATTATGAAATTTCTAAAGCGAAATAACATAAGACTTATATTAAAAGTACGAGGAACATGTATATATGAATCACGCTCTATCATGTGTCAAATTTCGACAAAACTTCCATTTCAACACGCTCTTGTAATGATCGTTTATATACAGGTACCGGTGGTCAAAATTCGAAGACAGTAGCTTATAATATCAAAATAAGGTCACAGGGTCATGACCAAGGTCATCAGTGGTTAAAGTTAAATTTGACAAACAAATTGTAATTGTGCTCCAAAACTGAAGGTTATTGCTCCCTATATAAGTCTATGTAAAAAAAAAAGTGTCAATTTTGACCCCCTGAACAAAGTGAAACTTGGAAAAGGATAATAAGACAATGACACATATAAAATATCTAAGCTCTTGGCATTTTTGTCTCACGAAGTTATTTCTTTAAATTTTCCTACATAAGTCTATATTAAATGAATTTATTCCTTAAGTGGGGCCAATTTTGACACCTGGGTCATAATTTGAACAAACCAGAAAGAAGTCCACTAGGCCACGCTACACAAATATCTTAACTCTAGGCCTTGTTGTATCTGACAAGAAAATTGTACAAGTATTTTCCTGTGTAAGTCAATACATGGGCCATAACTCCTGATTAAATTGGCCAATATCAGCCATAATGAACTTACCGAGAGATTATGGCTATACATATCATTAAGTGTAGAGAAGATTGCTAAAGAAATGAAGATGATAGAGTTACATAAAGTTAAATCTGGCATTATTTTATCGTTCAAGGGCTATAGCACCTGACCTAATGGGAGGATATCAGCCATAATTAAACTTGGGAAAGAGATTATGGCCTTAAACAGAGTCATAAAATTTGAAAAGATTGCTTAAGAAATGAAGATGCTAGAGTGTACACAAGAGATGTTGGACGTATGACAAACATTGACTGACCACAGTAGTTCATTTTAAACACTTTGTGCTCAGGTGAGCTAAAAATGTAAGTTAAGAAATAAGACAAAACAGGCATGTGCCTTTCTCATTTTTAATTGTTAATAATATATAAAGGAGGGAAGCAATTCCTCCAACTGAATCAAGACATTTGGTTTTTGATTCTGCATTTCAAGAAAAAAAGTATTACAAAAGATTTCACAAATCAGGTTAGAGCTAAATTAACCAGTCTGGGTCTGTATCGTGTAGGCTTCACCCTTGTCACATGTTATCATTCATACATGAACTCCATACCTGTGGTTAAATACACACCTAAACACAAATTATATTTGAAATTTCAGAAATATTTGGTCTTTAACCTTTTACCATTCATATATATAAATATATACATGTACTCAAGGACATAAAAAATGCCTCATGTTACATATTGGTATTTTGTATGTTTTTTTTTTTCTTCAAATGTTATCATCTCCTTTAAACTTGTATTTTCTTTAGAGTAAAATAAAAGTAGGACAAAAATGCAAAAAAATTAATATCTTACATTTTTCTAAGGTAAGGCATTTGTTAAGTCCTTGAGTATAATTTACTCATTAACTTACTCTGAGGTAAACTACTGAAAATTAAAAAAACAACAAAAAAACAACAACAAAAAACAAACCAGTTATCAGGCAATCCTCACTCTGAACTGTTTTTAATGATGTGATACATCCTCATCTCAATACTCAATTATTTTGATGATTTACAAATATCTACAAACTTAGGATCTTATACTAGGCATAGATTAAATTTCCTTGTGGTAATATGCTTTCAAAATCACATATACATGTATACAGGTACATTAGTTTATTACAAATTGACTGGTCTGTTAAAGACTTATTATAACAGCTTAAAGCACCTTCATATTTCACAATTATTTGTCCTGTCTCGACTCCAGGTACAATCGCTGACACTTGATTGCCTTCCTGTAAAGTGCTAAGTCCAACCCATCCACACAGCGAACAACTCGTGCACACAAAGTTACCTCCCCTTCCCTGCATTCAAGTTCACCGATCATCTGGAACAGGGAACCATACTTGGCTCCAAAGGGCTCAATCAGCGATGTGTTGATAAGCAAGGTCTTCTTGTTCTGAGGATCCATGAGTGTAGCTTTACAACAATCCACCTCATGCTCCACAAGTTTCCCCGTCACACAAACTGATCTTGTCTCCTTCACAGTTGCCTCAGAGATTTCTTCAATAAATGTTGGCTTCCCAGATTCAACTCCTATCTGATCCATTGTTATAAAATCTACAATGGAATCTTTCAGAAAATCTCTGACTTATTGTTGTTTTTTCTTTCTTCCAACAACTGATCTATGATGAACCTTTACAAACCTCTGAAGTCCTTACAAAGGATATTGCATTTAAAAAATGGAAGGTAAAATCTTAGCAATAGCCTTCACTGATGCAGGTGCTGTGTCCTTCAAAGCTACAGAAAGTAGAAGAGGTTTCTGAATGGTTAGATTTGAGATCAACGTCTTGGCTAGAACATGGGTCAGTGGCTGAAATAAAGATAAAGATTAATAAAACAAGATATCAGGCCTTGCATTAACCCATAATTTCATATCAAGGGGTGAGAGCAAAACTAGGTTAAGTACCTATACAATTATATGCACTTAGTCTAGTTTGCTCTCACCCCTCGATATACACATTACACTTGTTTTGACACCAGGGTAAGCAGACTCGGATAAGATCTTCTATTGAGCTGTCTGATCTGGATTTCCTCTAATCTAAATCTCAGGTGTTTTTCTGCCTATTTTGGGGAAGGGATCGTAGCCCCCAATTGTGAATAATAATATAATAGACATATTTCACATAATTGGGGATTTTGAAGAAGCAGACAAGCAACTTAGTATGTGAAACATATTGTTTTCTTTCATTAACACAATTAAATAACAAACAAAAAAACTTGAAAAATTCATTTGGGATTTTTTTTTTTCAATTTTCAATTGGAAATGGGTCTAGAATTTGAACCCTACAAATAGGTAGAACTGCATCCCTTGTTCGAATAAAATCATAACTAAAATTGTTCAGTCTGCATGCATTGTTTCATAAATCAATTTAAATTTTTAACCAACAAATATAAATATGTATGAAATATACGGTAAACAATAGGGCCAAGATGGCCTTGAATTGCTCACTTGAGAAATATTGCCTTCATTGCCTTTTACAACATACTGAATACAAAATCCATGCAATAGTACCACAAGATACCATGGTAATCGTAATTCCACAAAAATAAAACTGTACCTGTGGTCCAAAATTTTAGTCATAGTTATAAAATTAAGTGACCCCTAGGGTGGGACCAATTTTGACCCCAGGGCCATGATTTGAAAACTTGGTTCAGGTCCACAAGACTGTTACATGCCAAATATCTAAATCCATGATCTTGTGGTTTCTGACAGGAAGATCTTTTAAAGTCTTTCCTATATACGTCTATGTAAAATCAAGTGAACGCTAGGGCAGGGTCAATTTTGACCCCAGGGCCATAATGTGAACAAACTTGGTAGATGTCCATAAGGCAATTTTACACACCAATTTCCAAATATCTAAATTCCAAGCCTTTCAGTTTCTGAGAAGAACTGACCCCGGACAATGACCCACCCTAAAAGTTCACCATGAGCACGTGCTCAGGTGAGCTAAAAACAACTACGTTCAAATGAATACCATGCCTCCGCAGGGGCCTTAGACTTTGGGGGTCAAGGTCATTTGAAGGTCACCTGGCAGGTAGAGCTCATCAAGGTGCATGCACCTGTAAAGTGGAGGCTGTACGTGGAAGGACTTCTATATTATGGTCAAAGTTAAAGTTTTGTGACAAAAAGAGCGACAGACAAAAAAACAGACGGACCAAAAACAATATGCCCCCTAACCTCAATGCAGGGGCATAAAAATCCAGGACAACTTTTAATTTCTAGCAATAACTGGACATACTGGCACATGTACATCAAACACCCATGAATTGAACACAGACACAGATCATCCTAAAATAAAATAACAGTATCACATTCAAATGCCAACAATCATCTGTTATTTTTTCTTTAAATGGGAGATAAATTTAATCTAAATGGACCTAAGACTTCTAGCTCTTAAAGAAAATGCCCTTGTGATAGTGAACAAATAAGTACATGAAGCTTGATAACAGAAGGTTTAATAATTTAGAAGTTATGGCCAAGTTAAAGTTCTCTGACTCATGTCAACAAAATCACAGTGTTGAACCTTATACCTGTACATGTTGATTTGATAATTATTACATGATTACCAGTACAAAGTTTTGAAAAATGAACAATTAAAATTAATTGGATGGTGTTACACAATGGAAAATGTTGAACAGGTGAATGAGAATGACAAAATGTGCCTGGGTCAAATCCACAAACATTTCTTAGTGCTAAGTAATACTTAAATACTTAAGGGTGAATTTCATCATTCTTGTTTCTCTAATAAAAATACCTAGATAATTGATTTCTTAACAAATATTGTTAGGTATCATTATTAAGGTGATAAATGATTTCAGGTTATTCATGTGCTTGAATATTTCATAGAGTAAGAATGGTGGAATGTATTACTCAGCACTATGTAATGTTAGTGGAATTTGAGCCTGCTTTTAGTGAACACTGGACTCAGCATCACTGGATATTTTAACTGAATTTCTACAAAGACCATCAGTCAGTCGTTGATGAAACAGCCCTTGTATCCTAGCCAGAAATTCCTCTGATTTATATATCCTTTGTTTTATATTCTAACTTTAATGAGCAATGCTGTCTTTTGATAATGCAAATATTTTTCCTCATTTCATGAGACGCTGGCCAGGAGATTTACGGTACTCACTTCATCTTTTCCCATTAAAACATTTGTATCGTACATTGGTACAATGCTTCCTGAACCGTCGTCTATCTTCTCTCTTGTAACATTCACCTGAAACAATTGAAGAAGAGTTTGGTACAGTGCTTTTGATATTCAATCATTATTTTCTCACAATAACCTGAAACAAGAGGTCCATGAATGCTCCGGAATCCAAGTATTAGTGGGAGGAAGAGAATCGGCACATATCATTACCTCATGATATTATGGAAAATGGGCTCTCCTGTTTGGCAGCCATGATTTTTTACAGATCCAAATAATTTTAATCTTGGTAGAGAGTCTGTACCAAAAAGCTTGAAAATCCAGCCAGTACGTTTAGACAATAAGATTTTTTCAAATATGTACTGTATGCATATAAGGAAATGGGCTCTGCCACCTGGTTGCTATGTTTTCCAACTGAACCAAATAAGTTTCCAACCTTGATAGAGAGTGACCCAAGAAACATCTGTGCTAAAAAAACTTTAAAATCCAATGAGTAATTTTGGACAAGAATATTTTCAAATTCATAAAATATATATATAAGGAAAATGGGCTCTGTCCGTGGTGGCCATTTTTTTTACCGTTTAGCAATCTTGGAAGAACATAACCCAACTAACATTTGTGCAAAAAACTTTGAAATCCAGCCAATACTTTTAGACAAGAAGATTTTTTTTAAACTTGTAATACAGTCAACTCTCTTTACAACAGTGGTGTTTGTTTCAGCAAATTTTGCTGTTATAAAGAAATTGTCATTATAAAGAATAGAGACATAAAGGATTATGCACTTTAGTTTTCAAGACAGCTGCTGTTATAAAGTGGATGCTGTTATAATTGTAACGAGGTTTCACTGTATATGCATAGGTGGCAAACTGGCTCTGACTCCTGGATAAAAAATAACAACACAGAGTAATGAATAAATTGATCATACAGATGAACATATTTTTGACAATTATTGAACAAATTAATCAATAACCTGGATTGATTTGATTAAGTATGTCAGTGACTGCTGATTGTGATACATGTTTTAATTTACCAATGGTGAGCATTATATGTATTTTCCTAAGTTACAACATTACAAAAAAGAAATTAATCAAAAGGGAAACAACAAAACAGTGCTTTATACCAAAGTGCCAATCTTGTTGAACTGTGTGACAACCAGCAAGACTCTGTCCTCACAGTGGGTACACAGAAGTTCTGTCTTGATGTTGTTGATGATTATAGCTGCCTGTCAACAAATGGAATAACCTTATGAGTATTGATATAATCAATGGATGCAAAATCAGATAATGAAAGATTGGCATGATAAAATCTAAATGAACTAGAACAATCACTGTCTTCTAATGGTTATGAATAACCCCACATATTTCTTTAATCTAGACAATCATTCTTAAATGTGACATGGCAAGATATTTGCAATGATTATTGTTGTTTATCCACCTAAGTTTCTGTTCTCTTTCTGAAGTCAATCCTTTATAAAGTTTTAAAATGTTGCTTTGGAAAAAATCAATTATAGCATAAAGGCATAATAATAATACATGTAATCAGGTAGATTTATGATTTTTGGACAAGGCACTTAGACTCTTTGCCTTCCACCTTTAGTTTAAGTTTCAAGTAAGTCGAGTGCCTTCACAACTCTATTCAGCTCCCCTATGACTGTCATATTAATGCATTTCTTGCATGGGATTACAAGTCAGAGTAAGCCCATTTGGTGCTGTGTCACAGTTATGACGTCCTGTGGTCCTTTGATGTCCTGTGGTCAGAGGGTGATAGGGTGCTGGGTCCCCCTCGGTGAAGGGTCCCAGCATACGTACCATATCCCCTGGTGGGAGATTAAACCTTTCAGAAATTTGAAAATCCCCAAACCTAACTGATTTCCCTTTTAACTCAGTATAATCCATTTTATTACTGCCTACATTTTTAATACATCACCTGGGAGCCTGTCAGTATCAATCCTGGTGTAAACACTAATTTGTGATCATCCTTATTTAGTCAATTAAATCGTGATTCAGACAGGTAGCAGTTTCGCCAATCTATCAGAAGTGCTAAAAGTGATTATCCAGATAATTAAATGTCTATCAAGACATTTCTAAAGGTATTGAAAGATTAAGGTTAATTTGTATTTGATACACAGTAATTAGGATTTATTGATTGCTTTTACTAAAGTATGAACAATGTTTTTTTTTCTTCTTCTTCTCTTAGTACATAACCACCTGGGGTATTGTCGTATTGAGTGTAGTAAAGTGGGTACGGCGCGCATTATACTGCAGAGTAAACGTTAACAGCAATTCCGTTTCCCAGGTACCAGCCTCTGAAAGCTTACTATCGAGAGATATTTGCATGGGAGTGGTTCCACAGTCGATATCAGAGGAAGAAGAGTGCAGATAGCGTCTGTACGACAAAAGGGTAGAGTACGGTGCGTGCGCGGTATTATGCTGATGTGAAGGAGTTCTGGGGGATTCAAGGCCATGAACAATTATGACCATAACTAGCTTGGCATGAGGTCGTTCGTCAAGGGTGCCATTAGGTCAGTACCATTGGTGGTGAGTGTGAGATATTCCCTTCGAGGTGCTGTCTACGCTGTACAGCTTCGAGCTGTGATGCACTTTGGTGTGGGGTCAGGCAGAACTTGCTATTCCATGACTGGCTGACAGTTGTAACCGCTTGATGTTCTGAGGCAGTTGACAGTTCGTCGGAGGAACAGCTTGTAGCTTTTTTTTGCCAAACAATATAATCTTATCATGAATAAAAAGGTCCAGGAAAATTGCAAGTCCTTGGAAATGTAAACAATAAATAATAATTATAGATCGTCACCTGTGGTTGTTGGGTAAGTGGTCCAGCTAATTGCACCGCCACCTATATATAAATGGTAAGAATTTTCAATTTCCCCTAGAATGTCAAAAACTTTGTCCTCTTGTTCAGTTTGGATTTGGTGACCATTTTGATTCAATTAAGCTTATTTTTAATTTGGATCCCCCCAAAAATGACATTATGTCACTTTCTATTATCGAAATGTTTATTCAGCTATTTTATTATCACTTCCCTAAATGGGGACGTTTTCTCTGTTGGCCGCTTCCTCTGGAGAGTTAAATAAAAATCATTAAATAGTTGTGGACCACTTAAGGATGTCACCATCGAAAAACAAATTGGATTTTAAACAACAGTGATAATTCTTTTGATGAATACATTAGACAGTAAAAGACAACTTACTTGTTTTGTACGCAGGGGAAACGATGTTTCTATCGAGGTAATATTCATGGGAGCCGCCATTACAGTTTTTATGGTTCCCTGCTCGATATTTACAGTGCTGGTACCCATCAGAATAGTCAAAGTTCAGAGAAGTTTGTACCAAATTCCAAAGAGGATCACAAGATGGTTGTACCAGCACATTCTCGTAAGTTTTTTTTTCTTACATAAAAAATGAAAAAGATGAATTACAACTAAATCGAAAAAATTGAAAAAAGATAATGTCTAATTGTGACACACCTCCAAAATGTTTTGTTTATTCGGCCTATTTGACGAACATACCCATGGTGCCCATTCAGTTTTAAACCGTGGTACTATTGGTGTTTTTCCTCAATCTTTGTACCCCTTCATATAGAGAATTCCTGCAATTTTGTAGCCAGTGGCCAGTTTTTGGGGGTACGAAACCCTCTGTAGGAAGTAAATGGGCATGCTGCATACCTATGGACATTTTTATTCCTTTTCTTAATCATATTTATTTATATATATTTGTTTTGAGCTATCGCAGTAATACCAGTGAAGAAAGTATTAAAAATGAATTCAATGGATTTTTTTGTCTGTTTCTTAGAATCATTCAGCAGTATTAAATATTTAGAGTGGTAGTCACCCATAGATGATCTGCATCTGATAAAATCAAGAAGGAGAAAAAGCACTCAGTGAGAAAATCTAAATGGTCAAGGGCTAGCGCATGACTTAGAATCCGAAGGTTTTGGGTTTGAACTCTGTCACAGGCAAGAGTCTCTCCAATGCCCTCAATGTTTTTTAATCGACCATGGGTTATAAAATTTGAATTCATTATAATTATAAAATAAGCCTTTCATTTCTTAGATCCACTGACAGAGACAGAACAAATCATTTGAAAAATAAAATAATGCAATACATATAGTCACGAAGCTACACTAAGTTAGGTATTCACATCTCTATATAGTTGATTTTTAAAGTTAATCATTTCAAATTCACTTTTTGGGAAGGTGATTAAGAAGGAAAGTGTATTGAGTGCATAACATGGTTTTTCTGACAATGGGTTTGAACCCTCAACTTTTGGATCCACAGTCCTGTACATGCTAATGATCTATACATATCTGTATTATGTACACAAACATATGGAAGCTTCTTAAGCATCACTTCTTTCTCACATGGTAACTTTTATTAATGATGCTTTTTCTTACCATCTTTCAGGGACGTTCCGTTTCATACTGTTGTTCTTCAACTGTATGCTGACATTTGGATCCTACTTTTGTTTTGACATGCCAAGTGTTCTTCAGGACATTTTCACAGGGGTATGTCTTTTCAGTATTTTATATTAGCTTGTCTGTTTCAGAGAAAATGTTGAGCTGGGTCATCATCGTTGTAGTTATCATTGTGCAAAAAATTAAATGTAGCCCAGGCATTACTCAAACACTTTAACCAAACGAGCATTAGCATCCGCATGCAGTGCTATTGTTTCACATTATTCAAGTGGGTCTTGGCAAAAATGTCATATCAGTGTGTCCCCCTGGAAACTTGGGGTCAAGACTTTGGAGAGGTGAATAAATGTTACTGGTATAATCTATAATTACCTCCCTTGCTTCTCTCTCAGCATACAATGGTAGTTCAAGGACTGGACTGGTTGGACTAGTGTCATGATATGTGCTGTTCAGTTATGATGGTGTGAGACCGCAGTATAAATAACAGTGTGAAGCCTTTGAGTTTAGAAACTCTCCTGTGTGAAGGTACGAAATGGAGGCTTATGATGGCGCGTTTTCTTCTCCGGAAGACCAAATCGTATTGTTAAAGGCCTATAAAGTCACCTTGGTCTTTTACTATGCCGCCCTTAAGCCCTGGGACTTGACAGCTAGTTAACCCAGCCAATGATCGACAACACCACATTCATGCCAGCGACATTAGAGAATAAAGTCATCTATGCTCATACTCTGGTGTTGTCGATCATTGGCTGGGTTAACTAGCTGTCAAGTCCCAGGGCTTAAGGGCGGCATATGATATAGGAAAAGATGTAGTATCATTCTATTTAATAATGGTGGAACATAGCAGTGAGGTAGCTCTCTGTATATATATATTTCATGTAGACGAAATCCCCACTACTAAAATAGTGTAGACTGGATTTTAAACCAAAAAAAAACAACAACAAAAAAACTTGTTACACCAATTTAAAGCTATATCAAACTGAAAGTCATTCTCAGTCAGGACAAGGACTTGACAGTATGTGGTATCAAGTATGAGAAATAAGACTATCCTTGTTCAGTCACACTGGTTAATTCCTTAAAAAAGTTAATAGCTTTCAAGTTTTAAAATAAATCTTTATATACTTATTAAACATAAAATATATACTGTATACTAGTATTAACTAAATCAAGAAATATTAATCACTTTATATTTTATGACTGAGGTTTTTATTTAGAATGCAACATATACATTATACATTTAGCACACTATATATCATTTCAGCATGATAACTGTACTGATGTGAACGGGACACTGTTGGCCAACTGTACACAATGTGTTGGCTGTCTGGGCATGTCAGATGATAACTACAACCTTCTGTATGCTATATATGCCTGGACGTAAGTTGGAAATGTTATAATAGGTACTCCTGCGATTTAGTGTAAATGTGATCATTGAGAAGAAATTCAGTATACATTAAGTACTGGTACAAAAATGGATAAGTATAAGTTAAAAGAAGAAAAAAATCACAATCGTTGTGAACAAAATAGGCTTAATTAATTAATTAATTAATTAATTAATTAATTGTTTAATTAGTGGTTGGTATGCAGATTCAGACTGGTTTTATGTAAGTTATTTCATAAATATTTTTTAACAAGTGTAAAAAGTGCAGTTAAGGTTTTTCTTAAATAGGAAATAGTCATTGGTGTCAGGCATTTTGGTCATGTCTGAAGATGCTAATTCCTGATTGATATAATAATACCTGTGGTGAATAGATCAACAGCTTATAATTACAGTCAAATCTGTCTTAAGCAGTCAGTAGCCGCTAACAGAGATGGTTGCTAAATGAAGGTTAAACATATAACAAATTGATGGTTTGGTAATATCAAAACTGAATGCTTAATGCAGGTTGACTGCTTAATTCAGGTGTCTGCTTAAACAGGTTCAACTGTATATCAATTATGAAAGTAATGCAGTTTGGGTGTCTAGATTTCATAGTGGTTAGTGTACTGGATTCTCATCAGTGAAACTGAAGTTCATACTAGGTCAGCTGTATATTGTATCTGAAAGGCATTTGTTGCCTATTTGAACATACTGGTGTGTTATTATTTTGTGTGTACTCCCAATTTTCTTCCACATAAATAACCAAGTGAGCTCCATCCTCATATCTTTAGAAGGGATTTTTTTATAAACATTGTTGCTTTCAGTCCAAGCGTTGTAATATAAATAAAGTTTTAAACTTAAAGTAAATTTGTTTCAAAAAGTTGTGGTTTATTGAAAGTATGCTAAGTTAATATTTCACATTGTATTTTACAGGAATGCAGTTGTGGTTATTGGTGCTGGGTTCCTGATAGACAAACTGGGTAACAGGAGTGAGTACATGTGATAACAGTTACATTGTCCTCGAAAATAAAAATTGTACTAATGTATGATTTCATGCTCAGACTCAAACTATGCCCACTAGATTCAATAGGAATTTGAGCATGATACACAAATTTGAGTCCGAGATTGTACTGAAGTATTTCTAAGAACTTGGTGCAGGGTCCATGGGATTGGAATGTGATACACCATTTTTCTTTGTAAAATAAGACCTTCAGTCCTTGCGACAGAAAGGGAGTATTACTAAAATTGCTGGCTTTCAAACCAAAACCATAACCAAATGTAATGTCAGTTTAATGTATATACATGTATGGGTATGTTGTATTCAAGAGTTTTCATTTGATATGTAATTCTTAGGTGAATTAGGTTGAGTTTTTCTCTTGATTTTTGTAACAAACATTGTATTAAAAATATTTGGGATAATGATGCCAGAAATGTTTTTCAATGTTGAAAATACTCACATAATAAATAAATGTGTTTCATCTCTAAGAATGTTTTAAAATTAATACATAAAGTGTTTATACTGTTTACTACTCAACAGTAGTTTTTGAGTTGTGAATTAAACAACAGATACATACTGTTTGATATTGGTATTGAATTAATCAGTCTTATCTTTGTTTTAAATACTGTGTAAAATGGTCAGAATTAAAGGATTGTCCTTAACCCCTGGAATCTGGAGGATGTGGGTTTGATCCTCAGTTATGACATATCAAAGTCGTAAAATTAGTACTGGTATAGCTCTCTGGCTTAGCACTCAGAATATAAGGGTAGTTCCAGGACTGGTTGGCCCGGTGTGAGATAATGAGATTGGATGTGGTATTACAACACTTGTTTATGCCATGATACTGCAGTGTGGTAACACTATATCTGTCTCAAATGGACATAGTCTTCAACGTACTGAAATACTGTCAGTGGAACGTTAAACCCAACAAACAAACAACAGAAAATTAATATTCATCAAGTAATGAAATTGTACATGAATATTCATGATGTAAAGGGTTAACATCTATAAATGTGTGTATAATAAGTGCATGCCTTTGTATGTCAGTTGGATTGTTCCTGTTCTCCTTCCTCGTTGTCCTGGGGTCGTCAACGTTTGCCTTGGGAGCCATGTTGAAGGGAACATCTGCCATGCTGCCGGTCATGTTGCTAGGACGTCTTCTATTTGGCTCGGGGAATGGATCACTCACAAGTAGGGCCTTATCTCCTTCTTAATTTGACTATATGAAGTATTCACCCTGGCGTTGGTGTCATAACCTGGATAAGGCTTTGTATGCTTATTTCTATCATGCTGATATCTTACCCAGTAGTAACAAACTATATTTATTCATTTAATTCATTTCATACTACTCCAGGCATTAAGCAGGCAAGTTGGATAACTCTTGACCAAATTTATTGAAAATTATGGACTGTTTTGGACTTGGAAATTTTGATTAAAGTTTTGCATGCAACATATTATCATGTTTATATTTTAGCAATCAGTTATGGAATTGACTTGAAACTTCATATAGGCATTTAGGGGCATAAGAGCATACATTACTCCAGGTCCTCTTGTTTTGTTTAACTTTACACAAGATGGCCCAATAAAGCAAAGTTCACTGACTTATTCATAATTACCGGTATGGCAGTATTATCTATTTATTTCAGTCCATACTGTTAAATGAATAACTTCAGTTCCAGACATTTACATATTTGTTTACAGTGGAATCATTTGCCTGTGTCTGTCACTACGTGTACTGTTGATGTTGTGAGTGGTTTTAAAACATCACTCACTGTATCAGTAGCAATATTTATACCTATTTAAGAGTTCATCCATGCAAAAAGTTTTAATGTAGTTTTAACTCTTTTTATTTAAAAAGGTTTAAACTGATTTCTTAAAAATATAGCCCCTGGGTTATGTCAGATAATCCTAAGTATTACTTTCCCCAACAAAAGAAAAAGAGAAAAAAAAAATGGAGTTGCTTTTTCCAGTCATCCATTGGCAGATTTTTTCAATTTTATCTCCAGTTGTCCAGAACAGACTGACAGCCTACTGGTTTAAGAACAAAGAACTTGCTTTGGCTTTTGGTATCACTCTGGCGTTCTCGAGACTTGGCAGTGTGCTGAACTTCTTTCTCACCCAGAATTTCGAGGCAACATACGGACTGTCATGGACACTCTGGGGAGGTGAGAATGTTCTCTTGGAAAGGCACCCACTCTTGTCAGCTGTTTGACTTTTCTCTTGTAAAGAGAATATGGGATATTTGCATAATATGACCAACATAAAACTTGATAAGCCTGGAAGTAAAACCAAAAAAAAAAAGTTTGGTTTCTGTTCTCCAGCCAGAAAAAAAGAGGGTAGGTATGTAGGGATGGAAAGATTTTTAAATGCGAAAATATAAAAAAAAACAACTTAAGGGTTGGCTGTGAAAAAAGAGCATTATCCGGGAGACCAGAAATGGAACTAATTTTTTTTTTTTTGCCAAACTTAATTCTTTTCTTGAAATAATTTTAAGTGTAAATACAAGTAATTAACCAGCATTGGACAACCCACTGCTGCTGATTACATGTACCCTACTTTCCAGACATTACCCATGGGATTTTTCATTACTATTTTGTTGTTTAGATTGAAAGGTGATACAGTAATCCGATTGGATGCAGGATAACATTGTTCTGCCTGAACGTTCATTTCATAATATCCTACGTAATATCACTTCCCAAAACCACTGCATGCATAAATAATGCATAATGCATAAAAATGTCTACTTGCTTGTTGAAAATTCTATGGTTGAATGATTGATGAATGGAGAGTATAAATGGAACAAATTGACCATGGGTGTCCAACGATGGTTATTTACAAACTTATAATTTTTTATGCTGTTTGCTGCTGAACATTGCATTTGAGATAGAAGACAATAGAAGACATTGTGAACCTGTACAGATTGAATACTTTCAGTCTGATTTGGGTTTTTATGGTATGCCATTTTGTAATTGAGTGGATATGTTTGATACTGCTTTCTTCATGACATACCATATAAATCAAAAGTATAATAATTGAACAGATTTAAGAATCTGAATTACACATATAAAATACATGGCTTATCAGTGTTTCACAAAATATCCTTGGGAGCCGGAGGTCTTGGGTTTGATCTCCGGCCATGACAATTAAGTGGTACTGGTATAGCTCTGTTGCTTGGAGCTCAGCATATAAGGGTAGTCCCAGGACTGGTTGGCCCAGTGTCAGGATAATGTGACTGTGTGTGGTATCATGCCACATGTGTATGGCGTGATACTGCAGTGTGAAAGCATCATGTCTCTCTCAGGTAGACATCATCTCTTAATGACTGAAAAACTGTCGGTGGGTTGTTAAACCCAACAAACAAACACAAAATATCATCTTAACCTGAAACTATATAAAACTCATATGAGAATTAATGACAAAGTTCAGTGCTGGTATGTTTACTGTAATGCGTGTTTGGTATACAGGAGCCATGTTATGTGGACTGGGTTTTGTATCTGCCTTGATTGTCAGTTTCCTTGATATCTATGGTGTACATCAGCTTGGCGACACAGAAAACATGAGGGCAGAGGCCAAGAAATTGGTAAGTTGTATATTTACTGGCAGGAGTGAATTCCCTTTAGTAGATCTGCATTTTCAAAGATTTCTGTCTTTTTTGATCATCTGAGGGCTGATTAAATCACACATTAATGTTATAAAATTTTCATTTGAATTTGATTTACAGTATAATATGACATATTTATGACAAATGTGTATAGGTTAATGTTTGTTATCAAGGGTTTAACAAATTAAACTGCTCAAGTTCAGCACAGAAGGAATGTATCATTGATTTATATGTATGCTATAAATGTATATTTATTGTGATAATCTTAATTAACCCCCTCACTTCAGAAGTTGGGATTATATTCGAATAAGACCCATCACATCCTGTCATTCTCTCATGTTACATGCAGACAAGTTGAAATGGTCCATTTGATTTCTTCCAGTACTTAAGTTTTGTTCTTCCAGATAATTATATATACTGGCTCCGAGAAAAGGGAGAAGTGACTTCTCCCTCAGCTCAGAGGAGGGAGAAGTGGAGACACATCAGGGAGAAGTGAGAGATTTTATGTGGAATATTGTATTTAGTGTTAACGCCCTAGTTTCTTTCTACCATTCTTTCAAACTACATTCACTCATTCTTACAGACTAAAAAGAAAAAACATAAAAGAAAGAAAGAAAAAAGAATACGATTTTGAAAGATGTAAGAAAAAAAAAGAAAGAATTGATTTTTTAAATAGAAAGAAAGAAATAAAGAAAAAAAATGTTTTTTGAGTATGCAAAAAAGAAAGAATTGAATTTATAAATAGAATAAAAGAAAGAAGGAAAGAAAGAAGGAAAAAAATGTTGCTTGATTTTTAAAATAAAGAAAGAAAAAATTGTTTTTTGAATATGCAAGAAAGAAAGAATTGAATTTATAAACAGAAGGAAAGAAAAAATGTTGCTAGTTTTTTAAATAAGAAAGAAAGAAAGGATTTTTATATGTAAAAAAGAAGAAAAAAAAATAGAAGGAAAAATAGAAAGAAAAAAAAAGTTTTTTTTCCCCACAAGTTTCGTAATACCTACATGATGCATGTCGATCATGGTTTGTGGTTTTTGCTGGAGCATCATGTCCACGTGCATAAGCATTATCAAATTTAGCAGATCTACACAGAGAGCAGTGCCAAATACCAAATACCCTTACAGTCCTGTTCATACCAATCATTTGACTTTTGAGAGTTTGTTTTTTGAAATTTTCTTGACGGAGATGCAGAGAGACTTTCAAGTTTACGTTTACTGCCGGGCTTGGGCGCATCGCCCTTTAACCATGAAAAAAGCGACATGAGTTTGCTCAGATTACAAATGATGCAAACAAAATTAAATTTTGAGACAAACTGCCAAATACAAACAAAACACGGTTTATAAAGATGCATATTCGAGTAATTGTCATTTCTTATTTGCAATTTACTCAAAAAAAGTCGGGGGTGACTTTTGGTTCTACTCGCTAACTTTTCGGGGGAAGATCAACCTTTTTACACGGTGAGGAAGACCAGCATACCATAAACAAATGTCCCCCCCCTCTTGTCTGTTTGTGTACCCGTTACTTACCTGGCAACTAGTGTCAGTTTCTGATATACACGGCATCACACCCCATTTCTTATCTATATCGATTGTTTACACTTCCCTCCATGTTTTTGCACTTATGCATGAGTGAATTTGAAATCGAGGCTGACAGGTAAAACCAATGCGCTGATTGGTTGTTTTCTGAATTGGTAACGCCTACGTAGCTCTGCTGAATGCGAAATAGACCGATAATCTATTTGGTAATATCAAAGTGAAAACAAACCGCTGCCGAAATTCGTCGGCGAAGTGAATTTGCTTTGATGTTTGTAGAGAGCGAAGTTTATAAGCCGAGAGCGACTTCTTTGCCCCAATCGCCCTCTAGGATGAGCCCTGATATAAATATCAATTGTTTTTGACCGGTTGAATCAGATGAAAGCAAAGTGTAATAGAAAAAGATTAAATTCACTGTACCGCTTTATATTTCAGCGGGTGACAGATATCCGATATTTCTCCATCTCATACTGGCTGCTGGCCCTCACTATCATGTTCTTCTATAATGGAGTCTTCCCATTTGTTGCCGACTCAAGGTTTGTGCACCAGAATTGGGAGGTTGTGGGTTCACTTCTCGGCTACAACATACAAAAGTTATAAAACGGTACTGGTATAGCTCCTTTGCTTGGCGCTCAACATGTAAGGGTAGTTCCAGGATTTGTGGCTTGCTGTCAGGATGACGTGACTGGGTGTGGTATCATACCACATGTCTACAGTGTGATACTGCAGTGTGGCAGCACAATATATGTCTCAAGAGGACATAGTCTCCAAATGACTGAAATACAAGACCTTAAACCCAAGAAACAAACAAACAAGATTTGTCTCAATTATAGTCCACCAATCTGGCCTGGGAGTGCTGAATTGAAAGCAATTTGTTTGTCCCTTCCAACATTATTTTTTTTATTACTTGAAGTGTGATGAGTGCATGTTCCACTCTCTGCTCCAGTTCTGTTTATAATCATTCATATTCAGTTTTTACGAAATAATTATGCTTTATTTTTATTACTTTTGATGATCTTCTTTTGATTTAAATAACTCTTCCAAAGTAAGAATACCATTTGATTTATAATTATACAAGAGTTATGACTTTATTAACATATCAAATTAGACAACTTTTAACATACAGTCGGCACATGTTATCTCGAATTTCATGGGAACAAAAATAAGATTTCGAGATGTCCGTAATTTGACCTATCCGAAATGAGGTATTGTCGGCTTGTGAACAAGAAATCTTACCTGTATCATCCTATAATATTGTGTCGATATCTTGGAGAAGATGACACATATTTTTGTAGAATATATAGTTAATTAATAATAGTCCATAAGTAGCATATTTTTCTTTATTTATTCAGCCACTTCTTTCTGTAAAGTTTCTATAAATACAGAAAGGTAAACGAAATAAACAAATAGGGTTACAACAATAATATAGATAGAAAACATGCAAACTTCATTCTACTAATAAAGAGCACTTATATACATGCACAATATTCAAAGCACTATGCACGACTCCAGATTACTCAGCGCTCATAGATGGACAAGTAGGTTCTAGAGATTTGTGAATTATGACCTGGGTTTATTTTTCGATGGTATTTAAAAGAAAAAATCTGGCACATTTTGAGCAAAGATTGTCAAGCGCAACGTCTTGTGTTTGGCGATATAGTTACAATGAAAATATTTCGTCAAAACATAATCTGGTAATTATTGAAAACCTAAAATCACGGTTTGTCGTACAGATAGCCCCATGCCAAGCTAGTGTCACCAGTTGACTGATAGGTGTGAAAAATATTGGCGGGCTAATTAGCGTCTGTGGAATTTGAGATAAACAAACAAATATGCATTGTACTATAGGGCGAGGGTCCAAATTTTCACTTTGAGATAGCAGTAATTTGAAATAAATAAATTTTGAGACACACAAAGTTAATGTATATAGACAAAGAAGGCAAAAATCTGGACCAAGTCAATTAATTTGACATAGCCGAAATTTCGATATATGCGAATTGGAGATAATGAGTACCTACTGTACTTATTTTTCAGTTCTGATTTATTTATTTACTATTCAAATTGGGTCACATTGAATGTATATTATATTTTACTTGTATGGTAATGAACATGGTCTACCTGCACATTTTAGTCACCAGGTTACATTTGGTGCCCGACATGGGACCTTTACCTTATCATTCTTAAGTTTATTCTGTCCTTTAGATTGTTGTAAATATAGTAATTTGTCCTTTGTACTGTAAAATAAGGGACAAATTCCAAATTGGCAGGGGAGTATGTTACAACCTTTAAGTTGCCTTTATCAGTGAGAATTTGTGTAAGTGGTCTGGTAGCTTAGCCACTAGAGCAAAAGAGACTTTTAATACTGAGTTTCAGGTTTGAGGCCAAGTCTGGCTGCACACTTTTCTCACCTGGTTCTGTATATATAAGACACACTTGAAGGAATGTTTTCTACAATAATTTTTATGTATTGCAATAACATGCTTTGTAAGATGCTGCTGTTGTGAATGTATATGTTTCCTGTTGACAGTAAGTTTGTGAAGCTAAAGTATGGAGAGATGTACAATCTGGATGACAAGAAGTCAGCCTACATATCCGGGTCAGTGTACGATGTCTCCATGGTTCTCTCTCCTTTCCTTGGTGGTTTAATTGTGAGTAGATCCTTCAGTTTTTTCCTTTGTTTTGTGAGAAAGTAATAAAGTCTTTTTTGAGGATAACATATGTTTTTCTTTGTCACTTTCTCTATGTATAGTGAGCTAACTGATTTTTTTCTTGAATATTTTTTCAAGATTTTACATCAACCTCACAAAGTTCTTTAGGATATGTATATGAAGAATTTTAGCTAAGGCTTTCTATTCCCGCTACTGACAGGATGTGTTTGGACGGCGTGGGTACCTGGCTTTGTTCTGCGCAGTGTTGACCATCCCGGTGTTTGGACTCCTGGCCTTCAGCAGTGTGTACCCCCTTATTCCTACCCTCTGGCTGGGTATCACGTACAGCTTTGCTGCAGTATGTACACTATACTATCTCAATTACCATCATTTGATTTTAATTTCAAAGAAATAATCTTACATCTGTTAGAAAATCCTCTCATTGGGGAAAATGGTTTGCAGGCTTGTTTGCAGAGATTTCAACACCTTTTGGTTGTGACACATCTTTGTTGCTGTAGATAGGCTACATGCTACTCATCTCATTCCCCTGCCATTTATGGCAAGGGGGCATAAAAAGTAACCCTTTTTCCATGTTTATGCACCTTCTTATGTATGTTCATTTGTTCATACTCCTAGAGTACATGTCCTATTTTGTGTAATGACATCACAGTAATCCTCTTCCATGCAAACCATTTTCAGAGCTCTGTGACCTTGACATGATTTAAATTCTCCAGTTTTGGTGTGTGAGTGCATGTTCCCACACATCCTTTTTCTAATTTTTTGACCTTGACGTTCACCTCATTTATTAAACAAAACAAAAAAGCTTATATTATTGTTATGTAACCTAACACACTCGCTCTGTGAAGTAATGGGAGCATGCATAATAAAGATAATTATGCCCCTCAAAGACTAAGAAATTTGGATGAATGACTTTTATCAAAGTCTGTACTTTGAATCCACATAAGCTATTGCTGTGAAACTTCACTCAAATGCTGTTGGCACTAAGTGAGATATGTATGAAAAGGGCTATAATTAACATTTATAATGGAATGGAAGCAGGAAATGTATGTTGAGAATTCCACCAAAGAAAGGAATCAAAATTCCATAGAACAAACATGTAAGTATTTTCATGTGAAAATATTACATGATTAACAGATCATGCTGCATGTTGGTAGATCAATCAGTGGGCATGAAAGAGAGACAATGCATAGTGGGGGTACCTGTTTTCTCCGGACACATTCCCAGTCTTATAAAAGCGTCCAAAGAGTTACCAATTCACTGAGAATTGTGAATTTTAAAACATGTTTTACGATATATCAAGAGTTTTTGTCCTTTTCAGGCCAGTATGTGGCCGTCCATTCCCCTGGTGGTCAGTCAGGCCACTGTCGGGACAGCGATGGGACTGACCACATCTATACAGATGATTGGTATCGGTGTGGCCAATTTGGTTGTTGGGGAGATCCTAGGCAAAAATCAAAAGTAAGTGTTTTGATAATGAATTTGTCTAGTATGGAAGGCAGTGTTCAGAAGGTGATATTTGAGATAACACTTGTGTGTTAAAGTGTTCAGTATCATGGCACTGGTTGACCCGAGCAAGAGCCAGAAGTACATAGCTCAGAAATCTATATACAGCATGTTTTGTATAGTGTAATGGTCATAGTGTGCAGGACAGTGGTCATTATGTTTTATTGGAACTGAATCAGTGATTACAGTGTAGTGTTTTAACGCGTGTCCAATCACATGGTATTAAAATAAGTTAGTTAGTGGTATGATGGTCTCAGAATTTCTTAAAGGCCTACTTGATCACCAAAAAAAACTCAAAGATAAGTTAACATGAGTTGAGAGGTAAACATTATGAGTTTTTGTGTCTACTGCAGTAAGCAGAGGTGATACATAGGTATCATTTTTCTGTTGTCTGTCTGTCCGTCTGTCACACTTTTTCCTTCATGCTTCAGCATGTGACACATGAATTCCAAAGAACACTCTTGTTAAATTATTTCATGTTTTTATCATAAAAGTCACTCTAAAATTTGTATAGAATAAGTAGGGCTAAATCAAGGGACCAAACTTTTAGCTGGACTTTGGAAGGTAGTCACAAGTGGTGGTAATCCTGGGAAAAGTGGTTGTGTGCTCTAGTATTAAAATATTATGAGTCAAGTTTAAGTGTTTTTAGCTCACCTGAGCACGTGTGCTCAGGATGAGCTTTTAGGATCGATGAATGTCCGTCGTCCGTCCGTCCGTCCGTCGTCCGTCGTCCACAATTTGTTCGTTTGCACCTAGCATCTTTTTTAAACTTTAAAACAATGTTTATAACCATAAAATCTCGGCCAAGTTCGATTATGGCTGATATCGGAACATTAGGTCAGGAGTTATGCCCCTTTTAAAATTCAAAAAAGCCAGATTTCACATTGTTTGCACTCTAGCATCTTCATTTCATGAGCAATTATCTTCAAACTTTATATCAATGTTTATAACCATACAATCACGGCCAAGTTCGATTATGGCTGATATCGTACCATTAGGTCAGGAGTATGCCCCTTTTAATATTCAAAAAAGCCAGATTTCACAGATATCGTACCATTAGGTCAGGAGTAATGCCCCTTTTAATATTCAAAAAAGCCAGATTTCACATTGTTTGCACTCTAGCATCTTCATTTCATGAGCAATTATCTTCAAACTTTATGGCAATGCTTATGACCATAAGGTCTCGATTGAGTTCGATTATGGCTGAGATTCATCAATTAGGTCAGGAGTTATGCCCCTTTTAATATTAAAAAAAGCCATATTTTACTTTGTTTACACTCTAGCATCTTCATTTTTAGCAATCATCTTCAAACTTTATGACAATGTTAATGACCATAATGTCTCGATTGAGTTCATTTGTGGCTGAGATGGGTCAATTAGGTCAGGAGTTATGCCCCTTTTAATATAAAAAAAGCCATATTTCACGTTGTTTACACTCTAGCATCTTCCTTTTTTTAGCAATCATCTTCAAACTTTATGACATTGTTAATGACCATAATGTCTCAATTGAGTTCAATTGTGGCTGAGATGGGTCAATTAGGTCAGGAGTTATGCCCCTTTTAATACAAAAAATGCAAGATTTCACTTTGTTTATTCTCTACCAACTTCATTTTTTTAACAATCATTTTTAAACTTTAGGACAATGTTTATGCCCATAATCTCACAATCGGGTTCAATTATAACTGATATTGACTTGTAAATTTAGGAGTAATGCCCATTTCACCATAAAAAAAATCCAGATTTCACTTTTACACTCAAGCATCTTTATTTCTTAAGCAATCATCTTTCTCAGGTGAGCGACCAAGGGCCATCTTGGCCCTCTTGTTTTTTATTAGAACCATTACTACATACATTTATATGTGTTTCCAGCCTACCTGCCGATGAGACTCTCAAGAGATGGAAATATGTCATGATCTTCCTGCTGGCTAATGCACTGGCCTGTGTAACTGCAGCCTTTTTCTTGATCATATCTGATAAAAAGAGGGTAGGTCTTGATAATTATACCCACATAAACTATTTTCTGTTTTTAGCTTGGCTGTTTTGCAAAGAAAAAAAGTCATTGTATTTTCATCAGTCTGTTGTCATTGATGGCAGCGAAAAACTTTTAACTTGAACGTAACTTCTAAACTATTAACACCACTGTCATAAAACTTCACATTCACTATCACAAGGGCTACTTTCTCATCAAGGGTCTTAACTCTTAGGTCCATTTTGACCTTACCTCCCCCTTTTTAAAAAAAAATTCAGTGACAAACAGAAAAGCGTTTACATCTGCATGCGATGCTCATGATTATTTTTTGTAGGTGGTTCTACTGTCTGTAGGAATCAGAGGGTGTATCTCTTTCTCCCTCTTTCTTTCTATCCTAGCAACTAAAAGTAAGGTATCATATGACCCCTGAGTTTGTCATAAACTTGACCCACGGTCTTTAGTTAAAGGTCAGTTCATTGGCCATCAAAGTGCTTAATTGATGATATCATGTCTGACCCTAGTAAGTGACTGTAACAGTTAACACCAAAATTACACATCTGATTTAAAGGCTGCTTATGATTAGTAAAAACAAATATATTCAGCTCAAGTCTAAAGTACAAACTTTGCAATAATTTCTTTCAAAAGTAAATATTAAATGAAGAATATAATCATGCCATGTTTTTTCCTTTTCTTTCCTGTCAAAATTTTGAGTGATATAGACTCCATCTTATTGCCAAAAAGGTTGTTTTTCTGAAAATAAAAGATTAGTATTTGTTAATTAAATAATAAAAGTATGTTATTACACATTTGTGAGATTCTTTGTAATATTACTGTAAATTAATATGTGAGTATGAAAATTTCCCCTGTAATTTCCCAATTTTGTTCAAATCATCACAATTTTTCCCTGTTGAAAACTTTGTGAATCTTATCAAGAAAAATTGAGAATGCTTTCATGTATTGTCCATTACAGGGAGGGATACTTAACCTGAGCAAGGCGGAGAAGCAACGTCACCTCGAGAGTCTGCAGGCAGGGGACCAGTCAGACTACTGTGATGATGAGCGAGAACCACTGCTGGGAGAAAACAGGGCAAAGATCAACTGAAATGTACCATTACAGTCTAGTCTCATAGTAGCGTCTTGCTGAGCTGTACAAATGTATGACTTGATATGTAGAATTTGAGTTAAACTATAGTATCATTAAACAAAGTAGACTTGTCTGATCTGGGTCTACTCTATTGCCAAGGCTTTAAACACATCTATATTGGGTAAGTTAATGAGACAGATTTGCTCAGAATTTAACTTTCAGATTCTTGCAGTTCTTTCTGATTATTAGAAAACCATTTAAGCTTTATTGTCATAAAACTAGATCAATGATTATTTCTTTCTGCTTGTATATATGTGTAGTTGAATGTATTATAAATGATATGTGAAGTTGCACATCAATGTAATAAATGTAATATATGTATGTGAAACATTTCTGTAACATTTTTGTCGTGTTTAATCTTTTAAGATAAGAAGTTACATGATCAGAGATTGTATCTTTATTTATAGTTATGTCTTTTCTTCAGATCAGCAATAATCAACGTATATGGTTCTAAGAGACGTTTTGATTTCCATAGTTATCTACTCCTATATGAGGTAATCAGGTGTACTGAACAGTAGAAAACCTGATCAGCTTTCAGGCTGATCCCATTTTGATCTTGCAAAATACCAATTTTCTTAACAGCTGTTAGACAGTACCGGGCCTAAACAGACAATACCTGAAAATGTTCATACAGTTAATCTTTTATCCGCTATTGATATCCAAAACAACTAACAAGATTAAAGAATTAATGATGTGCTTCATACATATGTGAATAATACCGTTTGTTGTAGTCAGAAATAACAAGTCTTGCTGTCATTTATTTTAATTAATGTATTTAAAGTGAATTATGTATGTATTGAAATGTATCTCACTGACAGAAATTTTAATCAAAACAACTGATCTTACCAGCTAAACTGATACAAGAAAATTGTTTTTGACATGTGTCAGGACTCTATAAAGCTGTGTGCCAACTTATTTTCCAAAGAAGTATGAAATTCAAAATTTTACACACATCTCTCATCTGTCGGTGCTTAATTTCATTACGGGTAGTTCCATTTGATATTGATATTGTTAAAAGTAACAGTGAGGATATTGCATTAGATATAAATAGAATGCATGAATTTGTGTGTTACTGCTTAATGCTGTACTGAACAAATAAATGGTTGGCTATATCAGAGACTTGGACAATTTGAAATTTATTTTCCTTGATTTTTGTGATTACTTATTATTGAATGTGAAATATCTTGAAAAGTGTTAATTTATATCGCTTTTATTTTTGTTTCAGTAATGGACTTTATAGTAACAACTTTAAAATGTCCCCTTTTCATTTGATATTATTTTATTTGCATTTTTTTTCTTCATTTTTATATTTCTTCCAATCAAAATATTGGGTGACAGGGGGATGTTAGTGAAAAAGGTAATGATTTTTCCAACTGATGAAGGGGTAATTATTTAAGCTACATTTTGAAAAGGTTGTTATGCCTTTTTTAATTTATATATATGAAAATGCCTTATATATTTTTGTTAATTTTGTGCAATAAAACATTCCATGTGATTTTTCCCACTGAAATTTAATTTATTATGATATGTAATAAAAGTACTTCATTGCCCCCACTCTCTGAAGTATATGCACTTAAGTTTGTCTTTATGGTTAGATATATATTGTCACGAGTTGTGTTACATTTATCATGAGTTTTAAGCCATTTTTCAGGAGTGGCAAGTCTTCATGGGTAGTTACACAATTTTCATTACTTGTTAGTTACTTTTCACGAGTGCTGATTGTTGCTTTTCATGACTAGTGAGATTGATTAGCTGAGTTTTGAGTATCGAAATTTTCATGAGTAAGTCACTTTTCATGAGTGTTGAAACATAGGCATGTTTATTACATAAATATTTAGTATTTAGTTCTAAATATTTAGTAATATTTAGGTGATGTGACATTTTTTGACAAGCTGGTATACACATTTCATCATGAGGGTTATAAATTCGTGCGAGGAATCAGACAGTCAAGTTTCAGATGGGAGGTATGATAATTTTCTTAGCCTTAATGTTGATGTTTATCACAGATGTTATGGTAAAGTGTTTGTTTATTATAGTGTCACCCCTATTGAAGGGGCCAGTCAGTTTTGGTTTAAAAGATACCCCTCTGCTTTCACAAGTACCTTCCCAGTTTCATCAAGGCACCAAGCAGGAAGACAACCGGTAACCATTATTTAACAGGTGTGATGTTCCTATTCATGTGAAATGCATTTGTCTGGTTGACAGACTGAAACATCGAGGTGATTTCTAAAAGGATATCTATGTTTCTTGTGTTATGTAAATATGTGATGTATGACTTTCATTGTAAATAAAGCTAAAAGTCTAACCTTTGAATCTTTTTGGTATGTCCATCCAACTAGAATCATTTAGACTATTATTTTGAAAAAAAGAAGGATATTGTGTTATATGTTATTTATAAGCAATTAGGTAAGTGAAGACTTATTTACTTTAAGTTGATTTGAAATCAAGTTCTTACAACTTATTCTTAATCCCATTCAGCATTTCCTGGGTTGGACCAGTACTTTGCACATAGAAAGGGTACTCAACCACTGGACCTTGTCACCTTTAATGATTAATGTATTGACTTGTAATATCTGATCAAAGGCTGATATTAAATGCCATACTGTTTGATTATCAACTAGTGTATGGATCATTACATATATTGTATGGACTGTGATGAAATAAAATGTTCATTTATATTTTTTTTATGTTTTATTTTTTCTTGACCTGTGCTTGGTGGTTATTCTACATACAAACTTTTTCTTTCATACATATAAGTTACGACCGTTTTGCGCTGAGCCCTTGTCATGTAAAACTATTTAGGGCATCTTTTCTACTAGTATGTGTGGAACCTGATCTATGTTGTGCAGTATTGTGGTCATATAAAACTAATACAAGACGATGTTTGACAGTTCTAGGGTATCTGCTTAGTAGACCATAATAAAGTTTTGGATTCCTTACTTTAGCATTTCTCATATTGTATCATTGTACTTGATGAAAATATTTTTTTGTTCTGATCTGCATATCTATCTCTTAAAAATCAATAAATATCGTTTTCATCACCAATACTCCGTTCCACTTGGCAGCATAAAAGTCATATAAAAGTAGTATCACTGGGCGACGTATTTGATATTAATGTTGTCATTAGAATTCATTTAAAATGAATAATGAACAACAAATTAAAGCTACTTTTTTTCTTCTAATTAATATCTGAATTGATATGCCAGTGTGATTCAAATAATGACATACATTCACATTACTCAAAGTCATTTTGGGCCTCCGTGGCCGAGAGGGTAAAGTCGCTGACTGTCGAAGCAACGTTAAACCCAAATAGTCAAGTCAGTCATTTTATGGAGGAATAAAATTAGTACAAAAAATGCATTTGTATGTAATAAATCATAGAATTTTACATTATCAGCAATTACTCATTTTGTTGTTCCACAAAAAAAGCCAAAATAAAACAAACAAAACTGACTTTTTATTGAAATTTAAGCCAAATTTGCATAAAAAACATTTAAAAATGTGCTTTTTTGGACCCTCGCCATATGGCAAATATAATATAAATCATGTTTTTAATTCGTTTATCCTAAAGTTTTGGGTTTCTTTTAAAATTCTACTAAAAATAAATGAGGAATTAAAAAAATCAAAAATAAAAATCAGTGGTTAACCGCTGAAACGTCAGTAACAGTCAAAAAATTAAGAAAATTGAGAAATAACATGCTTAATTTGCTTATCGTGGTGAGGTTTTCATTTCTTGACATTTTCAGAAAGTCTTTTTATAAGGCAGAGGATTGAATCTGAATAAATGAAGAAAATCTGTCCGTTGATTTATTTTAATAAGAAAAATGTCCGTTTCTCGTAAGGCATTTTTTTTTAGCAAACAGTGATCTTTTATAATAAACTAAATCTCTAATACGAGCATGGTGACCACCTTTTTCTATATTACTAATAGAACGAGCTGAATTTTGTGTCGGATTTTGCGCATTTACGAAACAACACTATACAGATATACAGAGTATCACGGTTATTCAGTAACAATTCAGTAGGTATGTTATTTATGCTTAAAATAAAATAAAATTGCACAGTTTGCGAGAATTTATGGTGAATCCAATCTAAGAACAGCAACAGTTCTTGGGTGACACCGTATAGTGAGTTCTTCGTCGTGTTCAACAATACGTCTATCGACTATAGCCTTGCAGCCACGTTACAAGAGTGTTACAAAGCAACGAAATCGTTTGTTGTTGTTTTTTTGGTCCCCATCTTAACTACAAAGATCCTATCATTAAGCTTTGAGAGTTTCAAATTTATCTATCGATTTAAAGTTGCGTGGCATTTATACGAACGCTCGGAAGAAAGAAACTGTAATCCGGCGAGCACGATGTTCACGTATACATACAAGAACACGTGAAAAGCATGGTATGTGGTCCTAGGCATCTGTGTGCAGTAATAAGTGGGACTCTTGATGTTCAATGTTAATAACGGGTAACAGATTCTACCCGCATGGTTAGCACTATATCTTAAGTCTTAGATTTGTGATATTTTTTTCAATCCGTTTTTCATTCCTAGGGAATTTGTTTAATTCTACAATGTAGGTAGCAATAAAACCATTATTGTTCACAGCAATTGACATTTTTCATTAATTAGACCATTCTCCCCCTTTGAAACTAAAACACACCTTTAAACATGACAGTAATAAGTCCTTTTTAATTTTATCTTCGTTTGTGTGTTAAACATGGTTTATTTGAGTTATTTAGCGCCAATTTATGCCATCAAAGGCTAACAGACGGTCAGGTCATCTAACAACTCTTTACCGGGATTCTGACAGTACTGAAACTTTAGCACACATCTCTGTAGTTAACTGAGAACAGCGGTAGAAGACGATTCACCATCAAAAAGAAATTGTAGGTCATTCACCACGGAGACCGTACCCAACCCGAGTATGGATCAAACTCACAACTCGCGGCTTCACAGCCAAGCGCAACCAAGGCCGTTTATTTATGTGAAATCCATGGTCCTTATTCTGTGGTCGCATGGGCACTAGGACATAACACGAATCTCAACAGTGAACAACAGTCCAGAGATTTCGCGGGACTTTATCTAGTTATTTCATATATCCTTTAGTTTTTGTCAAAAGTGCAAAGTAATGTGCAAGCTTTTAAAAAAATTATGTCCGTTAGGAAAAAAAAAGCCATTTAAATGTCGTGCGTCGCGTTTACAAGTCGACGTACGATCTCTTTTATCGTACCGTCGCAATAACGTAATTCATCGATGAGCCCCTCACCGCGTGGGTTCGAATCCCAGCAGGGTTATTCGGATTTTCATGTGAGGAAGCCTTCCAGCAGGCTTGCGGTAGGTCGGTGGTTCTACCCGGATGCCTCCGTGCATTCTGGGTCTTCCTCCACCTGTAATGAGCTGGACGTCGAAGCGACGGTAAACGCAAATAGTCAAGTCAAGACAATTTATCGATGAGATACTGAAATACATCATCGAGATATAATTCATGCCAAGTGGTCTCGAAAATCTCAGGCTTAAAATGAAATATCTGGAGCCACATACCTAACTGTTTGAAACTGGGTGAAGTATAGAATATGAGTGTATGCTGTCTACGTGATCTTTGGACTGAATGGGCGGAGCTTGCGTGGCTGCGGGTGATTACGTCATGATTTCATGTAGCCTTATCACGGTTGCGATTTGGTACCCAGCTTACATTCATTACACAGCGATAAAACAGGAGTCAAACCGCTCACGTAATGTTGACTGAACGCATGGCAGCGATACTGACTCTGAACCATCACGTGTACTGTCAGTCAAACGGGAGTTGGTGCCATAACGCGAGGCCAAAGGCAAAGCTGTATGGCGTACGTGACAAACTGTGAATATGTTACAGTTTATATTTTAAATTTTATGGATTCATCGCAGCGCTCGGCTTCGCGTCGCTAGCGATAAATTCCCTAAAATTTAAAATATAAACGATAACTTATACATACATGTATATTGCAAAGTAGAACATAAAACGGATAAAGATTTCCATGGTTAGTTACGCTTTAACATTCGACGTGATTTGGCGCCATTTTTGGTAATGCCAGACTAAAAACTATGTAAAACAACATAAGATAAAAAAAAAATAAAGAATCACTTTTCGATGATATATATTCCATACCTACTAAAAGCAAACACATATCCTATATGTAACATCGAGCGTCGGGGTCTCGTATCGTACCGTCGCATTGTCGTCTTATTTGGAATTAACAAAAATGCTATGCTTCAAAGTGGCCCAAACAAGACGCACGGCGTTTCTTTTTTTCCCCGTCGGCGATAAACATTCTACCAGTCACCGGAATTCTGAAGTTTCACTGAATAACCTCACCCTCAGTGCCCGAATTGTAGACGACCGTCGAAATCGAATAGTAAACTTTGAAATGCTTTTTTCCCTTCATCTTTGAAATTTGAATAATAATAATAATAATAATAATAAAAATGATGAACCAATGTCACTTAAAAAGGTCCAATGCCATTATTCATTAAGACAGTTAATTTGATAAAAGAGATTGTAAGCGATTACTGCTATGATAATTGCTATTTTTAATGCCATCAATGCAATCAAATTAATTGGTGGAAATGAATTATTTACACAACGCATCCTAATTGAGTTTATTATCCAAAGTAATGATTTTATAGCAAAACATTACTCAGGTATAATTATATATTCTATATGTTACGATGAAAAAAAAATAAACTCTGCTGATAGAAATACATGTATAACCAATTTGTCACAATTTATGTTTTCCTGAAGTCTGTTAATATTACATATTTCAAATGAAATGATAAATTGGCAATTACAAATGCATTTTTAACTTTTAATCTAAAACGTATCAAATTGCCCCCTTTCCCTCCCCTTTTATTCTCTGGTAATATTGCCTGTCAAATATACATTTTCTATCTGAAACGCATCATCAGCGAATCAAAGTACTTTTTTTCGAAATCTATTTTGATTAGAAAGGGTATCATGTTGTATTTAAATGAGTCATCATGTTGTATTTAAGTGAGCCATTATGTTGTATTTAAATGAGGCACCATGTTGTTTTTAAGTGAGGCATCATGTTGTATTTAAGTAAGGCATCATGTTGTTTTTAAGTGAGGCACCATGTTGTATTTAAGAAAGGCATCATGTTATATTTAAGCGTGGGTAGTATGTTGTATTTAAGTGCGCTTTCGTGTAAATGTATGTACCACTGCAACAGTTAACAGTGAAAATCTCAATTTAGTTCAATCATAAATTCTATGAACTGTGTAGCATATATGAATCTCAGTCCATTTCCTGGCGCACAGTGTTTAGATGGGTTCTTTGTCAAAGATGACTTCCGCTTCCTCTTATCCTGAGGAAAACGGTTATAGTGGCACAATACACTCAATAAAAATACATTAGCAAATAAAAGAGCAAAAGAAACCGCTTTTAATAATTGTCCGGGAACATTTGAAAAATGCAACACCTGTTACAGTTGGGCTTTTACTAACAAAATACATATATTTGAGTAACAATGAAGGGTTAAGTCCATGTGTCCCCAAGATAGCCATCAGCACGAAGAAAATGCATATATTGTGTAACATATTCTTTAATTCCTGAAGGCCATGCGTCCAAGTGCCTTGTCCATCTAAAATCGTGTAAGTTTCAAAAACCAACCGTCTTAATTCCCACACTTATATCCCCGCGATTTCCTTTTATTTTAGGACTATAGAAAATACTTTCTTGGGAAAGTTATGAGTCAATAATTTCTGTTGACACCCACGTGGTAGGTGACTCCAACAGTGCAATAAGAAAACTAAATGCATTTCTAAAAAAGGAGATATTTCAAAGGTATGCAAATATGGCGTTGCAATTTAAAAATTCATTCCTTACTGACGACTTTTTTAAGCAAACAAAAATGTGATTTGAATTTATTGACCGGAGAGGCAAGTCCCTTATTTGATTTAGCTTAAAGAAAAGTTGTTGATGCACTTGTTAAAACACACACAGTTTCACAATTTCTTTCAATAAACACTGTATATCCATGGACATTATCAAATACATATAGGATATGACATGAAATAAAATTTCATATCGAATTTTACTAAACGAGTACATGAAAAGAAAACTCGCTTGATAACATTTTTAGCTCATAGTAAGCTTTTGTGAAACTTGAATGTCTGTCGTGCGTCATGCGTTCGTGCGTCAACAATTTTAGTGTTTACACACTAGCATCGTTTTTCTTAAGCAATCATTATCAAACTAAATGACAATATCTAGAGTCAACATCTAGAGAATAACCCGAGTTATGCCCCTTATCATTTTCAAACTTTTTAAGTATGTTTTTGACCATAATCTCTCGGGCGTGTTTGATTATGACTGTTATCGGCCAATTAGGTCAGGATTTATGTCCCGTTGAAAATAAAAGAAAATGCAAGATTTTACTTTGCTTACACAAGCATCTTCATTTCTTATGCAATCATCTTCAGACTTCATGCCAATGTTTATAGCCATTGAGTGTCGACCAAGTTCAGTAATGGCTAATATTGACTGATTAGGTGAGGAATTATCGGCCTTGAATTATAAAAATGTCAGATTATCACTTTGTTGACAATGGCATCCGCAATTAGGAAGCAATCATCATTTGACTTATACACGATGATAATGGCAACAATATCACAGTTGAAATTGAGTATGGCTAATAATTGACTGATAGAGCCACATTTTAAGCCTTTGAAATATTAGAACATCACACGTATTGTCATATTTACACATTTATATCTTCATTTTTTTTCAGCAGTGCAAGCAATAAAGGCAATGTTTTAAGGTGAGCGATTTCAAGGCCATCTTGGCCCTCTTGTCAAGAATAAATTTAGTAACAGTTGATATGAAAATGATAATTTATATCAGAACCTTTTTAATATTCATAAGACCTAAACTCAGCTAAAAAAACGGCAATTATATTAAAAAAAAAACTGTAAACGACTCGGGACTATTTTTTATCTTGTATCAAGAAAATAGTTTCAAACAGTAGCTGAAAATAACGATTTAACTCGTATATTTCTCATACATTATCAGCATAAAAGTAAATAATACGCATTTTCAAATTTAGTTGCCTCAAATATATTTCACCAAATTGTTTGAGTTCAACACAATATGCATATAAGACTACACGCGATTGATACGAAGTGTAATAAAGTAATTCGACCTTTAATTTATTATACGACACCAGAAACAGCTTTTTTTGTGCACATTGTCTTAAACAAATACCAGCACCTGGTTGGACGAAAGGAATATGCCACGTGCTAATAAACTTTAGCACATTTTCCTCTAGTCCAATCAGGTACTGGTATTTGTTTACAGTCACCATGGACTATAACGCAGTGTTCAATACTTTGTGAAAATCAACAAGTGTGGACTATGTAACCACATAACTCACACTTTCGTGAAGTTTAGTCGCTGAAGAAAAATGCCAAATTGAACGAACCTATACGTAACTATTACTTAGGGGTCTGTCACACCTAGCCGATTTGACTTGCCGGTGCTAAACCTTTTCTTTAGTTTTTGGGGATCTGTACTAATACGGTAGCGCAACGGTATCGCATCGTTAAGAACGGTACATCGGCGAAAAAAAGGTAACGACCGGCGGTAAACAGTTTTTAACATGCTCAAATTTTTTCTTCCGTTACGGTAGTACTGACCGTTCAAGTAGCAGTACTCCGATATGGCTTCTTTAAAGTTGGTAGAGCATCAGCGGATCTCCGGTGGCCTTAATGTGTAATCTACGGGGTATTACATGTGGTGGGTGGATATAGAACACCAACGGTAGTTCAATTGTCGTTTTATTGGCGGTTATAAACCAGAGACGGCTGTAAACCAAAAACCTAAAATATAATAATTAAAACATTTCATTCGACAAGTTTTAGCCTACCAAAAGTTCCTTCAAGTGTATTTCTTAACTTAAAGGTATAGAGCGAATGCTGGTGTAGGTTTAACCAAAGGGCTCGTGACGTCATAACATTTCTGACGAAAATAAGTTCATATTATCATGGGAAATAAATATTTTCATAATATCCATTAATGACATGACTTTAGTAGCATACATCTATGCATCTACATATGTGCCACATTTGAAAGATTCAATTTTTAAATGTAGCTCTACTGAGAGGCCAGGGCCCTCTTATTGTTGAATTTGGGGCCGACTTTGTGACCCATTTCCCCTCTAAATCATATTTTTTCTCAAGTCAGTGAAAAATTCGCAATATGAAAAAAAAAACGCGAAGCTGCATTAACATTGTCTAGGTATTCACATCTCTGTAAATACTTAACTATAAATTGTATCTTAGATAAAAAGTTTATTAGAAAGTTAGTGACGGTTGCAAACAATATATCAATGTAGAGCGGTCTCAGGTATTTCCGGATATCGGCTATTCTCGGATACTGCTGCATTTCATCCCCTAATTGTAAAGATATTCATATTTTAAGTGCGTGCCCATGTAACTTGAACCCCCCTTTCCGTATTTTGATATTTACAAACCGTGTATATTTAAACCCTGGGTAGAAATAAATTTGAATTCTATTTGAAAGGTATGTATATTAAACTACGTCCTGTTACATTGTGTGGTAAGACAGGTACTTAGAATTGATATTTTCTACCACGAGTTAAATGTGTTGACATCTTTGTGCAGAATTATGGTGGCATATTTCTGCCAGCCACTTTTCCAATTAGCTATGTCTAAACTTTTCTGAAAAATTGTCACATACACAGTATCTGGTATGGTGGCTATGGAAGCGTTAATTTACACCTCCAGTTGACTGCCTGTTAGTGCCCACTACTGCCAGTCATATATTTACTTAAGATAGCTGGATAATCATCGTTAGAACATCGGCGAGAATATAGCAACGGCCGGCGAATGTAAACATTTGAACATTCCTGGCAAAATGGTCTATATAGAGTTTTTGGACTGGTTGACCCGGTGTGACCGTGTGGTATTATGCAACATGTCTACGTGAAACGTGACACGATTGTAGTCACAATCGTAACGTCATCAATATTATCATCAGGAATATATTCATCAGGAAAAAGAGAGCATGTCAGCTCTCTCATTACTTTAATTCCCCTATCAAAAGTGAATGCAAAAACTTAAAAGTGAAAATAATGAGTAAAAATAAAAAGCAAGAGGTAAGCATATCATATAATATTAGATTGTAAAAGAAAGTGACCAATCGTGCACGACAAATAAATGATTTATAGAAAACAGTATGAGTTTTCGATATTAGCAGATTTTTTATTTGGAAAAAGCGTGATATACCAGGCGGGACTAAAGCCTTTAGGAAATTTCGCTTCAAACGCCTATTTTAACTTTGTAGTGTTCATTGATTCAGATTTTCTTTCATGACTAGTTTATTAGATATTCGCTGGTCATGCTTGTGCACGGATGTGTGTTGCTGGCGGTACTGTGTACGATTCTGTCTCTAGCGGAATGTGTACAGCGGAGTGGACGTACAAAAGGATTGCCACACCCAGAATGGCCTCTCTACAGAATACACTGTCTGCAGCGGTTCCCATGGTGTCTGTCGCGAGGTGTGGAGCATACTGTAAGAACAAACATCCATGTGTCTCCTTCCTGTATAACGTCACAGGTATGTAGAGATATGGTGTCGGTGACAATTTCTCTCTTTTCGTAGTCGTCGGGTTGCCGTTCTTGTGGGACGGTATATTGCATTTCACACCTACCCGCAATAGTTTGTAGTAGTAACGCGCTTCTCTTCTCATCAGTGCGTACCGGGTACGATTCCTGGTCAGTACGTGAGAGGTTACAGTCGCCCGTCCAGACACGTGGGGTTTCTCCGGTTTCCTTCTGAGCTATTGAGAGTGATGAATATAAGTTGTCATAACTTGTTTCGCAATAGATGTAAAATGAATAAAGTTTAAATAGTCTTTTACTTACCATCGCATTTCACACCTATTATCCAGCTGTCAAAACGTTGTAGCAACATATAAATTTACAAATTTACAAATTTACTGAACTCATGAAATCAAAAGACAATAAAACATTACTAAACATAGGTATATTAATTAAATATGCATTCAATGTTCAAAACACCTTTATATCAGGTAATAAGTATAAATTATACTCGTCATTTCGTTTTCAAATACTGTATATTGTATATCATTATATGACTTACTGCTGTTATATTTTCGTATTATCTATGCTATATTTAATTAATTTTCCTTTTTGTTCTGTGATCAAACTTTTGTGAATGTATTGTGTTTTGTGTAGTGCACAGTTCATCCTAACATTGTTTTCTCTTAAAATACTCTGAAACTGATTTTTGATTGTTTAACACCCCTCTCTCTCTTTCCATCTCTCTCCCTTGTAAATAGCTACTGCAAATCATGTCATGTATGTTTGTTAAAATATATTACATTGGATCATGTAAAAAGAAACATGTATATGTTTACGTTACTGAATAGAATATATGAATCTTGAATCTTGAATCTTGAATCTTATATTGCTGATGCACATAACGTTGTTACAACATGAAATGTTTGTTTTATTTTTACGTTTTTGCAAAGTTTGATCACAACTAATACAACCCACATGAGTATTAGCACGATAATCTGTATTATATTAACATTTTGGTGTATATACGTTGTAACAACATTTTATAAAGACTTATCACGTACACTTTATTAAACCATTTCAGTTTAATGTATCCTCAGAGACAATAAATCAACTATTAATAAAGCGTTAACTCTTAAAGACTTCAGGTGTAAAAGTTATATTTCTATATTGTTTATCTTTAAAATGACTATTAATCGGACGCGTGTGGTAAATTCAACAAAATATGCTGTTTTTAAATGAATTTTAAGAACTATATATGAGATTGTGCTGTACACTCTTTTTAACTGAAGGCTAAAGCATTTTAATCTGAACGAAAGTTTAGAAATGTAACGGAGTCGAAACGACATTAAATTCATATTTTGTACATCATAACACTTTCATTCTCTGTGAATAAACTAGTATATAGTAAAAGTAGTATATAGTATATAGAAGTATATAGCTATAGTAGTATATAGTATATAGAAGTATATAGCTAGGTTATCTGAATGATTCCCCAAATGGGGCGATTTTCGATTTTTGTATGCGTGTTCCGATTTCTCAGCATCGTTAGTTTCTCTTTTACTATAGGAAAAAGATACTATCACAATTTTGAATCGCAGGACCAGTATGAAAAGTCATTTAAACTGCCATTAAATAGGATTCGGTGATATTCAACAGGATTTTGGATTCATATATGGATATCTGTAAGGCTTGTTGATGTCTTCTTTTTCAAAACAAAATAATGTCCATCTAATTGTTTTTAGAGTCTACTTTAAAAAAATACAATTAATTTACTTCTTATGTGTTTAATTACCGCCGACATGTACCCGAAAAAGACCATAAAAGACGCTCTTATTTGGTTTTTTTTTTGCAATGAAGTCAGCTGCTAACATGCATGCCTGTCGGAGTATTTTCGTTTCTTTATACTGGTTAAAAATATTTGCGACCACCAAACACCATATAAACCGTTGAAAAATCCAAATTACAATACGGTTATTCCTATATTATTCACTATAAACAATATTTTTTAAATATTCCGAAGATCACTGTCTCTAGTATTTGACAACCTAGTATTTTATGTTTGATAAAATGGAATAATGTTAGATACTTTCGGACTATTTCTTTGTTTAAGTTTATTTCAGCAGTAAGCCAACGTCGGGGTGAAGCGGCTGGTCAAACGCCAGTGTCTAATGCTTGAAATAAATGAAAACAGTTGGACCTGTATTAGCGGCCACCTGTATTAAGCGGTCAACCTGCATTTAACGATTAGCTTTCATGTTACCAAACAATCATTCTGATGTATTTCATACTTTCATTTAACGGCCTATTCTGTCAAGCGGTCACGTTTTCTTGTTCCTTTGACTGACCGCTTAAGACAGGTTTGACTGAATATTCAAAAAGAATTTTCGGTGGTGGCTGAACTATCTTTAAACGTCTCGACAATTTAACCCAGTTTATTTCCCCGTGATTTGACGGCAGTGGCTGGCTACAAATCCACTGCAAGTTTTTCGTGCTTTTATTCACAGGTGGCACGTGTCTGATTTACGGGACAACCTTTAATCCGGGTCCGAATATTGACAGTCTGCTATATTACATTCGGAGAGGCGATGACTGTAAGTATATTTCAAGATACAGGTTCAACTAAATCACAGGTAACCAAAAACTCTATTTTCCTCTTTGACCAGTATTTCTGTATCACTCAGATCTGATTAAGAGGAAAAAAGTGCTTAGTTTTATTCTTAAAAGTTTTATAGGTATGTAAATAGTTTAGTTTCAGTATTTTAGGTAATATGGCGATTAATTAAAGTATTTGCCGCTTTTTATGATTATTTCATTCTAAACGCCGTGGTAAAAGCTAAAAATATTTGCTTACCGTTCTTCGATAATAAAATTCTCCAAACTTTGATGCAAGTCCCATGAGTGTTCTTACAATAAATTACAGAAATTTGCTTTTAACGATTTAGTATGTTTATAAACATTGTTAATAAAACATTTTCTTAGCTATGAGTATGTAAAATGATTTTAGGGTAAAACAAACGTGTTTCTGTTTCTCAAACTCTCAGTCCTCTTTCTATATGATTTGTGGAATTGTTATGCCAAGTTTTGTTAATAATTTTCATATCTCATTTTTGTTTTCGGTGCCAAGCTGGGCGGTTCAAAACAGAAAAAAAATACAGATGGCAGATGCCATCTTTATGTTAATATATTATATTTTTAGTATAATTTTGTAATATTGTCTATGTCTTTCATTATATCTAATGAAGTAATTATTTATCATTTCAATTTCGGTATCATAAAAGTAAACTTCCCATTATTAATTAAATTTTCAAGCATCTGTTTCGTGTTAATATCTATTATAAGTTAAAAAAAAATTATGTTATAGTTTTAAAGGCGACCGCGATTGTTTCCACTTTTTTCTTCTTCAAAACATTCAGAATTTTCTTTGTATATTAATAAATATTATCTGATCTACTTACTAAAATATGGAATGGAAACAGGGGGTCACCAGCCTTAGAAAAAAGAGGGTTTTCTATAAGTATACCTTATATAGCAGTAGTTTATGATGAAAATTCACATATGAAAAATAAATGTATTCAACTTAGGGTTTAATAGATAGATATTTGTTGATATAAATATTCATAGGCAAGTAGACCTACTACCGAATCCCGTGTACATTTCACACAGGAATAACGTGTATGCGCTGCAGATTCTGTTCTTCTTAAGGCCAAAAAAAAGTTCCGTTTCTTTTTTAACGACCGACCTTTAAGTTTTTTTTTTTACCTTTCCGCCCTAAAAAATTCCTTTTATTTACCTTTCGTTTCATGTAAAAAAATTTTAAAAAATCCTGACCTACCGACCCTCTTTTTTATTTCTGGAGACCAGAAGCGGATTTTTTTTGGCCTAATCGTTCTTTTAATTGCGTAAGGACAGTCAGCGTGATAGATATGCACAGTTCAGAAGACAATACTGGCGATTTTTATCCTAATATCGGTTCAAAACTACGCAACCCTTTTTTCGATCTTGACTTTTCAATTATCTAGCTTTCATATTTAAACGAAAACTGTTATATTTGCATTACCGATGAAAAAAATGTGTAAAATTTACTGTGTTTGATAATAGAAACTGTAGCGATCGTCTTTTAATAATCATTATTTTTAAAAGATATCCTTATAAATATTGATTTATTCCATAAATTTGACTTCATTTTCAGTACCCTGCATTCAAGAGCCGATGAGTCAGTACAACGGGTACATCTCAACGACCCAAAATGGACAACAATGTCGAGATTGGAGTGAGGAGTTCCCCGGAAATGAACCCAGCAAGTACCCGGATGAAAACTTTCCGGATGGTTCCCGTGTGATAGCCGAGAATTTCTGCCGGGATCCAACCCTAAAGGATGCTAAACCTTGGTGTTTCATCGAAGGGACAACGTCATGGGGGTATTGTTCACCTCGTCTGTGTAAGTTGTCTTGAATATACTAGAAATTTCGCAGGCCAGACAGTTTAATTAGCTATGTGTTAAATTCTTTGGCTTTTAAGTTAATTTGAACTTAGTGTATATCATGACAGAATACTGATATATGACCATTTTGCACTGATATTTACTTAAATTAAAGCAAGACATGTATGTTCCAGGTTGCAGGTCTGCCCCTTATTTGGGCAACGTCAGTCGGACAACAACCGGACGATTGTGTCAGCGGTGGGATACAGACTCTCCGAATACGGTAGGATATGGGGCTCATAGGTTCCCATATGGAAACAAAAGGGCACATGCCAACTATTGTCGCAACATAGATACGACCTACGTGTGGTGCTACACTCTGGTGTCGACCCGTACTGGGAAAAGTGTGACGTGCCCATGTGCTAAACCTGTCACTGTTGCTCTGTGCGGAATCATTTGACACAAACGACATGTATAGGGTCGTTTATATTTTTATGGAATTTATTGCAAGCGACGAGAAGCGGAGCTCTGTGATAAATCCATAATATCTAGAATATAAACGATAACATATCTACAGTTTGTCACGTAGGCGATACAGTGTTGCATCATGGAACATCATGGAACATCCCCCCGTTTGATATGCTGTGTTAAGTACGGTTCGGTGTCAGTGTCGCTGAGTACATTTATATTTTGAGCTAACAACAACGCAAGGCACACTGGCCACAGCAAATATCTCCGTTCATAATTTGTTTAAGTCACGTAGGCACCATACAATTATATTATTCATATCAAGACCTTAGGGTTCATTTTGAATAATATATTTTACAAATTTTGAACGAAATACAAATATTTCATAATTGGGACAAACTGTGAGTATTTAAGTTACAGTTTGTCCACTTAATCGTCCAATGATTTGACTATTTGAGTTTACCGTCGCTTCGACAGTATTTCAGTCATAAAGCGACGTCCAGCTATATATGTTGAGAAAATATGTGTTTTAATTAGTGTTTAACAATTATGAATACTGATTAAAAATGTAAATGATAATTCATGTTCGTAAATTATAACATAGGTTTTTAACAATTAATTATGACTTGACTTGACTATTTGAGTTTACCGTCGCTTCGACAGTATTTCTGCCATATAGCGACGTCCAGCTAATTACAGGTGGAGGAAGACCCCGAATGAACGGAGACATCCGGGTAAAACCACCGACCTACCGCAAGCCAGCTGGAGGGCTTCCTCACATGAAAATCCGAATGACCTTGCCGGGTTTCGAACCCACGCGGTGAGGGGCTGAGTGAGTGTTAAAGTCAGCGACTTTATCCTCTCGGCCACGGATAAAATAAACCGTGAGGTCTTGATATGGAGTGTGCATGGTGTCATTTTGATGTGTAATGATGCCTACGTAACCAACGCGATTTATGAGGTGAGCTAGTTGCGGCGGCGACTTCTGGCTCAACATATAAAAGTACCCAGCGACACTGACGCGGAATCGTACGTGAAGATGTCAACAAAATGGGAAGCGGGTTCATAATGCAAGGTCAAAGGCAAAGCTGTATGGCGTACACGACAAACTGTAAATATGTTATCGTTCATTTTTTTTCTTCTAATTTTATGAATTTATCGCAGCGCTCCGCTTCGCGTCCATAAAATTTAGAATGAAAACGATGACTAATACAGGATAGAAAGTAGTATAGTAGCATCTCAAGCATTTCCAACTCAACATACTAATGTGTGCCCATTTTAATCGCATTCAAAACTTTGCTTCTAATGACAACGACAGATATCTGTTATAATAGCCTAAGGCTATTCATGCTAGGATGGTAGCAACACTAGGGAAGGCTTTGGGGATTCCAGTCCAGGAAGATATGTCAATGTGGCAACTCCTGAAATGGTCACTAAGGCCTGCGGTTGACGGTCGGGTTACAGAGGGATATATAGCAAGTTACTGTCAGGATTTATCAGGAATGAGTTTATTCCATTCCTACGGAAGATCTAGAGATGAGAAAACTCAGTCCTTGGGTACCAAGACTGATGATAATAGATCAGAAGCACACACAACGGAAAATTTCTCGTGATAATCTGACCCCTTTTGGAGGCAGATCCTGCCAATTTTCTTTTTGCTTAGGTTTGTTACTGTGGATGAAACATTGGTCCATCATATCACCCCAGAAGACAATCAACAATTAGAGTTAATCTATAATGGAAGCACCCTGGCCCTATCCCGCTAAAAAAGACAAAGACTGTTCCAACAGCTAGGAGGTTATAACAACGGGGTTTTTTTGAGATGGTTTTCTTATGTTAGATAATCTCCAAAGGGAAAATAATGAATGGAAGATATCATGCATCACTTCATAGGTAGTTAAGAGAAAATATTAGGATCAAGCGTTTTAGAAAGGTCAGTAGCTTGTTCACAAGCTTGCCATTGCTAAGGGTTTCATTAATGATTGTGGCTTTGAAATTGTTCAACATACCCCTTACGCGCTTGATCTCACTCTATCAGACTTCCATCTATTCCTAAAATTGAAGAAGGCCATTTCCGGTACCCACTTTCAGTCAGATGAGGGCGCCATACATGTAGTGGAGGACTTCCTGAACAGTCAAGAAAATGATTGAGGCCTTTTAACATCACTAGCAAAAGTGTTTAGACATTGGAGGGAATAATCTTTATTATTAATACAATTTGTCTCCCATAAGACAAATCTTTATATATAAGGATCACAACTTATCAATCACTCCTCGTATGCCTATTCATTGTATCCGCAGACTTCACTTTCGATATGTTTATTTCAACTTAATTGTAGTCCTTTCGAAATATTTGATAAATGTTCATAAGTACCTACAGTAAATTTTTTATCACTTTTGTTGTTTCTCACTTGTCTTGCTTACTTACAATTTAACATAATAATTTAGTGATTTTTTTTTCTCCTATAACTGGTACCCATGAAAGAACCCTTCACAATTAGAAGGGACC
>CM037791.1:41293943-41328130 GCA_021229015.1 Solen grandis
AGAAAAAAAAGAATCAATTGTGGCAAATAAAACCTGGAAGTGTGGGCTAATGATATACTTTGCCCAAATCAATAGTATTTGAACTCTGGGTAATCTCTGCATCAGACGCTACACTGTAATTATGTACACGGATGTGTGATACATTGCGCACCCAGTAACCTGCATTGTGCCGGACTGCTAATTGGAAACCTCTTCATCAACTGGGCCTTTCAATTATCTCTTCATAGTTTAATTAGACCACTTGTTAATCCCTATTATAGAATTATGTCTATAAAGGCCTATCAATCAATATATTCTTTGTTCTTTCACTGATTTGATCACTCTTCTTTAATTGTGAAAATAAAAAATTTGTTCATCACAGTACATGAAACAAAGATTGACATTAAAATTCTACCATATCAAAAACTTAAAATCATATTTTTTTTACAACAATAAGATGTTGTTTGTTGGGTTTAACGTCCCACCAACTGTATTTCAGTCATTTGGAGACGATGTCTACTACAGACAGATAGAGTGCTGCCATATACTGCAGTATCACGCTGTAGACATGTGGCATGATACCACACCCAGTCACATTATCCCAACATTGGGCCAACCAGTCCTGCAACTATCCTTATATGCTTAACATCCATGCAGGCTGGCCTGGCTCTTTACTGATGGATGACCAACTACAAGTTTTCATCTTGTTATCCCTAAAATTGATAATGGACAGTTCCAAAAAAGATGCTAAGTCCATTTGAGAAATTCAGCAGATTAAGGGTTAACAATATAACTCGTGAGTATTTATGAATGATTTTGAGACTTGATGAATATTAATACACTGAACTTCGAAATGGTGAGTTTCCTTTGCAATACAGTCTCTGAGCTTCAATACTGTTAAGTAACTTGATATTCATCAAGTTAATTTGGACATGAATATTCATGAGGTAGAGGGATAAATCTTAATTTAAACTTAAATTTATTCATTTTACGTTGATTGGGAAATAAGTTCATACAACTTACACTAACCTTGATATAGATGCTGAATGTTTTTGACTTTGCAATTTCAATCATTGATAGGAAAAAAAAATTGACATGCTTTAAAAATACATGCATTCTCAAATTAACCCTTTCCCTCATATAGACTCATTTTGACGCACTCAATAGGTACCACATAAAGCCTGATCTGCAGAAAACCACAGCTAAGCCTTACCAAATTTAATTACAAAATCCTCATTTCCAGACCACTGAGGAGCAGTGAACAGTATAAAACCTGATCAGCCTGCGAGTTACTCGCAGGCTGATCTGGTTTTATGCTGTTCGCATAGGTCTTTACGTGGTATCCTCTATGAGGGAAAGGGTTAAACAAGAGTGTTCTTTGGTACACACATGTCACCTGCTGAAGTGGGATGGACAAGCGTGACGGAAAAAGTGTGACAGACAGACAACAGAAAAGTGATCCCTAAGTGTCACCTCTACTTATAGCGGTGACACAAAAAGCTTTAACCCCTATTTATGTATCTTAGTTCTATCACTAGATTTTAACTTAACTAGTTTACAATTACAATCTTCTGCATCTGTTTGTGGAATTCAGTAAAAAAAAAAAAAAAAATCTTTAATGAAGTTCCAAATATTTTCTGTATAACAAAACAAACAATTAAAAAAAAAAAAAAAATCAGAGGAATCTCCAATTTTTTCCCTTTTCAAATTCAAAGCTTAAAAAATGTTTTTCCCCCTTTTCAAATTTGAAGCTTAAAAAACATGACATTAACAAAAATGCTGGTATTTGCCGCTGTCATAGTTGAAGAGTGGCATTATGTTTTGTTCAAGCTGAACTGAAGGCGGCACGTCCCCCAGGGACTCAAATGACACCACCAGCGTGTCATACGAAACACAACACGTAATCAATAGACGTGACTCATTCCTGTTTATTTCCACCGTCTTGGAGCACAGATGAGGTGCTCTGTGAGGCAACAGGTTTGTTTTTCTCTCTTGGAATGAACAGATTAAGACGTGCTGATCTAAATGAGATCAATAACTCAAACTAACTCCTGTTTCGCTGCTTTATTATCTCTGATCCTCACATGATAATATCACATTCAGCAGCTAGTATCATGCCCTCTGATAATTTACAGGAACCACGGTGTCAATTACTGTAGCAGGTCAATTAACCCTTTTCCACACAGTAGCTTAATATTATGAAATAATTCACTTTAGACAATCAAGATCAGACTAGAAGCAATTCAAATCTGAACACTACAAAGATTCTATGGTATTGCCCTCAGATCCCTAACACACCTGAACGCTACAGAGATTGTACAGTATTGCCCTCTGATCCCTAACACACCTAAACACTACAGGGATTTTATGGTATTGCCCTCTGATCCTAACTCACTTGAACTCTGCAGTGATTTTATGGTATTACCCTCTGATCCCTAGCACAACTAAACACCAGGGATTTTATGGTATTGCCCTCTGATCCTAACTCACTTGAGTCTGCAGAGATTTTATGGTATTGCCCTCTGATCCTAACTCACTTGAACTCTGCAGAGATTTTATGGTATTGCCCTCTGATCTCTAACCCACTATATATCAATAAACCGTATCATGATTCATAAACAAGACTTGATGGTAACATGGACAGATTATTTTGGGCTTTTTCATCATAAGTATGTCAAAGACCAAGGTCAAATGCATAAAGAATAGGTCTATCTACTTCAGCTACTGTCAAAATATTTAAGCAATCCATTGAAGGCCACTGAAGTTTAGCAGATTAAAAAAAAGGGTCAACCTGAACGGACGTCTGCCAAGACATCAATTTCAAGGACAAAATTTTTCGTTGAAAAACCTGCCCACAAACTTGAATGTGCAGAATGATGTAAGGCTTTTTACAGATTTTAAGTCCCATCAATACTACATGTAACCGCACACAACAACCACCACCTATATTTGCCAACCAACATTTTTTATCTGATCAAAAATATTGAGTTTAATTAGTGATGGACCTTGAAAAAATACCAACTTACTTTTAAAAAAAATCCCCCCCACCCCCCAAGGCTTTTGTCTGTTTTAATGTTTTTTTGTTTTTTTTTCAACCCATTACTTAATGAATAGTAATGTACAAATTTATGACTTGATAATTATTGATGTACTAGAATTTTAAGTGGTTCTAAATGTACCATCAAGAGTAGACCCTGATCCCCCTAGGAAAAACTGTCTGATCTGGGTCTGCTTTGTCTACCAATGCATCTGGCCCCAAGGTCATAAAACTTTTTCCAGCTCAACACAGTTTGAGACTGAAACTTGGTTTGCTTATTTTATGTATATAAAAACAAATTGAGTAACTTTGATAGTGAATTTATGTAAATTATGGTAGGGGCTAACTGTGAAACAGAGAAAGTATAGCAAAATTTGAAAAAATTAACTGACTAGAACAATTTAACTTTGAGCAGAAACCAGAGTTGAGCACAAAAAAATGTTTATAACCTCGGGGTCAGAATGCATCCTTATGAGGTAAAGGGTTAGAATTGCTAAAAAAAAAAAGTGAGACAGGGAAATGTGTGACAAAGTGTGACAGACCACAGAGAAAGTATCACTTTGTGTCACCTTTGCTTACAGGAGTCTGAATATGATTTAACCCTTTCCCTCATAGAGGAAACCATGAAAAGACCTATGCGAACATCATAAAACCAGATTAGCTTGCGAGTAACTCGCAGGCTGATCAGGTTTTATGCTGTTCGCTGCTTCTCAGTGGTCTGGAAATGAGGATTTTGTAATTAAATTTGGTAAGGTTTAACTGTGGTTTTCTGCAGATCAGGCTTTATGTGGTACCTATTGAGTGCATCAAAATGAGTCTATATGAGGGAAAGGGTTAAAATTAAGTTACAAACGACTATTATCAGAGGTCAGTCCTTGTGACCTGAGAGTACCTTATCTAGCATGATCGTCACCAAACAATGCAAATTTTTTTTTGAGTCATAAAATATTTAAAATTAGGAAAAAGTAATCCCCATTTATGCATTGATTCTCAGAAGTTTTGTTTCTTACTATATTTTAAAGACCAATTTTATCTTTTTTTTCTTGATAATTATCATACAAAATTATCATTCACATTTCGCAAGTGTAACAGTTGAACAGTTGAAAAAATAAAATCAAATACAGCATTCTTATAATTCCATTACTTGCTGAGTATATAATTATATCAAACTAGCTTTCTGCAAGCATTGGGAGATATTTTAGCTTATTTGGCTATTTTCCAAAAAACTGGTTCAAAATGACCTTATTTGGCATTGAGGATGGTCAGACTGTTCTAACCTATAGTTTACACAGAAAAGGGCCTGGCATGCATTCAGTATGCCAAACTGTATGTAACAAGTTGCTTATGGTCAGCTATGCAGGTATACATGAATATCGTGGTTTATGACACTGGGGCAGTTTCATAGCTGATGGTTGCACATGGTATGGCATACTGAAGGCACATCTGAGAGCTGATAAAGGTGTTGCTGTAAATGAGTCCCAAACTCCCCACTCAAGTGGAGAATTATATGTACAACAACTATTGACTGTTTTCTCCCTGTCCTCATTTATCATGTTTAACAGAGTTGGAACCATTCTACAAATGGTCAATACTGTGGGTAACATCACAACTGTCATAAACTATTATACAATACTGAATCTGAATCACTGTATCTGGCTTCATTTTTGTGTAATACCAACCTCAGAGAAATGTGACCCTAATTAATACATGAAAATGCAGATTTCTTTTTTTTTTAAAAATTTTCTTATTATATATAAGGTTGATTTTTTTTCTTTTAAATGCGGCAATTTTTTGTCAAAGCAACTTACTGGATACCTTTGATGATTACCAAGTATTTTGATTGATATTTATCATTCTTTACCTTCCTTCCTTTTTCACCTACTAAGTCTCATTTTCAGACAATTTCAGATTCCTTTTTATTACCTTCTCCAAAATTATGAAGCAAATATAAAGTTCAACTGTTTAAAGAGATTGGTGTAAGGGTGCAATAAAAACCGGTGGATGCTCCCCAACGGCTTTGTCACTTGATGGTTACTTTATTATTATATAAGCTCGGACAAAATTTAAGTATGAAAAATAACAAAGGGCAATAACTCCTAAATTATGCAAAACAGAGTTATGGTCTTGTAATCTGCATTTCTCCTCATTGAGATCTATCTACTTATGAATTTATGTTGATACCTCTTATAGTTTCTGTGTTATGCTCCGGACAAAATTTAAGTATGAAAAATAACAAAGGGCATAACTCTTAAATTATGCAAAACAGAGTTATGGTTCTTGTACACTGCATTTTCCTCTTTGATTTAGTTGCCTTTTTCCTGACATTTCAGGTTGATACCTCTTATAGTTTTTGTGTTATGCTCAGGACAAACTTTAAGTATGATAAACAACAAAGAGCAATAACTCCTAAATTATGCAAAACAGAGTTATGGCTCTTGTACACTGCACCCTTCTGCACTGCAGATATTTATTCATATATTAATACTGTAACTGATGAAAGTAAAACTATCACTCAAGTTGATTAACATGGCTTCATCCCACCTTGTCTTCATGAAATGTGAGTGTAGAACGGGATGTGATGGGACGTAATGGGACAGGACCTGATGGGACATGACAGTATGGGATGCTGTACGACAATCCAGATTCGCATATAGCACCCTTTTGTGAGGCAGGGATTTAATTATGAAATAGTCCTGACTTCATTAATTCCTTGAAACACGGACCCTGGCACTGCTGTTGTTGTTTATGTACAGTTGTATTTTTTCCTCTCTTATACCAGAGTTGCAACAAGGCTTTGTCAGTATAGTAAGCAATACTGTCAGGAGTTCCCACCGGTGAACCCCCCACCCAATGAAGAATTTGTGCCAGATAGAAAAAAGAAAATAATGGAAATGGGTTATGATCCCCAAACTGCACTGACCTTTCAAGCATGCATATGGTTGATGCACGCTACACACCTGTGTGTTATGACAGACACTTCTGTAAAGTTTTATGAGCATTCAAACAGATATGGAAGTTAAAAAGAGGACACGAAGATGTAGCATATGAACACCATAGACAATTTCTAACAACTCCTGTGACCTTGACCTATCAAGAGTGCATATGGTTGATGTGCAAGAAACTTCTGTTAAGTTTTATAGAAAAGTATTCATAATGTCCAAGTTATGGAGTAGACACGAAAGCAGGACAGAATGCCAAACAGATGTTAGGACAAGCACAAACCGATTTCACCAGTGGGAGCTAATAAGCCTTTGATATTTAACATCATATTATTTTTTGTTGACCCCTCCTTTAAACCTGTATTTATTTTTTAATGATAAAATTAAAGTAGGATATAAAACAAGCACCAATGTTTAGCTACAATATGCCTCATTACATTCCTAAGAAATCAAACATTGTTTAAAAACACAAAATGAAATGTTAAACATTTTAAAGTTCTTTGGCATATAATTATAAACTGTCTATAATTAAGTAAAGATCAGAATAATTAATCCATAAGACATTCTTAAGAAAGAGGGCCATAGAGGCCCTGGATCGCTCACCTGAGTAAAGGGTTACACCTGGCAGCCATGTTTCTTTAAAGATTGGAATAATTTTACAATCTTAGTAGAGGGTTACCCAAGGAACATTTGTACTATAACATTTTGAAATCTGGCCAGTAGTTTTGAAATAGATGATTTTTAAAGTATTCATTTTTTTTTTTTTCTTTACATTGCCATGGCAACCAGATCTACATTGATCAAGTTCATTTTTGCAACTTTTGTGAAGGTTTACCCAAGGATCATCTCTGCCAAGTTTTTAAAATCAAATTCTGTCCAGCGGTTTCAGAGGAGATGTTGTTTAAAGCAAATTGTTAACGACACACGACAATGGATGCAGGATGATCACAACAGCTTGACTTGAGCACATTGAGCTCAGGTGAGCTAAAAATAAAGAATCAAAGTGAAAAAAGAATTAAATGGCACAATGCATAAATATTTGATAGCCGAGCTAAGCCAAAATTTGAATCAATATGCTACCAAATCAAACCTAAGAAATTACTCAGAAGTTGTGTAATCTCTTCTGAAAATTCCCATTTATTTATACAAATTGATGAATATTATTGACCCGGCAAGGTCGATAATTGCATCTTATCAGGTAATGGGTTTTGTCATATTCAAGCAGGGATGAAGAATGTACAGAGTCATCCTCCTGAGAACTGGAAATACATTATTATCCTCTGAAATCATGAGACGGTTGGATATGAAGCAAAGATCAAAGTTCATGGAAAAATATACATCCAGTTTTCAATACAGAAACAAGAGCTATCAATGGAGGTGGTGAATACCCCGCTGGGTTTAACGTCCCACCAGCAGTATTTCAGTTATTTTAAGATAATGTCATCTTAAGTTAAGACAGATATAGTGTATCACGCTGTAGACAAGTGGCATGATACCAGTCACATTATCCTGACACCGAGCCAACCAGTCCAAAACTACCCTTATATATGCTGAGCATCAAGCAAGGGAGCTGTAGTGGTACCATCTAACACATTGACTCAACAACACGCAAACATACTGAATTTAAAGAAGCTGGGGTATGTACAATAAGTCATGAAAATTCTGCATAAAAAATGTTTTTACTAGCACTTCAGAAAGATTCTATTTGGTATTTACTTCTTTACAGTTTACCTACTGTTTCTCTATCACTGCCTTCATCTGTCCCAGACTCTTCATTTTCCTGATTTTCGGAGAACATTTTATTAGGCTCTGATCAATATGTGTCAGAATTATTGACAGTATTTGTACTGATACAAAATTATTGATATTCATTATATTTGATATTTCAACTTTTTTTTGGTTTAAAAAATAATAAAAATGTTAAGTGCATCTGCCTGGAAATCATTTATTGAATGTTCCACTAATTAATTTGTTTCTCTGGTTTTGATGGACATTTGGACCAATCCTAAAATATTCAACATATCTACAGAACCAAAAAACAGCAGTATTCAATAAATATTGTTTATCAGTACCACGCCCTACTTCTTATATGTGACTATATCAGAGAAAACTAACTTTTTTGGAAAACATTTTCAAGTAATCCATGACAAATGTCACATTGAAAAACATTTCCCAGTAACTGCTTTCCGCAATGCAAAGGAAGATTATCAACAATCATTTCTGACAACCCACAATGCATGCTTTTCCACTCATCACCTGAGGGTATGATTAAGTTGTCACGCTCCTGTCAAACCCAAACTGATTATCTAGAAATTGTACGAACAGGTTCAATTTTATTTTGACAGCCAAGATCTGGGAAAGGGTGCAATCAGAGTTCCAGATTAAAGTATTGACGAAGCCACATTATTTTGCGAGATATCCTTTCAACATCATCATCACCATCATCTATTTCTTCATCATCAAGTTCATGATCATTTTAAAGCCGGATTCCATATCTTTACAATTAATCACAGAATCAGTATTATTTCCGGGGGGACGGGGGGATAAATTTTGCTGAAGATTTTATCCCTTTCCCTCATAGAGGACACCATGAAAAGACCTATGCAAACAGCATAAAACCAGATCAGCCTGCGAGTAACTCGCAGGCTGATCAGGTTTTATGCTGTTCGCTGCTCCTCAGTGGTCTGGAAATGAGGATTTTGTAATTAGATTTGGTAAGGTTTAACTGTGGTTTTCTGCAGATCAGGCTTTATGTGGTACCTATTGAGGGCGTCAAAATGGGTATATATGAGGGAAAGGGTATCCAATATTATAATCCCCTTGAAAAGGATATAAAACTTTGCCATGCAGATTTGTAGGAGAAGTAGATCAGATAGCCTCCCAGGTTTTAGGCCCGTTTTGTTTACCAAAGTGTTAAAACCAGACTATAAGTGGTAAGGGTTTATCTACAATATTGTAGCTAAAACTGAACCAGTCTACACGGAAAAGAATTTTTTTATCTACAATATTGTAGCTAAGATATCAGTACACATTGAAGAAAAGTTTTATCTACAATATTGTAGGCAAAGAAAAATCTATTGTTGCATTTCTTGTAGAGGTTCAGTACATTTACATTCATCAAATGTGTACATGATATTCATGAGGTAGAATTAATTTCATAAAATTTAGCAACTCCTTACTACTCAAGAAGTGTTAATATAACTGAAATTACAATGCAAATACCTGATGAAAGGGGACATTTAAATAAATCTATTTTTATAGACTATTGTACCAACACTCAGAAAAAGGAAATATTTATTACTTCAGTGAAAATTTTCATCTTAATTAATTTGCACAAGCAGCCCTTTCATTCATAAGCTAATAAGAAATAAAAATAATACAGAATATTTTTATCTTTGATCTTTAATAAACTCTTAACTATATTTTGGTTGCTATCCAATGATACCATTTAAATATTCAATACCCTAAGTGATCTAATTCACACTTCCGCACCATACCATTGGACCAAGTAAGTATTGACAGATCCCTCAGTACCGAGGATGACTCACGACATGTCTTCAGGTGAAATTGTAGACCAGCGATAAGCTACAATAAATATCTTTGATCTCGCAGACTTTCCCCGCAGAAGTTTTAATAACGCGGCAAATAAAAGGTGTCAACAGCCTGCAGATAGTAACTATCTACTGAGTATCGGTAGCAGTTAGCGCATAATGGATGTGATCACACTAGGTATAGAGGGCAGCACCGCATGGCACAGGCTTACTCAGCCACGGCATGGTGCTGATGTAATTCTGTACCTGACTGGCGCTGTTCTATAGGAAAAAACATGTCCAGTCAGGTACACTGCTAAAGGGTTCATATTTTAACCTTTAAATAAGACTCATTTCATATCCATTTTTAATTTAAAAAAAAAAAAGAATGAAAAAAAAAAATTGTTACAGAACTAAGCAATATTTATTTCACTTCAAACTTAATTTTATCTTATCTTATAAATTACAAAAAAAAGAAGAAGAGAAAACTGGATTAGTTTAACATCTAGTCACAATACCATTACAGTTCTCTAATGTTACCAAACATTATAAACACCATAAGATTAGCTTCAAGTACTACCAGAAATTACAAATTCCATTAACATTATGGCCTTTTTTTTTCTTCTTTTTTTTGCTGAATTTTCTATTATGTTTTAAATCCAGCTTTAAACAAATATTTTTATTGGAAATTTTTTTTTAAAAAATTAAAATTAAAAATCTTTGTTTTTCTTCTACCATAACTTTGAAGTAAGTTATTTGTATGATTCTTTTGGGAAAGAAATCAGCAGATGATAAACAGGTGTATGAATATTAAAAGGATTTGTGTCTGATAAAACAATAGAATGATTCTCTCCTCTCTATCAGCACTGGATAACCAAAGCACGAATGTTAAAAATCCAAGTCATTCAATTAACGATAATTCAATGTTTTCTATTTTCCCCTCTCAAACAATTGAGTCGAATCCTGGCTTTCCCTTAATCAAAGTATCCTTAAATACGACGACAGATTCCGCGATCACTGATGCGACCATGTCACGTGCCGGCATGTATCTGATCACCTTTCCAATGACTGCACATCGATGACTCAGCTCCCTTCCCGTCTATCTCCGGAACTGGGTTAATGTTCAAACAATCTCACATTAAAAACTGGTCCTGAAAGCTGATCTATTATGTTGTAACAATTAATTATTCATGGAAAAAGAGAATAAATATGGCAAACTGAATGCAAATAGACCATTGGAATTTGCACAGCTATTACTACTATTGTATACAGGGAAAATGAAATAGCTCCAGCAGATTCATTAATACCATATAAAAAGTGATAAATCAAATTGCTTGAAACATAGGTCAATTTAATGCTATGTACTGATTCATTTATAAAAAGCACTGTGTGATACAACATTAATTTTCATTTGAACATTTTTATCAAATTCTGTGATTTTAACTCCTTTGAAGACTACTAAATCATCAACTTACTGTAGATTAGTTTTAATTACACAGATTAATCAAGAGTTAAGGACTCAGGCTTCCAAGATGTCTAAGTCCCCCTCTAGAGTCTAATAGGGATAAGTTTAATATCCCAGGATTGGGATGACTTAAGGTGGGTTCTGATGGAATCCATCAAGAAAATGATGTCTTTATCAGGTGATTGTATTTCAATCTATGCAGAAAGGTGGATACGTAGACTGGCAATATTGCAGAAACCAACATTTTCCCATCATTTGCCCCGTTAACTTTTTTTCAAAATTAAACAAGAGCTGTCAGTCACCTTGACAAATGCCCCAAATACCTCATATCTGTAAGCCTATTTGTGCCAAGTTATGTCAAAACGTTATATGTAAAACATCATTAAGAAGCATTGGCACAGAAAAAAGTGCCACTTTTCAACCTTTAACCTGTGATTGTGACCTTGACCTTTGAGCTAGAAACCTGGGTCTTTTGTAAGTCACAGAAGAACATTCGTGCTGAGTTCTAATCCATCCATGCATGATAGAGTTTGAACCCAGATATATACAAAATGTTCCCTTTTTGAGCTTTGATCCCAGACTGTCACCTTGACCTTTGAGATACAGACCTGGGTCTTGTGCACAACACATCAACTCCTCTAGAAGAACATTTGTGCCAAGTTCTTTCAAAATCCATTCATGTATAATGGAATTAAGAGCCCAGACATGACAAAATATTCCCCCTTTTGACCTTTGAGCCCCCAGATTGTGACCTTGACCTTTGAACACTGGTCTTTATCATGACACATTGTCTTAATGTGGTTAACATTTCTACCAGGTTACTTAAAATCAACACATGCATGAAGGAGTTACAGAGCAGATATGAAGCAGGACGGACGAACAGACGTACAATCAATGGACAGTGCGATTTGGGGACATAAAAATGATATCAAGCAGAGGGATGACCATAAAACTGTCTAAGTTAAAAGTGCATAAAGATATAGATGAAACAGTTTTATGTTCAGCCCTCTGTATCGACATAAAACACATGCACACAAAACCACGGACAAAACATTTAAATCGAGTGCTTGTTACAAGAAATGTGGTCTGCTTCGCATGCCACAGTCTTGGTACAAAGTATGCCTGAGAGGACATGGAAATGTGACAAATGCCCTCAATGTCTTGTCTTGATTACCTTCCAGAAAGTTTATGAATAATGGATGTATGTTGATCATCAGGGAACAGTCAGAGACTTCCACGCTAGAGCAAAGTTCTCCAGCACAACTTCTGCCTATATCAATGTTTGTGTAAAGTTTCTTAAATATAGCTCCATCAGTCCTGAAGGTGTAATAGAACATATAAGGCAAAAAGAAAGTGATAGGTATTATTTGTTTGTTTGGGTATAACATCTCACCAATAGTATTTCAGTCATTTGGAGACTATTTGAGACAAATACAGTTTTGCCACTCAGCCATATCATGCCGTAGGCAAGTGGCATGATACCACACCCATCATATTATCTGACATTGGGCCAACCAGTCCTTGAACTACTAATTTTTATGACTGGTTGCCACAGCATGGGATCAAACCCACAACCTCCTGTTTCCATCGCATTGCATAATAGTGTAAGAAACATAACACTTCAAGACACCGCACCAAACAGTCCTGGAACTACCCTTATATGCTGAAAGCCAAGCAAGGGAGCTATACCAGTACCACTTCTTACAACTAGCCAGGGTACCCACTCCTGATGGGGCACTTTACCACTCAGCCACCAGTGCCTCCACTGTCTTTCAAGTTAGGACAGAAGTGAACAGAATAAAACATGAGTATCAACTGTAGAGACCTACTGTTTTTATCAAGACTGTCTTGGACATATTCAAAGCTGAAACAAGAAATCAACAATTTCTGCGTAACTTCTGAATTGATTGCAAGCAATTTAAGAAGGCCTTTACAAAGTTAAGGTATTTAAATATTTTACAACACAATTTATTCATATTTCTGATAATTCCCCAAATCAATCCCTCCTCAAATAAGGAAATATAAATGAATATCATTCATAAAAGATTTCATATTTAAAACTGAATTGTAGGGATCTAAAACTTATGAAAGGGGAAAAAAAGCAACAATGAAATCAAAGCCCCAAACTTTTTCATAGATAATGTTTTTTTATTTATGTTCATATGAAGATATGAAGTAATCATACTAACATACTATATCATGGGGTCCAAGTCTGGCCACTGCACCACATTGTAACTTTTCAAGGTACATGTGCTCAAAAAGTGGAGATTTGGGGTCAAGCTGGTCTGCATTAAACTTGTCTTAGTGTATTAATGGGGCATGTTATGTTATTAATCTCTACTGAGATCAGCTCTGGTTATTTTTTTTTTGTATTGGCCTCCGCTGGATCTCTACACTGGCCTCACATAAAAGCTTTTGGAAATTACATTGATACTCCTACCTCGTTTCAGCCGTTTAAATCAATTGTTTAAGGATATATATGTAAAAATCCACAGCAGCTATAGCAAGTAGATATATTTTCTTTCCATTTCATTCAACATCATTGTCTTAGCCCAATAGAGATCAGTTCTGTTATGTCATGTTATATTACATTATATTGTATTATAATGTTATATATCACATCATATAATGTTATCGTAATATACTGCTATATATGATATATCAATCATATTTTGTTATATAGAAATCATTTCATATTATATAATTTTACAGGTAGCATGCAAAACCTAAATTATGAATGTGAATTTAATTCAAACTATAAAGGGGTTTAACCATCAAAAGAGTTATTAAAATTGACCAAGTCAAGCAACACTGTGAACTACTCATGATTGCTTCTCAATAAAAACATGAACGTTATCTGTAACTTGCTTGTCTATGCATCTCATGCAGTATTCCACCCCTACAAACACGGCAGACTGCACTGACAATTCCAATGCATGTCTTCCGCAACCTCCGCCGGATTCAGACGGGAATCGATCTTACTAAGACATGCATTTGATCTCCTAATCAATTCCACTTCAAAAGATGTATACGTCTGCATTTCCAGCCAAACGCCCATGCCATGCCATTGAGTGTGTCTGATGTATTGATGCTGCGCTACAGTCAACCCTGATCTCCCTGCAGCCAGACGTGTTAAGATCGTTCAAGTGGACCAAGCCTCATTGTCTGTATACAGGTATATACATACTTTTATCCGCCTGACAATCAGGGTGCAATTTGAGACTCTGCTATTGATTGCTGGGAACCGACAGAGCCTCGTAACATAGGTGATGCATGTTACTGATATTACTCACATGTGAGTCACCCGCAAGCTTCTGCTCACTCGGATTGGGCGATGTTACACAACTCTGATCGGCACTTCGGTGACAGTTGCGGACTCAGCTTAGTGAAACAGGAATTGATTTTATTTGCTTATTGGTAAGGAAAAAACTATTCATGGCTGTTTTATTAGCATGAGTCATTGATGTTGTGGTTTATTTGTAACTTTAGACTGTATTGGTTTTCTTTTTCTCTGTAATATAAATGTCTTAATTGATCTTAATTAAAATGCATGTGATTCACAGGCAATAAAAATATTAGTAATTGCACTGAACATTGTCTGTAGGATTTAACTGTAGGATAATCATATAGTTATAGTGGAAAATGTTCATTTTATACAAAGATAATACACTATCTATTGAATTAAAGGGTTTTTCATTTCCACAGATATGAATAAAATAATATTCATTCATACAAAATTATAATTACTGTAGTTACCAATTTATTCATTATACACTTTTCTGTTCATTTTTATCTAAACTCAAGTTACTTTATTTAATCATAATTTACAAAGTCATAATTGCATGTAACTGTGTTTCTTCTATGTAGACTCATGACTTCTTTTCATTTGCAGTGTTTTTATTATGGGGATTTATGGGGATGTTTCTTCTACCAAAAAAAATTTCCCAAAATGGATATCCCATTTTCCCAATAAATATTTGTTTCTTTTTCTCAAAAGAAATAAAAAAGAAATCATTCCTGGATCTTTAATCTTTAATGAAATTTGTGGTGTTGTGTTAATATGTAGATTTGAAACTTTTTGGACAATTACCACATATATTTTTTATTAAACTTTAACACTACTTTTATTATCTTAAATTTCAGTTCTTTTATTTATAATGTTAATTTTCCCAAAACGAAAGCCAAAGGTAGTAAAAGAAATCTTAAAAAAAAAAAAAAAATCACTGATTTGAGTTCATTGCATTCTATACCAGGGTGTAAAATTTCATTTGCCTGTTTGCTATGGCGAGAGAATATAAGTACAGGACAAGTGAAAAACCAGAACATTCCATTGTAATTTTCTTGATTTTATTATCTCAAATTTTGGGAGGGCTAGGCAGGGCAAGTGAAAAATCAGATTTTCTTGATTTTAGATTTTTTAATTTTGGAAAGGTTAGGAAAAGCGGTTTATTAATTTAGAAATTTTACACTCCTGACTGGTTCATGCCTTTTGTTCTAGGTGTCTATTTAAAATAACAGCATTCATTTTTGTTACTTGTTTGATCACAAGGCTACACCATAAGTTACTACATGTACATTGAACTAATTGTCAGTGACCCCATTTCTTTCAGTCATCTTGACCTCTTTTTAACCAGTCTTGACTAACTATAGATGCTATTCATATCTCCATATATTTGAAGAGCTATTTTCAATATACTGGTAACATATGATAGTATACTTAACCACAATTTCATTTCTTTTGACCTATTTATTACCAGTGACCTTGACCTTAGTTTGACAAGATGATGGATGCAGAATTCTAAACTGGTCTTTTGAGCACTTAATATTAGAGGGAATAAGGTCCTTATAATAAGAAATAGTCAAAAGGAATGCATGTTATATTTTACAAAATCAAATAATTAGATATCAATGGATTGAAATACTGCTGTTTTTACTTTTTTTTCATCAGAAGCCAATCATTACTGGAAAACAAGGGTCAGGACTGCCACAAAATATGCCCATCACAGTATGGGGACTCTCAGAAATAGCTCAGAGTAACAAGCTATTGTCTCCTAAATCCCATTAGTTAATGAATGTTACTTATTAAAACAATCATGTTGAAACATTTCTATTAATTTTAAGGAAAATATCTCTTTTGACTTATTCAAGTGTTCAAGGGCCATAACTTCTAAGTCATTCACGCGATAAGGCTGAATATCGAACTCATCCGCGATTTTATGGCCATGCACATGTGTGGAAAGTTTGAAAAGGATTGGCAACGTATTGAAGTTGAGCCCGACAATCACAATTTCAAGTATTTTGTGTACGTCAAGGGCCATAACTTTTAAGTCTTCACGCGTAATGCTGATATGAACTCATCTGGATATTATGGCCATGCACATGTGTGAAAACTTTGAAAAGAAATGGGCAAACTGTATTGAAGTTTGAGCCCGGACAATCACAATTTCAAGTATTTTGTGTACGTCAAGGGCCATAACTTTTAAGTCTTTCACGCAGTAATGCTGGATATCGAACTCATTTGCGATATTATGGCCATGCACATGTGTGAAAAGTTTGAAAAGGATTGGACTAACGGTATTGAAGTTAGAGCCCGGACAATCACAATTTCAAGTATTTTGTGTACGTCAAGGGCCATAACTTCTAAGTCATTCACGCGATAATGCTGGATATGGTATTGAAGTTAGAGCCCGGACAATCACAATTTCAAGTATTTTGTGTACGTCAAGGGCCATAACTTTTAAGTCTTTCACGCAATAATGCTGGATATCGAACTCATCCGAGATATTATGGCCATGCACATGAGTGGAAAGTTTGAAAAGGATTGGGCAAACGGTATTGAAGTTAGAGCCCGGACAACAAATGTTCCACGCCCGCCCGCCGTGAGTGTTCACATAATACGCCCCATCTTAAGATGGGCGTATAAAAAAACTCGCATTCTATTATAACCATGACATATGACTCCATGACAATGACATGTCATAAATAGCAGGGATTAACAGTACAATATGCAGTCTATATCTTGTGGTATGGTACCCAGTAGATTACTCCCTAGGTTTGGGGTTTGTATAAGGAACAAATCAGTGAAAGCCAAGAAGCCACCAATTTTGAAAGAACATATGTGACTGATCTAGTGGACACTGCATGAAATGTGGCATTCTGTCTCGACCTTCATTATTTCTCGCTACGAATTAATCCTTAACCTGCTGAATTTCTCAAATGGACTTAGCCAGCATCTTTTTTGGAACTGTCCATTATCAATTATAGGGATAACAAGATGAAAACTTGTAGTTGGTCAGCCAACAGTAAAGAGCCAGGCAAGCCTGCACGGCTGGCCTGGCTCTTTACTGGTGGCAAAGGTTAGCACTAATACGGTTCCAGCAGGGTAAAGGTTAAAGCTCTGATGTAGATACTTTCTATTACTGACACTACCCCCCTTTCTATAGGTAAAAGTTTCAGAAATTTGATGCAAGGTGGCAGTGGAAAAATATCAGTTTGCAATGTCCGTCAGTTCAATATCCCTTAAATATTCAAACTCTTATACAAAGGAATAATTTTTTTTTCAGTCCATTGAGTATTACCCATCACTGTAAAAGATAATTGAGTATCCTTAAAAATCTTGGAGTAAACTGTCATATATTATGCTGTTATTTTATATTTAACCCTTTCCCTCATATAGACTCATTTTGACGCACTCAATAGGTACCACATAAAGCCTGATCTGCAGAAAACCACAGTTAAACCTTACAAAATTTAATTATAAAGTCCTCATTTCCAGACCTCTGAGGAGAAACGAAATGCATAAAACCTGATCAGCCTGCGAGTTACTCGCCGTCTGATCTGGTTTTATGCTGTTTGCATAGGTCTTTTCATGGTGTCCTCTAAGAGGGAAAGGGTTAATTGAGTATCTTTCATAGTGATGAAAGATAATATTTAAGATATAGTATTTAATTTCTCAGTAATGACACATTTAGTTCAAAACTCAATTAGGTTATTCAATAAAAATCTTATAATTGGAGCAGAGCAATTCAAATCAAATTTCAGTCAGTTCTGCATCTAATAGTGTCTGAGACATAAATGTAATGTGTACAAATGTTTCTGTTAGGATCAATTGAGTACTCAAGATTTGTATTTTATTGAATTTTGTTACACACTGAATTGAAAATAATTGAGTATTTAAGACCTGCTTAATTTTTTTTTATGTTAAACATCATGAGGTTGAATCTTTAACAAGTTGCAGTTGCAAACTTCAAAGAGACTCAACACTAAAGGCCTTTGATACCCTTGCTACATTTTCATTACTCAACAATATTGAACTTTTCATAAAGCTCAAATACAAGAGGGCTATGATGGTCCTGCAATTGCTCATCTGAATAAAAACTGCCTTCATTGCACTGCTTAGAAAATGAAGATGTTTGAGTGTAAAACGGTAACTGAATGCTGTTTTAATATTTCAAGGGCCTAATTGTAGCTCTATCAGTCAAACATCAGCCTTAATCCAACTCAACTGAGATATTGTTGCCATTATCATTGTGTATAAGTTAAATGATGATTGCTTTATAATTACAAATGCTAAGGTATAAACAAAGTGAAATATGGCATTTTTTATATTAAAAGGGGCATAACTCCTGACATATAGCCATAATCAAACTTGGCCAAAAGATTATGATTCTAAACATTGCCTTAAAGGTTGAAGATGTTTGTTTTAGAAATAAAGATGCTAGAGTGAAAACAAAGTGAAATGTGGCATTTTTTTTTGCATTTTTTTTTTTTTTTTTAAAGGGGCATTAACTAAATAATGGGTCAATACCAGCCATACTTGAATTTGGGCAAGACTTTATGAATATGAATATTGTCATGAAGCATGAAGATCATTGCTAAGAAATGAAGATGCTGGAGTGTAAACAGAGTGAAATCTGGGCATTTTTTATACCGAAAGGGGCATAACTACTAACATAATTGGCAGATATTAACCATAAACAAACTCATTTGAGAATTTATGGCTATAAACACTTGAACAGTACTTGCTTAAAATATTCAATCTGATTGAAACTTTTTGGGGGAGGATTTGGAAAACAAAATTTAAATGCGTGTCTGGAATCTAATTCAATGCTTTCTCACTAATCCGAAAATAATGTTCTGGGCTATTTGAACTTTTTACTTCATATAGACTCAGTGTGACAAATAGGCAAACAGAGACAGCTGTCTAATCAAGATCTTCTCTGTTCGCTCCTACAATACTGAAGCTCAATTTCTGCAGTCACCCTTGGCAAAGAAAAATCTATCATTTCATAAATCATTTGAAGATCAGCCAATTAATATTCATCAAGTCATAAATGTGTACACGAATATTCATGAGGTAAAGGGTGACGGTTGATTATTCATTGAAGAAAATGAAAGTTTTCTGGAGAGAAAGACCAAAATGGACAAAAAAGACAGAAAAGTGTATGATGGAGCAGTAAGGATATTAATGAATAATTTTCATAATCATTAATTACATTTTTCTTTCTTTCTTGGATATACATACTGCAAACAGTATTTCAGTCATTTGGAGACTATATCTGACTTGAGACATGTTGTGTGATACCCCACCCAATCACAAACAGTCCTGGAACTACCCTTATGTGCTGATCACCAAACAAGGGAGCTATATCAGTACCATGTATCTTTAAATTATTGCCATTACTGTTTTTCAAAAAATCTATAAGAAATCTTGGTCAAAGCCAAAACCACAATAACTTAATTCCACCTTTTGAAAATGTTTACGACATTGCAAGATTTTCTAATTAATTCTCCTCCTCCAAAGTGCTTTTTATTCTCCAGCAAAATCTGTGCACAAAGAATCAAATGTAAATTACAGTGAGGGATCACATGCAGAGAACCATTCAGGAGCTGCTTGGTTTGAGAAAACAATCACTTATGTAATTTATACCAACCTAGTGCGTCAATACTGGAATTTATCTGTATTTTATACCTCAAAACATGATAAATATCTCAATTCTTATTCAAGCCGGCCCAGGATTTCTCAGTAGCAGCCTAATCAATATTCAGACATTATCCAACAAAAGGAACGGAACAGCCCTGGGGAGAAAATATTCAAATGAAAACAAGGAACTACAGGCTTTTCATATTCCAGAATGTCTTATTAAATTCAAATGGCTCAGAAATGAGAGCTCATTTGAATAAATTGAAATAAAAGGGATGACAGAATTTGTTGAGTTGCTGCCCTAAATCTTATTCAATCGACTTATAATTACCTCCCCTGATTAAATTACAACAGAGTTGTTGCAAGCATTGCACATTTGTATTTTTCCACATCACAAATTTTTTTTTCTAAATCTTGATCTGGGAAATATCCTTAATTTTGCAACACCAACATACACATCTTCTGATATCTATAGCATCTGGTGATAGATGCTTATTGACAAAACTTGCTTTTTTTCTGTTTTCCTAGGATGACCTTGACCTCAAGATCAGTTCAAACCAAGGTTTTCAAAACCTACCAAGTAAATTTTATCCTGTTTTAATGTCTTTTTATTTTGGATCTAGAAATGCCATTTTTTAGAATTTATAACAGTATTTTTGGCATTTTACATAACTTTACAAAAACCTACAAGGCCTTTTTTTGTGACTGCATATTGATTGTTTCCATTTATGCATGGGCTGAGAAAGGATATAAACATAGAACCTACAGGTCTGTAACGCAGCAAGAAGCCTTGAGGCAAACAATCAGTCTATATCCAAGGAAATGCTTCAATATGCCCCAAGTACAGCCATACATCATCCACAGCACAAGGTCTAGGACTCCAGTCACCTAGGTGATATAACTACACCGCCATATGAATAATACTTCTCAAAGCCAAACCTTACTCCCAGACAGCTATGGAAATAAATGCATAAGGCACTGTACAAAGCAATGTTTGATATTGTAAATCTATGGGTTAATAAAATTAAAAAGAAACCCCTGAAAATCTAGGTTTTAGCCATTTTTTATATAGTTTTATATAGAATAAGAAGTCGTTTGGCTATCAGAGAAACCTATAATTCAGGAAAAATTCCAGAAAACTTTTACCCATATAAATCCATTCATTTTCAGTGACGCTAAATTTTGTTATGTACTTCAGGGAATTTTGAATGTTGTTTTATTTGTGGATGTATGTTCTAGAAAACATGACGTCTATAAAAAAGAACAGTCTTCATGGGGATTAATATTCATGGATAAAACCCACCATAAAATCAACAATAATTAATGTCCCACGAATAAATTAATGATTTCACAGTATAAAGGTTTGTTAATATAAACTAAGGTTGATAGATCAGTTTTGTCAAACATTTACATCTGTTGAATTACAGAAGTTTACATGATTGGACTATTTTAGAGAATATTTAACCTATACCTCATATGGACTTCTTTTGACACATTGGCAGACCCTTCGTGGAACTATCTGATCAGGGGCTCGTTTCACTAAATTCGTACGAAAAAATCTTCGTAAGCATAAATTCACATACATAAAAATAGTATTTTATTCACAAAAAGTGTTGTGTTTGTGTAATGTAATAAATTAGGTCATCTTTTTTTATGTTTTAATATGAAAATAAGATATAAGTAGACACTATGTAAGACAAAAGACTAAGTTTAGTGAAACAGGCCCCAGGTTCTCCTGTGTTTGCTCATACAATATTGTAGCTCAGTCTGCAAAGCCAAGTAAAAATCCATTTTTTCTTTTCATATTTCATATTAAGTTCTAGTAAATTAATATTCATCAAGTCATAAATAAGTTCATGAATATTCATGAGGTAAAGGGTTAAAGAACACCAAACAAAAAACTCTGTTTGAACTATGTAAAAGCAAAGCCTTTAATATTTTTAAGAGTAGGCATTTAAAAAGATATGGACACATCTCAATTTAGATGAACAAATGAATAATCCTCATTGGCACATTATATGGCAAGGCTATCATTAAGTTCTAAGAAATGTGAACTGTTTTTGGATAACACTTGAAACCTTTTCTACACAATGTTCATCGATTCATTGAACATAACCAAATATTCCGACAATACCTCACACCAACATAGTAATGTACCCAATCAATGCACCAGACAAAATACGTCCCATAAAGTGCCCAGTGGGAGACTAAACACCACGGTACCATCCCACATAAGGGCGTATCAGCACATTATTGCTCAGCACTATTATCACGCTCTCGCCCACCATGGCCCTCTGCCAAAAATGTGGCTGGTATAGCTGTACAGGCAGACTGTGGGGCCGTCCTGCACTCCAGCTGCAAAACACCAAAATCAATTACTTCATTTTCCATGCACATCACTTTTTTAAGTCTGTGGTGCCAATGCTTCCTTGGTCTCTGTGCTGGTGTTGAGAGTCTAATCAAAAACTGTAGATGATTAATTGAGAAAAAACTCGAGCCTATATCAATTCCATATTTGGTTTATAAATGGTTTAACCAAATCCAGTCTAGACCACAGGCTACCAGCATGGGGCCCCCAATTATACAAAGTAACAATTCAAAACACATTTTATAACAAAATTTCACAATTAAAGACAAGAGGGCCAAGATGGCCCTGAGAAAACCTGAGAAAGATGATTGCTTAAGAAATAAAGATGCTAGAGTGTAAAAGTGAAATCTGGCTTTTTTTATGGTGAAAAGGGCTTAACTCCTAAATTTACTAGTCAATATCAGTTATAATTGAACCCGATTGCGAGATTATGGGCATAAACATTGTCTTAAAGTTTAAAAAAGATTGTTAAAAAAATGAAGTGGGTAGAGAATAAACAAAGTGAAATCTTGCATTTTTTGTATTAAAAGGGGAACCAACCAAAGGCCAGGAATTTTATATTAAAAGGGGCATAACTCCTGACCTAATCAACAGATCTCAGCTTTAATCGAACTCAATTGAGACATTATGGTCATAAGCATTGCCAAAAAGTTTGAAGATGATTGCTCAAAAGATGAAGATGCTGGAGTGTAAACAACTTGAAATCTGACATTTTTTTTATATTAAAAGGGGCTTAACTCCTGACCTAATCGACTGATCCCAGCCATAATCAAACTCAATCGAGATATTATGGTCATAAGTATTGCCATAAAGTTTGAAGATGATTGCTCAAAAGATGAAGATGTTAGAGTGTAAACAACTTGAAATCTTGCATTTTTTTTTATATTAAAAGGGGCTTAACTCCTGACCTAATTGACCGATCTCAGCCATAATCGAACTCAATCGAGACCTTATGGTCATAAGCATTGCCATTAAGTTTGAAGATGATTGCTCAAAAGATGAGGATGCAAGAGTGTAAACGAAGTGAAATCAGGCATTTTTGGAATATTAAAAGGGGCATTACTCCTGACCTAATTGACGGATCTCAGCCATAATTGAATTCAATCGAGACCTTACGGTTATAAGCATTGCCATAAAGTTTGAAGATGATTGCTCAAAAGATGAAGATGCTAGAGTGTAAACAAAGTGAAATATGGCATTTTTGGAATATTAAAATATTAACTCCTGACCTAATTGACGGATCTCAGCCATAATCGAACTCAATCGAGACATTATGGTCATAAACATTGTCTTAAAGTTTGATGATGATTGCTTAAGAAATAAAGGTGATAGAGTGTAAACACTAAAAATTGTTGACGCCGCACGACGGACACTCACGGGATCACAATAGCTCACCCTGAGCTTTGCTCAGGTGAGCTAAAAAAAAAAAATTTTATATCATAAAATAAGAAAAGGTATGTAACTCTCCGTTCAAAATCTATTGAAAAACTGAAACGGTCGTAACTGACACAATATTCAGCCGATTTCAAATATGCCGGGCTTGTTCAACGCAGAAACAATAGGCCTTTTCGTTGCCAGGTCGATTTTCTATCTTAGATAAACTACAAAGACAATACAAGTCACAAAACTCAATGGAAACTGTACTCAGACAAAATGTGACCGAAGCAATGCATATCACAGTCAATGCACTTTTCAACGGCAACTTCACAGAAATACGTTATTTCCAACAAATACCCATATTAAACAATAAATTATGTATTTATTTAATTCTCACAGGTTATGCTTTTTTTCCAGAAGTCGCTAGTATCGATACATTCCGCCATTATTCCACTGTTGCATTTTGTTATGACTGGCGGCTACATGTACATGTAGCTTCTACATATTTACAAAGTAGGGTAAAGCATGAATACGCATATAGTTTATTTACAAATCACACACACACACTCACACATGATACATGAAATATGTGTAAAATTAATTCAGATGCATCATAAAGGTTATATTAGCCTTATCATTTATTATTTATAAAATCTCCTTATACCGAAATCAATATTACGGTTAAGTGGGTGGGATGTGTAAATTGGAAAATAGGATTCGCTCATTACACCGGCAAATTCGATACACCGGCAAATTCGAAACATACGAACACTGCCGGTGTAACAAGGGTTGACTGTACTTCTGTACTGTTTTATGAAAATTCAAACATAGATATGGAAGTTATAGAGCAGACATGAAAATGTAGCCTATGAATTCCAAAGACAATTTCTAACAACACTGGTGACCTTGACCTTTTAGGTGTGCATATGGTTATGCGAGCAACACACCTTTGTATTATGACAAACTTTGGTTAAGTTATATCAAAATCTAAACATAGATATAGAAGTTATAGAGCTGACATGAAGATGTAGCCTATGGACACCAAAGACAATTTCTAATAACTCCAGTGACCTTGACCTTTCATGGGTGGATATGGTTGATACATGCAACACACTCTTGGGTTATGAGGAATACTTCTGTGAAGTTATATTGAAATCCATCCATAAATGTCTAAGTTATGGAGTGGACATGAAAGCAGGACGCACATACGGAATGATGTGCACAAGACTTTAGTCCCCAACCAGTTTTTCCGATGGGGACGAATGAAATTGTGAAACAGGTCTATGATTTAGTGCTACATAATGTGGGGCCAATTCCAAGCATCACCATCAAGAACCATCACAACCTCATTAATTTCAAAATTGGACATCAGTTATCACCACTAAATGCTTGAGCATTTAAGTGTTGTCAATAATTTGTTCTTTACAACTTAGTATGCAACAGCATATAATCAATGTGTTTCCCTGCAATATAAAACACTTTTATTTTGTTGAAACTAAAAATTTGGTTTTTCGGAAATCTAATTGCTTTGGAACTAAAAAATAAAGCTTTCATTTTATTTAATCTGTGGGGAAAATATTCCAATTAAATTTCATCATTCTTTTTTATTTTTCAAAATGATTATAAATCAACTGAAAACAGTCTCCTTCTCAAGCTCTGATACAAATTTTCATTTCAATGGGTTCTCTTGCACATTATAAATTGGAAATAGAAACTCTAAACAATATGGACAGGCACCAAAATAACAACACAGGGTTTGTTCCCATCAATTAAACTATATGCCAAATTTGTTTTAATTTTGTTCCACAATTCTTGACAAGCCGTTTCAATATACTTCCAATAATTTTCAATTTGTAAAAAAATGAATTTACTATTGGCAGATAAATTGGTAGTGGAAAGGTATCAAGGACCACCGTGATTAAATTTGTTCGCAAGTTCATATAAACATAGTAAGCAAATCAAAGTAAATTAAAGCTAGCCATGACAGCCCTACTTGCTACCCCATTTTGTAACAAACAGAAGCAAATATAACTGGATTGGAATAATTTATATCATATGGTCCCTCCCTCTTTTTATTTTAGAGAGCATCTAAAAGAGAAAGCCTGAAAATCAGATCAGTTAAACTACCCTTTTTTTACAGTCAAACCTGCTCTATGAAGCACGGTCTTTTTCATAACCATTTATATCCTCAGCCCATCCCTATCCACATGTATCCTATAATTCAACCCACTTATATATAGGGTCCAAATCATCCATCACTGCATATAAACTGAAATTTTATTTGTGGATGATTTGTTGGATGAACTGTTCCTTGGAACACACGTGTAACCTGAAAGAAGCATGACCGAAAAATGTGTCAAAGTGTGACAGACAGATGGACAGACAGACAGACAGACAGACGATGGAAAAGTGATCCCTATGTGTCACCTCTGCTTTGAACAGGTAACTCAAAAACAAGAGGGTCATGATGGCCCTATATCGCTCACCTGAGTACCTCAGCTCTAAAGGCAACCATAACTCCCATACAAGGCAAAATAATCCTTGGTTTATTAACATTATGTATACATCAAGACTGCTTTATAAATGTGGATGCTAGAATGTGAACAAAGTTAAATATGACATTTTTTATACTTTAAGCATCATAATCAGAGATAGTGGTCCAATACAAAGTCAGCTTTGATTGCAAGATAAAAGTCATTAACATTACCAACAGGTTTGTGTAAGTTTACTTTCTAAATAATCTCTAGGAAACTGAATTTTCAAGAGATCAGCTTTGAGACGTTTTAGTAGAGGGTAATGATGTGATCATTGCTGTTAAATGAAATTAAATTCTTACAAGCATATTTTTAAAAGAAGATTTACATAGAATAAAAACCTAAAAAAAAACTTGAAAAAAAAAACAAAAAGAAAAAAAAAACAAAAAAAAAACTGGTAGTATTCATTTGGTTGCCATAGCAACCAAAGTTCTACATGGAGAACAAGTCTATAATTTCACTACATACATAGGCAAATTAGCCCCACCCATGGCAGTCACGTTTTTTTACAGATCAGAAAAAATTTAGCAATTTTGCTAAAACATTTTGAAATCTGGCCAGTAAGTTTTGAAGGAGATGATTTTTAGTTTTCATATTTTTTTTCTTTCTGTTGCCATGGCAACCAGAGTTCTATATGGATCATGTTTATTTTAGTAACTTCTGTGAAAGTTCACCCATGGATCATCCCAGCCAAGTTTAATCAAATTCTGTCTGTTTCAGGGGAGATGTCGTTTAAAGTTTTCACTATATGGCAAATTAGTCCCGGCCATGGCAGCCATGTTTTTTTTTTACAGATTGGAATAATTTTAGCAAGGAAATCTGTACTTAAACATTTTGAAACCTGGCTAGTAGTTTTGAAGGAGATGATTTTTAAAGTTTTCACTTTTTTTTCTTTTGCCATGGCAACCAGAATTCTTCATGGATCAAGTTAATTTTAGCAACTTTTGTGAAGAATCACCCTTGGATTTTCCCTGCCAATTTTAATCAATTTCTGTCCAGTTGTTTCAGAGTAGATGTCATTTAAAGTTTTCACTATATACATTTAAGGCAAATTAGCTCTGCCCATGGCAGCCATGTTTTTTTAATGGATTGGAATAATTTTAGCCATCTTGGTAGAGAATTACCCAAGGAACATCTGTACTAAAACATTTTGAAACCTGGCCAATAGTTTTAAAGGAGATGATTTTTAAAGGGACTGCCCCACAGATGCTAAAATGACGAACAAAAAATATAAAACTTTTAATTTCAAGAAAATCAATGTTATAATTGTATGTGAGGCATTGGAATCTATCACTGATAACTTACATTACCCAAAAAATCTCAAGATATTTCCGTTTTGACAGTTTTTTTCTAACGCAAATTTTACTGAGTTACAAATCAGATATTTGAACAAGAGGGCCAAGATGGCCCTAGATCGCTCACCTGAGAAAAGTATCATTCATTGCCTGTACAAAACAGATTGCTTTAGAATTAAGATGATGAGGTGAAACAATGTTCAGGAATTTTCTGACCCCATCCACAGAAGATATCATCATGACAAACATTCTGCCAAAGTTTGAGGATGATTGGACCAAAAATGTTGCCCTCAGAGTATAAACAAGATTTTTCTAAGATTTGACCTACTGACCTACTTTTCGGTCCGGCCCTGCCCATTTTCGAAAGGGTTCAAGATATCATCAAGACAAACAATCTGACCAAGTTTGAGGAAGATTGGATTAAAATTGTAGCCTCTAGTGTGTAAACAAGATTTTTCTAAGATTTGACCTACTGACCTACTTTTTGATCCAACCTGACCCATTTTCGAAAGGGTTCAAGAAATCATCAAGACAAACATTCTGACAAAGTTTGAGGAAGATTGAATCAAAATTGTGGCCTCTAGTGTGTAAACATCAAAATTGTTGACGGACGACAAGATTTTTCTAAGATTTGACCTACTGACCTACTTTTTGATCCAACCTGACCCATTTTCGAAAGGGTTCAAGATATCATCAAGACAAACATTCTGACCAAGTCTGAGGAAGATTGTCAAAATTGTGGCCTCTATGTGTAAACAATTTCCAAGTTTGAGGAAGATTGTCTCAAAATTGTGGCCTCTAGTGTGTAAACATCAAAATTGTTGACGGACGACAAGATTTTTCTAAGATTTGACCTGACCTACTTTTTGATCCAACCTGACCCATTTTCGAAAGGGTTCAAGATATCATCAAGACAAACATTCTGACCAAGTTTGAGGAAGATTGGATCAAAATTGTGGCCTCTAGTGTGTAAACATCAAATTGTTGATGGACGACGGACGACGGACAATCAAGTCTCCCAAAAGCTCACCCTGAGCTATGCTCAGGTGAGCTAAAAATCAAGTGACAACGCAAGTGCCCGTTTGCACATGCGCATCTAATTAAACAAGCTATTTCAAGCACTATAATGGGGCCTAAAAAACAGCAAGAGCCAAAAAGCGTACACTTGCTGCGAGACAGAAATGCTAAAAATCAAAACTTGTAACTATCAGTGATCAGCGACAGCCTGGCTGCCAAATTGTTGATAGACAAGTAAGTGAATTTTTTAAAAATGGGGACTTTCTCAGAAACATTGAACATTGTAACAGTAACAGCTTTATACTTTAAAAGGACTTGGCGACAGGTAAGAAATTTAACCTTTATGTAGACATTGATCAGTATTGATGTCTTTATGACTGGAAATCAATACGTTAACCCCAAAACCGTTTCGTCCCATTCAAATTCGATCCCTTCTCTCATTGAAAATGCATTTATCGATCATGTGATCTATGCGAAGTGCCCGTATAACAAAATCAATGTTTTATTTATAAATGGGAAACTCCCTTATTGGGTAAGATCGTAAACGATTTAATTTGAATATAATAAGAAAATCAGTATTTTTTCTGGCTGTTGGTAGACTTAATAACAAAATTTATAAGATTTACGTCCGAAAATGAGTTAATATATTTTTTATGGTAATTTTGATAGCATCTGGGAGGCAGTCCCTTTAAAGTTTTCATTACAGTCAACATCGTACATGCGACCACCTGTATTAAACGACTTTTTTATTAAACGACCGTTATAAATCCCGCCCGAACATTTTTACTATATAAATTTATCCCATTAAGCGACTTTTTTATTATGCGACCAGCGACCACATAGACCAAGTCCCAGCACGTAAGATTATGCACAAAATCAACTTTTTCGAGCGACCGTGTTTGATTCCGTTGCTAATTATCGTGTACGCTGGAGCATGTGTATAATCATCTTTAACACATCCGAACAAACAAATAATTATCCCGATCATAAGTGCTCACCTGAAACCAATTTGTTTTGACCACGCATGACTGCACCATGTGCAACTAAATTCTAAATATAGTTGCTGGTTCCCATTTCAACATTTACTAAGCATAACATAGGTGAAACCATCCCTCCAAATGCCGAATGCTTCGGATTTGGGTAAAAGAATATTTGGGAATAAGGTAAATTAATACTTCCGGATACAATGCGTACCATTAATAATTCGTACCTATAAGTATGTACATTGCGTCTTACAACCAGGGCGCCATTTTGAAATAAATTTATCGGGGTTTCTGGATTTATGTTAGACAGAGACATAAAGAAAGCTCATTGTTAAATAATATTTTTTCTTGAAATTGTCCGAATCCATCCATGAATTTGATGTCAAATGTTGTGTTTTTCCACCGAACACCAAATGCAAACGTCAGCCAATGATCCAAGGTATTATTTCAACATAACAGCTAAAAAATCGAAAGATATGACGAAAAATAAACATGTTGATGTTTATTGGTATAAAACAACAAAACATTGTGTAGTTTACATACGTATTCATGTTGTAAGATAATATAACGTTATGATACAATTTAGCTTACAGTTTGTTTATATGACTTGTTTGCCGGGAATTCCAAAAAATATCTATTAAGAGACCATTTCATTAAGCGACCACTTTTTGGCAGTCCCTTGAGCGGTCTCTTAATACAATGTCGACTGTATTTTTTTTCTTTCCATTGCCATTGCAACCAGAGTTCTACATGGATCAAGTTTATTTTGGCAACTTATGTAAAGGTTCACCAAAGGATCATTCCTGCCATGTTTAATCAAATTCTGTCCAGCAGTTTCAGAAATATGTTATTTAAAGCAAATTGTTGACGACTGACGACGTATGACTGACGACGGACACAGGGTGATCACAAAAGCTCACCTTGAGCATGTTGTGCTTAGGTGAGCTAACTAGGAAAATAAGTAAATTGTAAATAAATAAAAAAATACAATGTATTCAAATATATTTCAAGATACACATTTATCAGAGTTTCTTTCCCAAAACACATACCTCAATAAATCTTTTACATGCAGATTACCAATGCATAAATTTATATGGATGTAAGAGAAATACATTGTCCAAACAAAAGCCAATTAATTCCATAAGATTGCAATGTAAATACAATTGTTTCTAAGGTAACAAGGACCAAGTCATCAATATCAGGCAGAAATTTGTTGCACCTAAAATGTTTCCAAATGCCTTTCATTATTCAACAACAGAAGATAATCATGCAGCCAGAATGTGCTGCCATTACGATGGCAAATGATACAAAATCAATACACACACTGAGTGAAAACCCAGACAACAATTACATTAAGACTGAATAACAGACATTCAATGTAAATCTAGAAGATTTATTCGAGGGGAAAGAAAGAAAGAAAGAAAGAAAGAAAGAAAGGAACACACACATATCATATCTAAACTATCCCCAAGAAAGACGGGAACAAACTGATCTCTATATACCAGTAGCCTTTATTTATTAAATTATTTTTTTTAGTGGGGGGGGGGGGGGGGGGGCTTCTGCTATGAAGTAAGCTCACTATCTAAATAGTGCAACACCCCCAACCCCCTCATTACCGAATATATCAATGGATGTATAGTTATGCCTCTCTCCCACACAAACATTTCCAATTTGGGAGGCATTATCCCAAACTTTGTAAAGTGAGGATTTATACCCCCCAATACCCAATATTTAGTTTATTTAAAGTCGTTGGGATAAAACAAAACCTTACAACTTATACTAATCCCTCTTGAGAGTTCCTGTGTTGGACGAGTACTTTGCGCCTGGATCCCTGCCCCTAACAAGGTTCAAACCCACAACCTGCAGACCCCCAGTCTGGTGTATTACCATTGGACCACAGCACCCTTCAGGACAGATTTCGTATGATGACTACCCAATGTTATATACAGGAGGTCTAGAAAGTTATCTCAACCTATCCACAATCAATTAAAGAATATTATTCATTTTAGTTATGGTTAAATCACGATGCAATAGAAAATATATGAATTTAAATGCATTTTTTTTTCATAATAACATGATTGAATTCACAACTGGCTTGAATTCATGGGCAAGTATATGTGAAAAAGCTTTGATATTAATTCAGGGTATGAAATACCTTTGCCAGTATGGTTTCTCTAGTTTGCTAGGTGAAGCTTGGGACTAAATTCTCATGTATTCTGTGCACCACTTACTTATAAATAGAAAGGAAAGTCAAGCATAAATACATATATATTTACGGTGCTCTATAGTAATGTAAACAAGAGCTGTCAGAGGACAGCACGCTCGACTATTCAAAATGCTTGTTGGTAAATCAAATGAAATCTATTTCAATATATGCCCTTCGCATACCCTGTACATAATAATAGTAAAAAATGATATACCTTGATAGTCTGATACCTCTTAATATTTTTATGAAGTCTAAAATCAATTCCATGCCTTGTTACTGAGACATAAGCACAATAAGACTTTAACCAAAAATCCAAGTTAGAGAAGTGCCATAATTTGCATAAAATTCAGAGAAGTGCCATAATTTGCATAAAATTCAGTCTAAAAGCTATCCTCCTTGCTTTTCGGATGCCCCTGAAGACACTCCTTAACTTTCTAGTCTATTCCACAAGCAATTTCTGAGATATAAGCTGAATAGTAGATTGAATGCAAAAATTTAACCAAAATTCTAAGTTAAAAGGGGGCCATAATTTTTTATATATTTCATCAAGTGTTATCTTCCTTTGTAGTATGATACCCCTAAACATATTTAAGATGTTTAAAATCAATCCCATGCCTGGATTCCTAGATATAAGCATGAAAGTACCTTGCATGCAAAACTTTAACTAAAATTTCTAAGTTAAAAATGGGGCCATAACTTGAAATACATTCCATCAAAAGTTATCTTACTTGATAATATGATACCCCTAAATGTATTTAAGATGTTTCAAAGCAATTGCATGCCTGGATACTGAGATATTAGCATGAAAGTACCTTGCATGCAAAACTTTAACCAAAATTTCTAAGTTAAAAAGGGGCCATAATTTGTAATATATTCCATCAATAGTTATCTACCTTGGTTGTCTGATGCCCCTGAATATATTTATAAACTTTCAAGTCAATACCATAAATGGTTATTGAGATATAGGTTGATAGTAACTTGCACGCAAAACTTTAACCAAAAGCTGCAACGCCGACGCAAGGGTGACTACAATAGCTCTCATATTCTTCAAATAGTCGAGCTAAAAATAAAGTAGACATTCCAAATTTTCCTAAATTTCCTGGAACATAACAAGAGAACATGGCCATTAATATAACCAAAAATAATATTTAATGCACTCCTTATCATCAAACTGGAAATAAATGTGTGTACTTATAGATATATATTTACATATACACAATGGAGTCAGGGGATTCAAATGTAAGAAGCAATTCCTAAAAACATGCCCTTTACAGTTGATCAATACAACTACTCTCCCTGGTGTATTTTGAAGCCATATCTCAACTGCAAAACATTCCATTATCAATATTTTGAAATCCTGCAAGCTTCACTTAAGCTGCAGCCCATCTAAAACTGTTAGAATTTTTACTTAAAACATCAGTTCTTGTAAACTGTATGTGCAGACTTAAATAAACTTAAGTTAAACTGGTTGAGAAAAGTTACAACCAATAAATTGAACATTCCGGTTCAGTTCTTATGAATAAACATCCCACATAAGGCCATCATCAAAAATATGTTTGTTTGCCATGTTTCGACCGCTTAATTTTCAATTTTTTTTTACTTTGTTGAAGCAAGTAAGCTACATAGTATGTTCATTCCTTCATCTTTAAGGTCATTCAGGCAAAACCCTACCCATCTACCTGAAACATTCTGGGTCCAAGCACAGCAAACATAATTTTAAGGATGGCCTTATTACACTCTAATTTGTATCAGTTATTTCTAAATGTCAAGCGAGACATTGTAATTAATCAGGCCTGATAAGAGATGGAAAATGTTATCTTGTTTTCATCCAAGAGGATATAGAAACTACTTGGAAATGACAAGCAAGGTGTTTGTTCAATTATTCTTGTCTAAATACACTCCGGCAAACTCCCACATCTACCATACAACTCAAAGCATTAATTTTTGTTTAATTTGATTCAAAACAAAACTGTTTGTTCAGATATCATTATTTTTCAATCATATTTGTGTCAATATTGTAAATCAATTAGATGAAGCGGAACCAAATGGTTGCCCTTTACCAATGGCTAGCATTTTTCACAGAGCTCTATTAACCCTTTCCCTCATATAGACTCATTTTGACGCACTCAACAAGTACCACATAAAGCCTGATCTGCAGAAAACCACAGTTAAACCTTACCAAATTTAATTACAAAATCCTCATTTTCAGACCACTTAGGAGCAGCGAACAGCATAAAACCTGATCAGCCTGCAAGTTACTCGCAGGCTGATCTGGTTTTATGCTGTTCGCATAGGTCTTTTCATGGTTTCCTCTATGAAAGAAAGGGTTAAAGTTAGCAAATTTAGTGGACAAATAAATACCTACAATCCATATGCCGGGTGTTTTTTAATGATAAGTTCAAATATTCATCACACGGTTTTCCTAAAAAATTAGAGTAGACGGCTACTTTTAAATTGTTTGAGCCAGCCAGGAAAGGATCTGAGGCAGTCAAATCTGCCGCCAGCCACCTCTTAAGGGAAACCCTGATAATGCT
>CM037791.1:41328230-41378230 GCA_021229015.1 Solen grandis
TATATCCTTTTTTTTTAATTGATTTTTCCATCCTATATCTTTATGAGTAAGTATATATTATCAACAACATTTATTTATTTATTTATTTATTTATTTATTTGCGTAGGGTATATCGGTACTATATACTGGGCATGTAAAAGAACCAAGAGTAAATTGAGCACCGGGACTCCACCCACTAGCTATCTCGTTAGCATGCCATCTCTTTAGGAAAAGAAGAGCACAATCATGAGCTATCATAATCAAAAATGATTTCTACCTATTATAGGAAGAAGAAAAATAAGAAGGAAGTGACCTCTGTAATTATATTGCAGAGAATATACTGAAAATGGTATATGGCGGATGAGGTTTTATACAAAACTGTACAAATAAAAAAAAATGAACGGATAAATTATTACAATGAGTGCGTGTAAAATCACAGCGCAAGAATTTTAGTAACAATAACAGTAATAATAATAAGATTTATTATTATTATTTTTAATATTATTAGACCAGTGACTTGACTTGACTATTTGAGTTTACCGTCGCTTCGACAGTATTTCAGACATATAGCGACGTCCAGCTAATTACAGGTGGAGGAAGACCCCGAATGCACGGAAGCATCCGGGTAGAACCTGACCTACCGCAAGCCAGCTGGAAGGCTTCCTCACATGAAAATCCGAATGACCGAGCGGGGATTCAAACCCACGCGACGAGGGGCTGGGTGAGTGTTAGTGACCTTTACATTATTTTGTATATAATAATTATAATTATTATAATTATAAATGTTATTACTATTAATAATGTACTAATGATAATGATCACGTGACAATAATTATACTAGAAGGTCGTTTGTTGAAATTACAAACTAACGGCTAATCTCTTATGAGATATTGCTTATCTCACAGGAATAAAAAATCATTATTTAAGACAAACAGTATTTGATGATGCTTAATCAATAACGAATTGACATTACTTTAAAATATCATTTTAAATTACACAGTATAAACTACGGCTTTTTATTTTCCAATTTTAAGTTTTTTTCCGTATGTCGATTTGATATGAGATGTACAATAACAACTGGTTGACCATAACTGCTATCATAATCACGTGACTTAACGTAAATTCCTTGAGGAATTCACCATTTCAGTTAATAAAAAAATCTGATTGCTTCGAGGGTGCTAACAGGATTGTTTTCAAGCAGACATTCCATGAAATAAGAATATCTGCCATGTTTGATGACGTAACCTTTTAAATTTTCAAGACCTTATGAGCGTTTTAATTTCGACATTTTTGAGAATTTAAAAATCATTTGTCAAATTGGCGATTATCTATGATTTTTTTACATAATTCTTCATTCAATATGCATAGCGTTAAAATAACCTGACAAAACAAACATTTCTTGCACTATGCATCACTTCAGTTTTACCTCTATCGATTCTGAACATTGAAGTAGGATTGACTCAACATTCATGCTTAGTCAATCGTGTAAAGTTGAAGTTCGTACAGTAACTTGCCGATATTATGTGAGTTTTAAATAATTCTTGCTTTACTATCCATGACGTCATCATCACGTGACTAAACAAACATTCCTTGCAGCACGCACCACTTCACTTTTTAGTATGTCATTTCTGAAAAATTCATTAGGATTTCACGTATCCGGAGCGTTTTAATTTCGTTGAGAGTACACTTTTCGTTTTTCTGCCATAACTAAACCGATTCAACCCGATCTTCAAAAACTTATTATCATCTGAATGGTCTTTCAAAACACTACAAAATATACGATATTATTTCATAGAATATTTATCGCCTTGAGCTATTTCTGGCCAGATAAGATAACGATAATTTACATATGGCATTGAGCTTTGCGATTTTCCGGAAGCGAATGTAACCATGCGAGATGAGATACTAGATTTCACAAGCATTTAAAGTTACATGCAAATCGGTCAAAAAAAATAAAGCATGCAGGGTCTAAAAATGTTGAATGCAAAATTGCTTGTTACGGTGGGACATCAATTGACGCCATACGACGTCAGACGTCACAAAATCCAAAGATACAAGGACACATATGCTGTCAAATTTCAATGCTTCTAAGTCATCAGGATCCTTTATAACAGTAAATTATATTTTAGGGACCAAAGTTCAAAACTCGGTTTTGTCATGATATCTGAATCATTTCGAATTTTGAATTTTGAATGCCAGGTTGAACATGTACATCCTAGCATACATCTTGTGTAAAATATCATGTCGACCCGACCAGAATTGAAAGCTCTAGAACGCGAACGATCTTTTGAAGCTGAAGTCGACATCAAATCTGACGTCATTTGACGTCTTTGAAAATTAAAATAATTGAATTTAAAAAATTAAACTTTTTCGTCCAGGCAATTAAAATTTCATGTTGCTTGGACATTTGCAACATATTGAAATTAACTCTGGAAGTAGGTTGGAAGAATAAGTATAATAATAAGTATAATAATAAGTATAATAATAAGAATAACTAGAACCGCAAGCGGTATCTCGGTTTTCACCTTTACCTAATCAACTTGAACACTTTATTTTAACTTAACCAATTTTCAATATGAAACAGAACGCAAAGGTTTTTTGAAGACCTACTCTCATCTGCACAGTTTGTTTTTTGTGCAATGTTAAAACATTCAATCTCTTCTAGCGCAAATATTTTCCCATACCCTATACTTTGAAATCCATCACATTCTGTGGTGCTGTCAACAAGGAACAAAATGGTGAAAACCGCATTTCAATCAGACTTTAACGTTTTGAGTTATAAGCAAAAGAGTGATTTTAAGCAAAACGCCCCCTAGCTTCAAAATGAGAAACAAAATTGATAAAAAAAAAAAAAATTTACATTTAGGTACCTAGAAATGCAGCAAATAGTTCAAAAAGGTATGTCAGTCGCACTAGTCGAACATTCATTTTCTTATATATCACAATTTAAAACATAAAAACTGATTAACAATTATTCCAAAAAAGGATCAAACTTTGGACTGCCGTAAAATGAACAAATCAAGTCCGATCTTCAAAAACTAAACATTATACGAAAGAACTATTTAGAACTAAAAATTTTGTTCATATACTCTCAATGAAATATTTTTAGTTTTGGAGCACTTTGGGGCCGAATAAAAACACAATTATCGTAATATGACCTTGACCTTTTCAATGTTTTTTTTTAACTTTTTAATTGTGAGTCCCTTTCAAACTTAACAAAACATAACGTGTGAAAATTGCATGACGAATAAACAAAAAATAAAGTCAGGAGCGACAAAAAACATGAATTTGGAATTTTATTTTTTCCTAAATTTAAGTGAAGTTTGACCGTTTCTAGAAGACAAACCACGCATTTCTTAAATTCACCACCCCATATATTTTGTGTGTATACGTCTTTCAAATGGTATGCAGGAGACGGAATTCTTTTATCTGATCTCTAACAAAAACGGATAGGTTTTTCGTTGACCTACCCTCATTTGCACAGTTTTTTGCGAGGTTCGAACATTCAACCTTCTGTAGCTCAAAAGCTTTCAGCCACACAGACCCTCGAATCCTATCATATGTTATTAAGCTATCAACAGGGAACAGAATGCAAAAAACCGCATTCGAATCGGACTTCAGTTTTTTGAGTTATAAGCAAACGAATGATTTCAAGAAAAGCGCCCCCTAGCGGCAAAATGAGAAAGAAAATTGATTAAAATTTTACCATTAGGTACCTAGCAAAGCAGCAAATAGTTCAATCAACTATACTAGTCGCACAAGTCAATTTTTTTATTCTTATATATCAGAATTTGAAGCATAATACCTGATTTATAATTATTCCAAAAAGGATCAAACTTTGGACTGCCGTATGATGACCAAATTCATGTCCGATCTTCAAAAAATGGACAACACTGGAAGGAGCTCTTTAAGAACTAAAACTTTTGTTCATATACTCTCAATGAAATAATATTTTTAGTTTTGGAGCTATTTGTGGCCGAATAAAAACACAATAATCGTAATATGACCTTGACCTTTTCATTTTTTTTATTTTTGTATTGTGAGGCCCTTTCAAACATAACAATACATATTGTGTGAAAATATCATGAAGAATGAACAGAATATAAAGTCAGGAGCGACAAGAACATGTTTTTGAAATTTTAATTTATCCTAAAATTTAGTGAAGTTTGACCGTTTCTAGAGGACAAACCACACATTTCCTAAATTCGCCACCCCATATATTTTGTGCGTATATGTCTTGCAAATCGTATGCAGCAAACATAATTCTTCTATCTGATCTCTAATCAAACGTGGGTAGGTTTTTCGTAGACCTACCCTCATTATTCCACTTTTTTCCAAGGTTCGAACATTCAACCTCTCCTAGAACAACTTTTTTCCTGTACTCGATGATGAGATTTCCATCATATTTGATTGGGCCGTCAACAAGGAACATTATGTAAAAAAACACATCTAAATCAGGTTTCAAATTTTTGAGTTATTAGCAAAAGAGTGATTACATGCATTGCGCCCCCTAGTGGCTAAATAAAAAAAAGTGAAAAGTTTGGCCATTTAGGCACAGATAAAGATGACTCCATGCCCAAAATTTCATAGCTGCAGTTTTTCTCATCTGGCCGCTAGGCTGGCTACAAAATTGGGTGGAATTAGAAAAATAAATTTTAAAAAAAATCAACAGAAGAAGAACAATAGGTTTTCGCCCTGCAGAGGCGGAAAGCCGTAATAAATTTATGCGCCTTTACCGCAATTCAGATACAGGTCAAAGTGTCTATCAACTGGTACATATAGTATTTAATTCAAGTTTGTATCGCTATCATACCGTAAACAATTTCACATGATGAATTTAAATCTCCGTACGTGCTAAATATCGCATATCAGATGTCGATTATCACAGGACTACAGACGACAGTATGTCAAATCATTAACCCAGCTTCATAAAAGATAAAGCAACGCTTGAATCAAACTAAAGCATATATGTTTGCTTGATGTTTGAAAAACGGTACATTTGATATTAACAATTTCAGACAATTCACTGTAATTGCTTCACCAATTAGTTAAATTAAGAGATAAACGATAAGAGATAAAAGATATACCGTTTAAGTCTTCATAATCTATCCATACAAAAGACCGTCAGAGGTTGAAGTACATTTTAGGATCGAGCTTAATGCGTAAATATGCTTATCTGGTAGAAGGAGGATTGATTTTATCAGACAGCAATTCAATTAACAAGTCAATCACTATCAAGTTAATGCAGTGATATTTATATACTACATCTAAAAAAGGTAAATATAAACATCTAGATAATAACACAACCAAACTATTTTGTGTCACGCCAATTACAGTTCGTAAGGAAACTATATCGTTACATATTGGCTAAGGTTGCATTTACGAGTTGATAATATGTATTGATTTTATAAATAACAATATTCAAATAAGTAAGGGAAGCAATTGCATATTCACGCAATATTTTTCAGAATGCTTTGATAATGGAGGGTCTATCTTTTACTATTTTTCATTTTAACATAATGAACTTATCTGTATTCTCCTTTCTGGAGATCCAGAATCAATTTCAGATCAAATATCGGTTATATAAGTTTATGTTCGCTATCGGAAGGTTTCAAGGCATTTGTGTTAACGTTAAATTATGTAATATTGTATTTTATGTATTTTTTCACGTGTTAGATGCATGAATTGACATTGTCTGATTTCACAAGACATGTAAATGTATAATTAAAAACTTAATAACCATCCGTTTTCAACTGTCGAAGAGTATTGTCTCCCGCACCAAAAACCACGCTTATGAAATAATCAGTGCTAAAGATATTTTGTGCTTTTTAATAATATATGATAAATAGTTTTTTGTCTATAAAGTATTTTGTTTATATTATTATCAATAAACGAGTATTTTGTTGTATATGTTATTATCTATATATTATGTGTTATAATCTATATGTCATAATTATTCTATATGGTATAAAATATTGAATATGTTGTTATAGAATATTCATTATTCTTCTCTCTTATTAAAGTCCAGTTTGTGCGATTACAAGAATAACAAATATAAACAACCCGAAACATAAAAAAGACAATGAACATCATTACAACATCGTTTTTTAAGTGCGTGTTGAATTCGATGCCTCTTTTTACTAGTATAAAACTAAAAGTTCCACTTGATATATTGTCCGTCAATGGTAACGTAATAAGATATGATATCATGTATATTTGCATCGCTATCAAAAGGTACAACTTCTTTTGATAAACTGACTGGAGTACTGTTTCAGCAAAAATGTCGGTCATCACAAGTTTACGTATCTTAGAAGTCAATATGTAAAGCAAACAACTTTACTTTAATCAAATAAGAACATGGTAGATACAGACTAAATATAAAATCTAGAATTGAATTGATGCATTGTTTATTTGTCTTTCGTGTCGTATGATGACATTGCAATGCGTGACCTATATAAACTGTATTGATAACAATGAAGGTAAAGAGTTCAATATTGATACGTATAATGAGCTAATGGCCGGGAGGTAGGAGGCATGCTGTATGAAACACACACATCCTTGTTCGAGCATTACTGTTTTTTTTTGTTGTTGTTTTTTTTTTTGCTGAAAGAAACTATTAACATAAAATCCAGTTACGTTTAATATCTATTTTATGCATGGCAATAGATTGTAGTTTGTTTTTTTCGTGTGTGTGTCTGTGTGTGTGTTTTTTTTTTTTTTTTATTATTTTTTCATTGCAAACTCACTCATCAGAAACGATTTCCGGGATTCGAACTAGGAGTTCAAATAGACAAATACAGTACGATACCAGCGCATCACCGGTTTGACCTCTGAACATCTGTAACAATATGTAATTCCGGCAAGCTTTCCTTACATGTTAACTACATGCTATAAATAGTGTCGTCGAATGTCGAATATCAGAAAGTTTACATTTGACATTTTAGTATTATATGGCTGCAATAATAATAATAATAATAATAATTAAATATTTAATAGACAAATATCGTTTGTTTTCTGTTCTATTTAAACATAACAAATCGAGTAACAGCTTACTATCCAAAACTGAACACGTTGTGCCAAATTCCAAGTAGCTTTCTTTGAAAGATCTCCAAACTAGCTTTGTTTTCAAAGTATGTTTTCAAACCGTTTTCCCTTTCATTACTAGAGACGATGAATTTAAAAGTCAAATATCATATACATATCGAATATTCCAAGTTCCAAGTTATATCGTTCTATACAATTTGAAAACCAAATTATGTGTCATCTTTAGAATATCAAAAACATAACAATGTAGCTAACGGATATTAAGAAGTAAGTCTTGAATGAAATGGCCGTTCTCAGACACGTTTCTAAACACGAAAAGAAAAAGAAAAACAGATTTATTTCAATGTTGATTTAATAACATGGAAACAACATTTATACACAAATTAATAAAATTATATTTTTAAAATTTATCACAGTTTAAAAGGATGGTTAAAATAAAATTAATAGTAGAAATAATATATTGAAAATGTTATGTAATAAACCATGTCAATTGTATCAATATCAAGGAAAACATGAAAGGAAGGGAAAATCCCTTATTTAAATTATGGTCATTATGATTGATGACCTGACATAGAGAGGCATGAAGATGTCATTTGATTGCTCTGTTGAAAAATAATGATATCATGTGACAATTAAAAAAAAAAAAACTCTTTATTCACAATCTTTTATGAAAGTATTTGTGATTATTTATTATTAAAAATGAATGTATTCCATGTTTGAGGAAGAGTCGCAAACAGAATTCATATTTTCAACTAGGACTACCTTGAAAGGGGAACCGATCAAATTGTTTGTTTCCTTACCTGAGGCAATAGTCTCCTCTAGCATAATAATTGTGTAAAGAATAATTCATTATGATATCTCGTGGTCCTCTTGCAACATAATGCTCTATCGTTTTCTAAACGTCTCTTCTATATTTATTTATGTATGTGTGAATCATGAATTATGGAGTTTAAGTCAAAGTTAAACTTAGATGTATTATTACGCATCAGCATAGACGCGGAGCGGAAATATTTATTGTATAAGTGCCACTAAGTTTTGGCAAGTTTTTGGTATTCCGCCCTTGGTATTTATGAAAAATACCTTACGTCTTTCATAGTAACATGTCACCTGAAATAAATATCCATATGTGTTGCAATATATACATACTACCTTCGATTAAGTAATGCAGTACATGCAAATTATAACTGATTTTTTCTTTGTTTCTAACCAGCGTCATTTATTGGATAAATATATTTAACCACACACAAATGAGAAATCTTTTCACTTCTATCACAATTTAAGGAACAATTAATATTGGTATCAAGATGCCATATTACAGTTCACTAAATAATAAATTTATCAATATTATGTTTTATTATTTCATCCTACTGGATAAATTCATGAAATTATTTAGGAATTGTTGCTAATTGTTGCACATTTCTTTTTAAAACAATATGATGTGGTCTCAAATCGGGAGTGCTTATTTGTTTGTCATTAAAACTTACTGTTAGACACACAGCTTATGGTGACATACCATCTTATCTGAAATTTGAAGATACTGGGGAAAACTAGTCCTATGTGTTTACCTATCTCTCAAGTCATTATTCGAGTGTACCACAATAAAGATAAAAGTTTAAAAAGTCGTACTATCAAGTTTGTATCGCTATCATACCGTAAACAATTTCACATGATGAATTTAAGTCTTCGTACGTACAAAATACCAGATACTTTTTCAGAAAAAAAGGTGAGTTTTTACAGGATTTCAAATAAACGTATGTCAAATAATTAGCATAACTTCATTAAAGAATGTTTGTATTAAAGCAAAAATGTATGATTGAGACATGAAAATCTTTGCATTCTATATTAATGATTTCAGAAATTAAACTCTAAATCCTTCCGCAGGCATTTAAGTTTTGAAGTGTTTATTAAATCATTATAAGTTTTGATTATAACTCAATGTTAGAATCTACCCCTGGCTTTAAGGCTTCAGCCCATTCCTCCAAAATTGTCAAAATCAGAGGTACATTGCAGACAAGGGTCAAAAATAAAGCATGGTATAGTGAAGCCAAAACTATGATAGGTTGCAGCATATCGCTTTCTGATAGCCAACAGTAGGACATATTGAGGGTAGTTCTTTCTGGTGGGAGAGTAATTGATTTTACCAACCAGCCATTCGGTTAACTAGTCAATCACTAAGAAAACTATCAGGCAAATGCAGTGCTTGTTTATATACTTAATCTAAAGCATGTAATATAGTAATTAAGATTTTAATGTAATTTAATGTCATTTGAAATATTAGCACCAAACTATTTTATGCCATGTCCACTGCAATTCTTGAGGCAACTATAGCGTTAAATATTTGCTTAACTACACGTGCGAGTTAACAATATGTAAGACTTTTATAAAATAACAGAAACATGCAAAATGTAAAGAAAACATTAACATTTTTAAGCAATGTTCTTCCAAATAATTTGAAAATCGGAGGGTCGGCTTTTTTAGAATTTTTTTAGAATTCTAAAATTTGCTCTGAACATTGTTTTCCTGCTGACTTGAAATTTAGAATAGAGAAAAAAAATCCCAGAATTCGAATACCAAATAGTATACCAATTGATGGATATACACTGTTCGTATCAGATAATTATCTTCAGGAAGTACGAGGTTGGGATCCCTTTAAACATTGTTTAAGGACACCATCTTAGAGTTATTTTGTATACATTAAATACGGCATCTGATGTTGTTGCTGATGATATTAGAATAGAAAACAATCAAGAAAAGAATACAAGATAAGTATCCAATTTATATAAGACTGTTATCAGTAATTATTTAAATAGTTATTTATTTTAACCATGTTGATTATTTTTGTTATTAAATTACTGCTTGATTTGTTCGATGATATTGATTAAACAATTACAAGTAAAAACTAAGATAAGTATTGCAATTATTAAATGGTTATCAAGTTAATTTTTTTTTTTTTTTTTTAATTATTTTACATTTTATTTATTTACATATATGATTATTATCTTTGTTTTTATTCCTTTTTTATCTTATTATTTATTATTATTTTTTATATAAGTTAATTATTGTTTTAATGCCAGCTGAATGAAAATCAAGAGTTGTCACGACATAATTTTTTACACCGTTTACAATTGTAATCATTATTTTTTCTGATGATAGCATTAGAAAAATAACATGAACACGAAGGTGCACTGGGCTGTCTTTTGACAAAAGAACAGTTGTTTATTTGTATACTCATAAATCTTTTGAGAGTAAAATTCATGTAATAAAGCCAGGATAGGTGATTTTGGATTCGAATGTAAACATATAACTGGAATGTATAAAGATATGTTATCACTTTCTATGTTACTCTATCAATTACCCTATAAAGTACCAAGGAAAGTTAGACTACGGACAAATATATGATCAAATAAGTAACTTAGCTCCATTTAGGTACCATGTGGATTATCTGATCCTATAAATTGACATGCATATCACAGGCCTTATCTTAAACATATTACAAGGGATAAAGGAAGCGGTTGCTATGGAAACAGTGAAATAACATGAGGTTTATTTGTATGCATAACTATTTAATTCCTATCAATATGGTTCTCATGAAACAAATCTAGATGGATGCCTGTTAGACTTCATCCCTGGCTTTATATCATCATTACTGATTGTCATATAATTTAGCTTATACTGACTCTATTAATCACATTGAACTTTGAACTTAACAGTTAAATACCATTTGGTGCAACACATTCAGTATCCTTATTTCAAAATCAAAGAAGTAAAAGACGCATTTACTTCTTTCGTTGCTGCCAAGAAATCAATCATTCAAACAACTACTTCAGCAGTCATTTGCTCAATCAAACAAGTCAATTAATCTCGAAATCAATTATAAAATCAGTCGATTTTTCCGAAAGAGGTTTGGGTAACATTAAGCTCAACTTTCAAAATTGTTGTTTTGCTTCTGTTGAACCCATTTGGTTTGCATTCTTAAAAAGAGAGGAATTTTAATCATTTGTTTTTTCTTTCATTATTTCCTGCAAATAAAGTGATTAATATAAAATAACACAACACGATCACGGAAAGGGAGAGAGAAAGAGAGAGAGAGAGAGAAAGAGAGAGAGAGAAAGAAAGAGAGAGAACGTCAATCTTCAAACATAAACTTTAAATTCTACGGAGTTGAAGAGTTTAATTTGAATTTAAATCTGATAAAATAGAAACAACTTACAACAGATGCACTTTGTCCGTCTTTCCGCCACTTGTTTGTCACTGTTCTGCAATGGAAGACTATCTGGATAGTTTTAAAGAGTCAAAAACATTTCAGTAGTCTCTATATGTATATAAGATAAGATTTTGACTTTAATAATAAAGCAAATCTTGTGAATGAGGTAGACACACTCATAGGGGCCCAATTTATACAGTAATTGTTATCATTTTATCAATTTGTGAAGGCTAAATCAAATCACATGAAAGAGATAAACAATGGTGTGAGTATGGCCCGATCATCACGTGGAAATTGCTCTTACTTAGCATTTTACCTGTCTGAATTTCAGGCCATTTATACTTTCCTACATTGTATACTTCAACAGCACCTTCATGCTATTGTGTAGCCATCTTATTTTAAAGATTATTTTTGTAAGATTTAATTTGCCAATAAGAACAAAAAAAAAACAGCAACATATAACAATACAATGTACAATGAAAAGGTGACATAAATTCATTAGATTCCAATTTTCTAAGCATATTTATTCCTGCTACTCATTTCATTAAACCCCTTGTACTGAATCATTTTAAAAATTGTTTTAATTGTAAATCTAACAGAAATATATAAAGCTGAAAGCAATTCACTTGATTTCTACGACACATTGGTGTATAAAACTAACAGAATGAACTTTGTACTGTCCGGACAAATTATAGATGTAGCAATGGTACAAATAGTAGTTATTAAGTAATTAAGCAGGGATAAAGCATGTATTTTATCATAAAAATAAAATTACTATCATGAAAATATGCACATTTCATTATCTATCTTGATGAAACATATTTTCATTTTGTATTTTGTTATTACTTTCACATCGACTATATATTGTATTTAAGCATCAATGGAAATATGTGTTTGTATATGTGTATCTATATCTATAGATAAGAAGAACAGAGATTTTTTGGAAGGGTTGGGGGAGGGGAGAAATCGAGGAAAACTTTAATTCGAACAGTCTGATGTTAAAATTGTAACGATTGTAAGACATTATGTTTTCACAATGCTTAATGTTATCGACTTCTTGAAATAAAACAAAATACTTTCAATATCTGAATGTAGTACAATGTTTTGATTTAAGTTATAGCGATATAAGCGATATATTGTTTTTCAATGAATTTGCTATTGGATATACGTGTAGACAAGTAAATAATAAATATAATTATGTATGTTTCTGATAAAAAGGTGAATATTGAATTAATGTTCAAAAAAGGAATTCCGGTCTACATAAATATATTGTCTTTTGTAATTGCTTCTAGCTGAATAGTAGAACTAGAATAATTCGCAATGTTTATAGATTAACCATGTAAAATTTCAAACATAAAGCAAGGCAAAACCTGTACAAATGGTTATCTGCCACTGAAGGCTAGAGACGGTATTCCCGGCACCTACTGTATATGAAATAATATCTGTGACTAACAATCACCAAATAAATAAATAAATGCAGATGTTAAGTTCCTCTTGAGTGGTATTGTTCCCAAGTTTTACTGTATTCATAGTTAATCGCTAAATCCGTATTTGTTTAATGCAGATCTAATTTGTTTTGACATTCTTATTGAAGATCCCAACTGTTTATATTTGTATACCTTACCTTTATTTTGCAGTCAAAAGACCATTAATCTATAATATTCCCTGGCTAATTATGACAGATTTGATTGCGATAAAATATGTTTCCCTTAAAATATTGCTACTATTAAAACATCGATATTATATTGACACCATTGTCGATAATTTCAATTAGATGACATTAAGTTAATGCAGGACATACATGCATTTGCTTCTATCCCGTAATAAAACAGGTCAACAACAATATACACAATACATAATTCATATTTATCAAGCTGTAACAGTTTACTCTCTTACCACGAGCCATGTCAACAAGATAATCGTACAGTAAAGTTCATTATTTAGTATCCAAAGTCCAGTGTAAAATTTATAACCTTTGCCGTAATACAATGTGACTCCTGCATGCAGCATGTCTTATTTTTAGATGTGTGTCTTGTGTCCGTCGACTTTTTCATTTATTTATTTATTTATTTTTTTTTGCAAGGGAGATATTTCTAAAATGCATGGAAATACGAACTTTATACCTATATAATTTACTTTACATGACTTATAAATATTCCTAAAAAAATCAGTTAAATAATTAGATATGTTCGGCAACAATTCTAATTAGATGAAAATTTATAGTTTTCATATATATAATCCTTATAGTTCCAAGTAACAAATTAGTTGGAAATGAATTGCTTTAGGAATGAAAACAATAAATTTATAAATTTGTTTATATACAATACAAAATGGTGAAATTTGTCTCCGGGGAAACTTCATATATAAATTGTGGGCTTTGTTTTCTTCGAAAAATATCATTTTCTGTCCATTATTTCACTTAACAATGATTTTACATTAAGCATGTAATGAAAAAAACAACAACAACAAACTAAACAGGATAATAGTAATCATTTTTGATAATAATCAAAAAGATTGTGGTCACAAGTACTTAAAAGTATACCAGTCAATACCTGACATTCGTTGTTTTCAAAGGGCTTAAACATTAGGGTGTCAGGTTATATATACCGTTATTACTTGATGTTTTGGATTAACCTGTAAAAATGTACATTTTTATTTTTTTTAAAGCATATGAATGAGTGTAGCACAGTTATTTATTTTGAGAAATTAGTATATAATTATGTTCTATACCAAGAATTGTAATGTTATGTAAAGTGCTATTTTATAAATCGAAGCAAAATATCAAACTGTAATATGAATATTTTTTACATAAATTTATATTTTTTTCTGATGTTTTTAATATGATTTCCATTTGAAATATAAATATCTTAGGAATAACATAAATCAATTCATGAGAATAAAAAAGAAAAATTACTGATGTTATAGCATATATACATATATTGCATATATATATATAGTATGTACCCCAACAAAATTTGTGTAAGCATTTCAATACAGTATTAGATAGACTAAAACTTTTTTAAACCAAACCAATTAAAAAAATGCATGCATTAGTGTTCCACTATCGTAAAACAAAAACATAAATCATATATAAATGATACTTGTAATATTTAAATGTGTAAATTAGTTTCCAACTAAAATAAACAACAATATGAAATACAATAACTTTGTTAAATTTACATCAATCTTTATCATAATAATATTCATTTATCGCTATAATGTACACATAATTATGACGGAAGCTTTGATTTAATTGATGCAGTTTTATAAGATACAATACGTTTTATATCAAGTACATACGACTTATAACAGGGTAACCGAAATTTCGATTTTGTCATGCCGTCACGTGTTCTTAATCAAATAACCTCAAAATCAAGTTTTGTTACCTTATTTTTGTTTAAACTTATTTATTTTTACGTTGATAGTGAAACAAGTTTTAAAAACTTATACTAATTACTCTCGACGGTTCCTGGGTTGGACCAGTATATTGTGCCTGGGAAGGTCGTGAAGATTTCTTGCCTCCAACGGGGTTCGAACCCCACAATCTTCGGATCCGCAATCGGATACGTTACCACTGGAACACGCCCCTCGCCGTGGTCCAGTATGACCTTCTTGTCTCCAGGGTTGTTATTGATTAAGCTAGTCATATAAAAATGGATGGATTGTGATAGCAATATGGTCAATTGCGTAGACAAAAATAAACTATGGTCATTTACGATAATTAAACATTATCTGAACGCTGGCTTGATTACACAAGTCATGTACGATTGGATGAATAGTGATAACGATGTTGTCAAATAGTATTTCCAAAATAGGTTCAGATAACTCATTTAGCTGTTGTATCTATCTATCTATCTATCTATCTATCTATCTATCTATCTATCTATCTATCTATCTTATGCATGTATTTGTAGTTGTTTATTCTATCATCATTATTTTGCATATTGGCAAATATTTGTGGATGGCCAAAAAAGGTTACGATCACTCATTATAGCTATTACATTCATTTATTTATTTATTCCATTATTTATTTATTTATTTATTTATTTAGTTGGTGTTGTTGTTTTTTCTATCATTTTATTTAATTTGAGAAAATCTTTACAGCACTATGTGAGTATATTGATAAATTAAGATGAATTTTGACGGGACTTTTTTGTGTTTATCATAAGTTTGGTATCTATATCAAATACCTTCCAGAAAACCAATGCCCAATACCTGAATGGAATTGCTAGATTTAACTAAATATTCATGAGGGAAGCGTTCCAATACATTCGTCTTTGACAAGTTTCATTTATCTTAGTCAAAATGTGTATATCCAAATCTGTAAATAAACATAAACCGTATCGAATCATATATTGATATTTAAGTAAATGTCAGTCATAGCTTATTTATAGAGTTGTTTAAGAATTGAAACTTACAGGTGATTCAAACATAAAACAGTAACACACACACAAACAAACAAACAAACAAACAAAAAACATGTGTTTAGCAAATCCAGTATTTCAAAACGCTGTTTCACAGAAAGAAACACTTATTGAGGAGAGAACATTTTTGATATATATGTTATGCTGTATCTACGCCGTTCAATCGAAAAGCTATCACGTCAAAACGTATTGATTAAACATGATCGTGAAATTTTACCCAAACCGTTCTATCGGAAAACGTGACGTCATTTTGAATCGGCGCCAACAGTCGTACTATATACATGTTGCGCGAAACGCGGTGTGAGCATTTATGTATTTTTCTGACCATATTTGGGTAAAATCAAGTAAACAATAGCATAGCCTATATAAAAGGGTTCCTGCTGACGAACTACTGGCCCTGTTCAAGCTTAACTTATCGTGAACTTGAATAAATAATGACCAAAATTATCTTTGAATCGCCACCGACTGTTGCTATCGTCAGTCAAATTTCGATTACATTTCAACTTATACGTATTATATCTCTGCAAGAAATGCATATGTAAAGCCGTGGTTTGGATTAATAAGAGACAGTATGTTAAAGTTAAGATGCGTAGCTTGAAAAAATTCATTTTGACCAGAAAACGCAAGTTTTTGCGATTGGCTATATTTCTATTCAATTTCCAACTGATGTCATGTTTTCCGATAGAACAGTCTGGTATCTATTAGGGTAAAATTTCACGATCATTGTTAATCAATACTTTTTTAACGTGATAGCTTTCATGTTTTCATATTTGCTAAAAAATTTACTGCCAAATAAAAGAAACCGGAGTGACGCCGATACAAAAATTATCAGACTTGACTTGACTATTTGAGTTTACCGTCGCTTCGGCAGTATTTCAGTCATATAGCGACATCCAGCTAATTACAGGTGGAGGAAGACCCCGAATGCACGGAGACATCCGGGTAGAACCACCGACCTACCCCAAGCCAGCTAAAATTATTTGCCTTACTAAAGACATCCTTTTGTTTATAAAATAAAAACATAATTTAAGATTGCGAAAATGAGATATTACATTCGTTATTATGTTAAATTGAAAAGGAAGCGAACGCCTGATGCTTCTTTATATTACAACTGTATTTATTATTGGACGAGCTGAGCTGTTGTTACTTTATAGCATATACAAAAATGTCTTGTTTATATATCATCTTATCGAGTAAAGTGCAAGGTCGGAGACGAAAGCAAGCATATAGACATACATAATTCAGAAACGATGTCTCTTCATTTTAAATTTTAAAAAGTATTGATACAATTTAGATATTTGAAATAAAATTATCAATGTCATTTGTTTACAAAAGTTGGCATACATTCCTAATCATGCTGTACATGCTATTTCTCACACTGTACATATTTTTCACGTTTTACATGCTATTTCTCTCTCTTTACCTGCTATTTCTCACACTGTACATATTTCTCACGTTTTCATGCTATTTTATTTCTCAAGCTATTTCATCAAACTCAAGATCAGCCGGATGTAAAACAACACAGTATACATGGTATTTATGATGGTTATCATAAAATTAGGTCAGGCAAATAATCAGAACAGCCAGTACAGTACTGCACTTCATATTTATTTACCTCGGGACTTTAGAAGTCAATTTCTAGATTGTACCCCAGTTTATAAAAGCAAAATCGAATCTATCAACACCGGTATCAATTGGTACACAATAATACTTGATAAGCTGTATAAAGTGTGTCTGTCCGTACGTTCAATATACATGTATAGGGTAAAGTTTCAGCAGACATGTTGGTCAGTACATGTTTACGATTGATATTGTACTTTATCTCCAGTCAGCGTTATAGCGAATCTCCGGCTGGTTACTTTATCACCAACCCGCGCTATAGTGAATCTACGGCTGAGAACTAGATAATAGATCTCAAATGAACAAAAACAAATCTATCTATCTATCTATCTATATATACTGCACAAACTCCCCTTTCGGGTATTACTGGCAGGTGCGCGTCTGTGCAAGGATAAAACTGTTAAAATAAAAATTTTGTTAGGGTGAGAAAATTTTCTGAAAAAAAGGTGAATATGTTAGGTTTAAGATCTGGTAAAAACATCTTTTTGTTGATTCAGGGACGGTCTACTATCTGAAACGAGAGGAGCTTTTGTTTAAATGCTAAAAGATCATTTTGTGAGACTATATTTTCTGGTAAGCTGTTCCAAAGTATCACTGTATAAGGAAAAAAGGTATATTTAAAGTAGCTAGCTGGAGTATGAATTTGCCTGTAAGATAAAGAGTGTAAGTGGCGGGATATCCTCGCTGGTCTTTCAAGATATGCAGGTAATGGGACAGCAACAAGGTTATTTACTATTTTGTAAAACATAAGAAGTCTGGTGACATCACGTCTGTACTGAAGGGTTTGCCAGTCAAGTTCCTTCTGCATGCTGGTGACACTGTCGTAATAAGAATAGTTATTATTAACCCATCGGACTGCTCTGCGTTGTACTTTTTCTATTTTATCTATATATGTCTGTGTATGAGGACTCCAGACTGTAGAGGCATATTCTACTTGAGGTCTAACCAATGCTTTGTAAGCTGCTTCTCTAACTTCCTTATTCTTTGTCTGGATGTTTCTGTGGAGGAAACCAAGAGTTTTATTAGCAGAAGAAGTAATGTTGTCAATATGTTTATTCCAAGAGAGATCTTTTGATATTGTAACTCCTAAGTATTTGGCATTATCCACTGTTTCTAAAGCTTGTTCATGTAATCTGTAATCAAAGGAAAGTGCTTTCTTCTTTTTAGTAATATTTAAAACAATGCATTTACTGGGATTAAATTCCATTTCCCATTTCTTTTCCCACTGCACCAGCTTGTCGAGGTCTTTCTGAAGTGTAATACAGTCCTGCTTGTTGTTTATAGCTAGGTAAACGGCAGTGTCATCTGCAAATAAACGAACTTGAGAAGTTATGGTATCTGGAAGATCATTTATATATAACAGAAAGAGAAGTGGGCCAAGTACAGATCCCTGAGGTACTCCTGATGTTACTGGGACTTCTGATGAGCATCCTCCCTCCAAAACGACTTTTTGTGTTCTGCCTATGAGAAAAGATTTATCCACAACAAGGTTGAATTATTGACTCCATGTTCCTGTAATTTGTACAATAACTTTAAGTGGCTGACCTTGTCAAAAGCTTTACTAAAATCTAAAAGAACTAAATCAGTCTGTTGTCCATTAACAAGATTTCTCGCTAGTTGGTCAGTAAGTTGCAGGAGTTGTGTTTCACAGGAACGTTTTTCTCTGAAACCATGCTGTAAGTCATAAAGTATATTATGCTTATTGAAGTGCTTTGTTAAATTTGAAGCTACAATATGTTCAAGCACCTTACAAAGAATACATGTTAAAGATATTGGTCTATAATTTGCTGGATCTTCTTTGTTTCCTTTCTTGAATAGAGGGGTCACGTTTGCAGATGTCCATACCTTGGGGAGGGTACCTGTATCAAGAGACTTTTGGAATAGTATCTATCTATCTATCTATCTATCTATATATACTGCACAAACTCCCCTTTCGGGTATTACTGGCAGGTGTATTAGTATTAGCAAGATTGGTGAGATTTGTTGACAAAGATTTTTTAAAATTAATGGTTTGATGTTGTCTGGTCCAGCAGCTTTATCTGGTCTTAAATTTGATATAAGTTTTTCCACTCCACTGATGTTTATGGTAATTTCAGGCATGATTGGGTACTTCCTGTAAAAAGAAAAATCTTGTGTATTAATATTTCGAATAGCTGCGAAGCAAGATTGAGCAAGTGAGATAGGTGTCATCTGAGTGAATACTGACTGAAACTGTCTGTTCAAAATATCTGCTTTTTCACTGTTGTCTGATTTGATGGAACCTGAAATTTTGTCAAATAGTGGGGGAATGCCTGTTGCATCCTGCTTGGCGTTTTTGATAAGGCTGAAAAGTTTTTTTGAATTAAAGCTGTTCTTTTCTTTGTCGTCTATGTTGTCTTCCAGGCCTAAAATATATTCTAAAATATATATAAATGATAACAATATATGTTATATTTTTTTATTAATATAGAAATAACCGTTTAGTTATATTTATTTTTTCAAAATTTCTTTTCATTTTACACCGAGTGGCATTTTCCTAAGTATATTTTCTTTAAAAAAAAATCAATTATCGCCTTGTGGTAATAATTAAAAAAATTTGCTAAATAGTGGCGTGCAAGGGAGATCACTGTGTTTAGTTTGGTGATCCATGTTTTCTTTTGGGGTCCCGGAATTTAGCCATGCAAAGTACACATAAACTGATGACGTTTCTCGCAATAGAAATTCTGACAGCTCCTGAAAACACAAAACATTGTCACATTTTTCATTAGATTCAAGGTAAAGTGACATCGGGTACTGGTAGAATAACTGAGAAGTTTTATATCCTAAAAGTAATTTTATGATTTTGAAAGCAAGAAAAAAGGCGGGTCAACAACAGTTCACCAATCTAACGGAGAGGTCAAAGTTTCGGACTCGGCCTCGTCTATAATAGTGATTATTGGAAAGTTTTGAGTATTTAAAAAATCTCTATCTATATATACTGCACAAACTCCCCTTTCGGGTATTACTGGCAGGTAATCTCGTTATATTTAATGCTGTATATGTTATATCTTCTATATCTCATATTTAACACAGATTAAGCCTAATTGTATGTATCCTTCGCGTATCAGTTCCGGAGAACGTAACGATATATTGAAGTTCTTTAATTTCAAGGGGGAAATATTCGGCCTCTGTTAGGGATTGAACAATAGACGGATACTCTAACCATGTCGCTATAGAGCTAGCCCAACAGCAAGGTTGTTGGAAGTGCCTATGTAGGCCAATCACTACAATATGTAAACAATTAATTGCATTGTAATTGAGCTAGCTTTTGTGCAATATTCCCGACATGCTATGTTAAGCAGTGTTGGTCTGGCTTCATGCTGTTTCTTTTCATTATTTATTGTATGTTTTTTGTTTTATTTACGTTGTGTTTAAGTATTATGCCATCCCTTTGTGATGTTTTCTTTCTGGGTCAAAGTGATGTCATTATCAAAATGTTCAAAATCTCACAGCATGATCTGGTGGCGAAATCCGAGCAGAATGTTTAAGCTGTATTTGTACTTAGGATTGTTATTGGCCACAAATCAGATATATATTATTGCACTGATGTTTGCATTCCGCATGTGGTCAGAAACCAAAGAACCCATGTCTGAACAGTATCTGTGTAAATTGTTGACCTTTCCCAAACAGGCCTTCACAAACAACATTAGACCTATTGGGAGCCTGGGGTTTGTCTGCCTCTTTGTAGGGTATGAATTTCGGGCCCATTCTCAAATAAAAATTGGAATGATATTTCCCAATATCGAAAAAAAAACAACAGTGTAGTGTTTGTTATTTAATTGTTGATGAAAGGAAAAGCCTCTTTTAAAACTATGATACACATACTAAGTTGCTTTTCTGCTTCTTGAAAATTCCGAAGTAGGTGAACAGTGACTTGGAAAGAATTTTTTTCAATGGGACTATGGCCCATCATTTGCTAAAATCAATGGGACATTTTCAAATCTAATGGGACATTTTTAACTATTGATGTGAAAAGTTTTAGTGGGTTAAAAAGGAAAACTGCTTAACATCAAGTTTTATTTGGTTTTAGAACACATATACTTGTGGTAAGTAAATAGAACTTTTCACATAGTCTTGTTAATAAAGAACAGTATCTTCAACAACCTGAAGCAACTATAAAAACGCTGTTAAAATAAGACATAGGCTAATACGATCTAGAAAGATCCCAGCTCATTATTTGGAAGAAGGCCTGATTAAAAGTTCTAAGCTAAAAATTCACCTCCTAAATCTTAGTTCCAGTTTACGGGATTTTTCTAGGTTTATATTTGGTGTTACTGGAAGGTATCGAGACATCTTGAGGGTTAGGGGATGGTTGTGTCAATGAATCGGACGAAACTTCCCAAGGGGGAGATGAAGCAGAGTTCGTAACTTTCTGAGAGGGAGACTGCGATAAATCAGCACTTGACACTGTTTCATTATTATCATTTACAGTTTTCATATAATATCTGGATTTATGCCTAAAAACGATAAGATGGATGTCTAACTTTTGTTGGTCAGATCTTTCAATTTTTTTTTTATTTTTTTTTTTGAGGCATTCTTGTTCTTTTCAGACGATATTCAATGCGTCTACCATACGAAATTGAATGTAACATCTCGGACAAGCTTTTTTGTTATATTAACCGAATGTTCCGACTGTGTAATTCTATATGGTTTAATAAGCGTCCAGCTCAGTTGCCTGTATGATATCTTAATAAGCGTCTGAGAATATGCGGCTTACTCAGCAAAAAAGCAAAATGAAAATGCGATTCATACTTAATGTATTTCGATAAGAAAAAACAACAATAAAGATTATGATTCAATGCAAATTGTACTTAATGTGGTTCAAAGTGAAAGAGACAAATGGCGCACAGGAATGTGAGAACAATGGGACATTTTCAATTTTAATGGGACTATGGCGCATGGCGCATGGGTTTCCAAGTCACTGGGTGAAATGTGTCAATAATTATAACTAGGGGACTAGGGTCTTTTTCCCTAAAATAGAAAAACCTGTCATAGGCACTCATTGGTTCTAATGTTATGTATATGAACTTGATTTTAATTTTTATTCCAGATTCTCACTATTGTCAAAAACAAAACATAAAAATGCAGTGCTAAAGGGCCAATGTGACTTTATTAAAAGATGGAAGAATCAAATCTCTCTGACTGTCCAAACAAAGCGACTGAGGATATCAATGGATATCGCATCAGGTAGTGTTAAGTCTTTGAATTTGATGAATGTCAAACTTCCCTATGATAGAGTATGTGTTTTCTGATTTTTATGCATATCATGCTGACAGGGCTCCTGCTGTCAGGCGCCATATGCGACAATGGCTCAAATTAATCAGGACCTTTAAAATTATAGAATATCTCCTGAATTAATTAAAAATGACTCCATTTTTTAGCTCACCTGAGCACGTGTGCTCAGGATGAGCTTTTAGGATCGATGAATGTCCGTCGTCTGTCCGTCGTCCACAATTTGTTCGTTTGCACTCTAGCAATCTTCAAATTTCATGGCAATTAAACTTCAAACTTGATAACAAATGTTTATAACCATAAAATCTCGGCCAAGTTCGATTATGGCTGATATCATACCATTAGGTCAGGAGTTATGCCCCTTTTAAAATTCAAAAAAGCCAGATTTCACATTGTTTGCACTCTAGCATCTTCATTTATTTAGCAATTGCATTCAAACTTAATGACATTGTTTATAACCAAAAAATCTCAGCCAAGTTCGATTTTGGCTGATATCGGACCATTAGGTCAGGAGTTAGTAGTTACACCCCTTATATTATTTAAAAAAAGTCAGATTGCACTTTGTTTGCACTCTAGCATCTTTATTTTTTAGGTCATTGTCTTTAAATTTTATAACAATGTTTATAACCATCAAATTTTGGCTAAGTTGGATTATGGCTGAAATTGGACCCTTAGGTCAGGAGTTACGCCCCTTTTAAAATTGAAAAAAGCCAGATTTCACTTTGTTTGCCCTCTAGCATCTTTATTTCTTATGCAATTGCCTTCAAACTTTTTGTTATTGTTTAAAACCATAATACCTTGGCCAGGTTCAATTATGACTGGAATCAACACATAAGGTCAGGAGTTATGCCCCTTTTAAATTTGAAAGAATCCAGATTGCTCTTTGAACTCTAGCATCTTTATTTCTAAGCAATTGCCTTCAAACCTTAAGACATTGTTTATGACCAGAATTTATTTATTAATGTACGAAACAATTTTCAGGAAATGTATATTTATTGATTTTGATCAGAATATCTAAACCTTGCTTGCTTTTGGTTTATATCAGATATAATGTCTGATCTGAATATAAATTGAAGATCATTAGTCAGTAGTTGCATGCCTTTTTATATAAAAAATAGCCAGATTTCACATTGTTTCCTTTAAAGACTATTTATCTCAGGTGAGCGATTTAGGGCCATCATGGCCCTCTTGTTTAATTTGGCAAATTCCCATGGTACATGTTTTTATTTTTGTAAATTTCCTAAGCAGTCATTCTGGATATCAATTTTACTCATGCAGAGGTACACTAGACCAGGAATAATCTAGGGCACGTCATTCATTTGTGTATTTCATTGTTTAGTCAGTTGACACATTAGATTGTGAAATGTTAAATCTGATCTGATATATGAATCAAGGTCACCTTAAGTAAATGTTTCAAATTCAAGATAGAAAAAAATACAAAATATGTTTCCAGACTTTGACTGCAAAAAGCAACAATAACAAAGAAACCAAGAATTCTTAAGGATATTTATATTTGATTTGTTTGAACAGGACCTCCTGAACAGCATGATGAAACAGGGGAGATCATTTCTACTGGAGAACCATCAAGAGGGTTTAATCTTACTGACCATTCAGCAAGGGGGACAACTATGGTAGATGCTGAAGTAACATATAGCTCAGGTTTGGGCCTCCCAGGTGATTATAGCAGAAGATGGACGCATGATAATGTTTGTAGCTCAGAGAGGTTTACAGACATCCTAGATTCAGCATCAGATATAGGCGATGATGTGGCTGCAGGTACAGACTTTGAAACTTCTAATATATTGCATAATATTCATAGAGAGAGTGCAATTGGAAAAGAACATCACAAAGTGTTAGGGTCAGAAAAAACAGTGAGTAAGGTTGATGATAGAGGTTCATCAAGGACATGCCACCATGCTTGTCCGATAGCCAGTGAACAAGTTACGGTACATGATACTGGGGCCCTGGCAGAAAATTTATATATTCAGAGGAGAGAGACGGAAAAACTGGCAGAGAGGTTTAATGAACCAAGTTTGTGCTACTCGGGTAACAGAAATGAAGGTAGGACAGGATGTTTAATGGGAGATAAAAATGGTCAAAGTATGTCAGGGGGTATGACTCAGTGTAGGCCAGAATTACAATTAGTAAGGGAAAGGGGAGCAAGTTATTTCCCTTTGCCAGGGACTAGTGATCAAAGTGCAAGAGGGAGAGAGATTCATGGAGGGAGAGACGAGGCAACAGTCGAATTAACAGATTCTGGTTTTATCGAGATGTTTTCTAATTCAGTTATGAGTCGAATGATATCATCTCGCGGCATGTCCATCTCAGGGGATAATATTAGTCAATCCTACACAGGTCATGATCTTATGAAGACAAGTGAAACAAATATGGAAAACTCTGATGAAGATGAGTCTAAAAGTAGAATAAACATGACAGAAAATGTAAATATAAACATTAAACCATCAACCATTGAACATTTATATCTAACGCCTTCAGATGTGTGTGAAAAAGGGGACAGTACCATGAGGTATAGCGATAATGCAACAAATGTTTTATTTACTCAACCTAAACCCAGTTTTCAAATTCTGAAAACTGAAAATAAAGAGATAAAAGAACAAGAAGCTATGCAAGTAACTGCAACTGAAGATGCCAATAATGAATTCTTTACTAAACCACCAAATGAACTGTTTCAAATTGATAGCGATTATTTAAATAACGTCGTGAAACAAAGTGGTATAAACATGCTTCCTCCGAATGTTCTGTTACACGTGCTACGTTACCTGTCGGCCCACACGCTACTTAGGACGGCGAGTTGTGTGTGTAAGTACTGGTACAACTTGACCAGGGACTCAGCCCTCTGGAAGGAGATCAGCTTAAAGAATCAACACAAGTTGACAGACTCTACGCTGATTCAGCTTATCCGATTTAGTGACCGCATTTTGAAGGTTAGTATCCTTTTTTTAAGTTAAAGCTCTTTATTTTACTTCAAATTTGAAACATATTTTAAATATATTTACTTTTAACTAACTTTTTTATATCAATAAGGAAGCAAGTTCTTACATCTTATGCTTATCACTCTATACAGTTCCTGGCTTGGACTAGTACTTTGTGCCTGGGAGGGTCATGAAAAATCCTTGCCCCTAATGGGTTCAAACCTACAACCATCAGATCTGCAGTCAGTAATGTTACCACTGGAGCACGGCCCCCTAATTCTGTTTAAATGAATCACTTTTCATTACTGCCCAGTGGTTAGACTGTCCGCCTCAAGAGCAGCAGGTTGCAGACCAACATGTTAATGTTGTTAAAAATGGTACTGGTAACTCCTTGCTAAGTTCACAGTATATATATATATATATACACAGGGTAGTTCCAGGGCTGGTTGGCCCGGTGTCAGGATAATATGGGTGTGGTATCATGCCACATTACTGCAGTGTAGCAGCACTGTATCTGTCTTAAACAGACATAGTCTATAAATGACTGGAATACTGCACCCAACAAACAAACCATGTGGACAACATTATTTTTGGAGAAAAATGGATGACTATCATACCATACCCTCTCATGAATGTTGGTTACCAGGAATAAATCCAAGCACTCTGGCACTTTCTATTATTATATGGTCAGTTTGCGTATAATTCATCAGAGCTCAAATTTAGCACTCGCAAAATGCGGGTGAGGAATGAATTTTGTGAGATCATTTTGTAGCTGCTCGCATTTTTTTGCGAGTGCAAAGTTTTGAATCCAATCCAGATCGGCATCGTGTTAAGTAATATCTGTTGCATGGAGCCATAATTTAAACCTATGCGCACCTGCTAGACTGACACCCAATGTGTTTGTATAGTAGTCATTACCTGATAACTACATATGGTGTAGTCTGTTTATGTTCTTCATTTTATGCAGCCAATTTGTAAAAAAGAAAATGTCCAAGCGTTATACACAACACGTTTTTTACCTCTTTAGAAAATAAAAATAATAACAGTAATAATCAAACTACCAGACATTATTGATATATTTACAATATTTGTACTATTTTTATAAAGTATTTGTTAAAAATTTAACTCGGGTGTCTCGCCCTGAGCAGAAAATGATTTGTCAAGTTTGCCTTTGTAAAATATATACCATTCATGAAATTGCAAGTGAATGATAAATTTTGTGAGTTGAAATTTCAGCTACTTGCAAAAATTTGCGAGTGGCAAGAAAAGTTAAATTAGAGCCCTGATTCATGATTCATGATTCACAATATTGTAAAGTAGGATGCGAGCCAAAGACTGGTACAATAAATGCACTTCCAGTGTGTCATTTTATGGGTTTCTTATTTGTTGTTTCAAAGTTGACTTGAATCTTAGCAGCGTAGCCCAGATTTCCATGTGAGGAAGCCTTCCAGCTGGCTTGTGGAAGGGCATTGGTTCTACCTGGGTGCATCCGTGCAATCCTGGTCTTCCTCCGCTTGAATTTTGCTGGACGTCAATTTATGACTGATAAACACAAGCATAACAGCAACAAATATTATTGCACAATGCTCCAGAATCCCATTGATTTCTGAAATTGGTTCTTATTTTTTTCTGTTTGCTTTTAAAAATCTTCTTGTCTAAAGCTACTCTAACGGGGAAAATAAATGCTGAAATAAGGAAAAAGTCACTAGGTAAGTAACCATGACCCTCTTATTGATTTTATTAGTAATTATATGTACTTTGTTTTACTTTCTATTTTATTTTACTTTATTATTTGATAATTAACAGCAGCATGGTCCAGTTATCCAGCCCAGGAAACCTGCCACAGTGACCCAGAGTGGGCCTAGAATGGGCCTAGCATATAAATAGGAAGAAGCTGTAAGACATGTTAGTGTATTTGCTTAGTTAATAAATATTTCCTTTTCAGGTCAACTTGACGGATTGCCGGTTTGTCACTGACCTTGGAGTCCAGGCGTTAGTCCGGCGATGTAAACATCTTCACACGTTGATACTAATGAGGTATGACACTTCATATAGTGTAAAAATATTACCATAGTATAGTTCCACAACCTTTATAAGAGTTGAGAAATGTATATTGTAAGGGGAGGTAATCTATGAATATTTATCTGCAGTTTTACAGTCTACTTCTGCAAGGGAAAGTAATCAATGAAATAATATTTGAAAGGTCGCTATTTGTAAAGGGAGGTAACTGCTGAAAAATTACAATAATTTGTAAATCTATAACAGGAAAGGGAGATAAATGGTGAATAATTAATATTTAGATAAACAGATGTAAGGGGAGATAACAAAATAGTAATAACCTTAAACAGTAAAAGGAGGTAAATAATTCAAGTTGTTAGAGTTATTAACTTCATCATTCATATGTGGCAGCTGCTGTAAAGGGAGATAATCAGCAGTGAATAATTATCTAATTAGAATCTACAGCAGTAAGGGGAGGTAACAAATGGTGCAATACTTTAAATGTATGTCTTTATGGGAAGATAATCAAAAGAATATTTTTGAAACTCAACTACAAGGGGAGGTAATCACTGCATGACTTTTCTAGAACTGGACTTGAATATAAATGTTAAGTTTGCTATTTCTCCCCCATTTCAGATGTTTTGACATCACAGACAAGGCATTTGAAGGTCTTCAGCAGCTGGGACTGTGTCCACGGCTCCAGGCTCTACATTTGGACGGATGCTGCAAAATATCAGACAAAGCCATTGTAGAGGTACTATTGACATTAAAAATTGAACTTTATCCATCTAGGTGTATTTCGTATTGCAGATCTTTAGCTCATCTGAACACAGATGTGCTTTAGGTGAGAGATCTTAGGGCCACGTGGGCCCTCTCGTTGTAAGAAATATGTAGATTTTTATGAAAATTTGTTTAAAACATTATATTTTACACTTTACAACCCATCTTACTGATGGGCAATACTTTCTGGCTATATTTGTGCCTTATCTAACCATCTCATGCTTCAGTCACCATTACTATATATATCAATATTATTGTGAACACAAAGGGAGAAGCACTTACATAGATTTTCAAATATTAAATGACCAATACTTTCCAATAACTGATAAAGTCATTTGTTTAGTATTATTGATGATTCCATCATTTAAACTGATGTTTTTTTGATTAATCTGATAAAAAACTTCTATGTGCTTCATTGGATTGCATCAATATTTGGACAATGGATGGACCTCTTCATTATGCAGTTGACCTTGACCTTTGACCTACTTTTGATGAAAAAAAAGCCAAAAAACCAGTCTTGTAATCTTTGAGTTTATTTTAAAAGAATATGTTGATATATTAAAGATTAAAAAAAAGAAAAAGTACCCAAGCTTGAATGCCACAGACATACATTATTTAAAACATATCTTCAAATTTAAAAGGGTAATACAATTGTTCATGTTTTGAATATTCAAGTAAGATACTATAGGAAAGCAAAAATTGCATTGATAAATAACAATAGATTGTTATGAATAAATTTTTAAGTAATTTAAAATAGTAAAAAACATTTAGAATTTCCCACTAAGATATAATTTAAGTTTCTTGTCTAAAGGGTGTGTTGGAATGGTGATGATTTCAGAGTCTAGACTGATTGGCCAAGTATAGGACTCATGAAACTAGGTTTTAATGACATATAACAATGACACTTATTATCAATGAGGAGAAACAAAGTCCCCATAAGACCAAAATACTGTCAGTAGGACATCAAACCGATGCAAGCAAACAATCGTTAGAACGTATTTCTCATTACTATGATATTTATTAAACAGTAGAGAGGAAATTCTCTTGTTTTGTGCCAGGTGTCAGGAGCGTGTCCCTTGTTACGATCGCTTCACCTGAACCAGTGTAACAAAATCAGTGACACCAGTATCGTCAAGATCGCCGACAACTGCCCGTGGCTACGTCAACTTCTCCTGGACCATTGTGACAAGGTTTGAAACACAAAATAGTCTAGACAAAATATTTTCTGGTCATCTTCCAGTACGGCTTTTTTATAAAATCACAAGAATGTATAAATATATAAAATAATCAGTAGATTTTTAAAAGGTCTGGACTCAACATTTATTCTCTTACAGTTGTGCTACTGTGCCCAGTGGCTGAGTAAATAGAGAGTCCGCCTCAGGAGCGGAAGGTCGTGGGTTTGACAAAAGTCATAAAAAATGGTACAGGTATACAGAGATCTAGCGATTCCTTGATGTTGCAATTCATTGAATACCGGCGATGACTCTAGCTACAAGCTTGGTCCCTTGATTAGCCCTTCTTAAATAAATATTAGGGCGATTTTTCAAACATGTGATTTTGCCTGGTCCCTAGATAGTATATTCTGTATAATTTCCGTGCAATTCTTCAAAGTCGTAATCAAGTCTACCTGTATGTCCTTGGCAACCAGACCCCAGGACCACCTGTCGCTGCGATTAACACCATGAGCAAGATAGCTTTATTATTTGTATTCACACATCTTCAAACCTCCAGAGAATAAGTTGGCGAATGGTAATTTCAACACGGCCATGTAAAACATATTTTTACACCTACTGATCGTGTAGCAAACTATGACTATACCTCTTGATAATCAACTATCACTAAAGAGACCAATTTTATTTGTTAGAAAGATAGATAGAAAAGGGAGAAGAGAGCTTCGCATAATCAATCAAAATAAAACATAATAGTCGGTGTCTATTCCAAGCTTGTAAAAATAATACATCGCCACCGTATACAAAACGTAAACAAAAGCTGTCAATCAAATTATCAATAAATAAAAAAGTAAGACTTGATTCTCATACAAAAGGCTAATGTGTATGTCTGTGGTATTTTTTCTAATAGCTTTCTAATAGCAAAACATATTTTATGTTAAAAATAGTAGTTAAAGGCTTAACATAACAAAATAATTAAAGAAAATGCAACATATTTAGGTATCTACAAAAGTCAACATTAAATTTTGACATCTAAAAGATTCCTTGAATACGGCAATTCATCAAGTTTCAACGAGATTCTTCGAGCCGATCCCGTCAGACCTCGAGAAATCCTGAGGCCACTGTAGTTGCCTTACTTGGTACAGCATATAAGGGTAGTTCAAATACTGGTTGGCCCGGTGTCAGGATAATGTAACAGGGTGTGGTATCATACCACATGTCTACAGCGTGATACTGCAGTGTGACAGCACTATATCTGTCTCAAGTATACACACCGTATACACTCGCAGATTAGGCGCACTGTTTTCCCATATAGTTCAGGTTTATGGAGGGGGATGCGCCTTATATGATGATATACAGCTTTTCAGGTTTTTTTCAATGACTGAGAAGTGAAATTTACCGGTTTATGATCTCAGAAAATGGATATACTAAAAACCAATGAATACCATAATATGTCATAAAAGTCTATATGAAACCATAATAAACAATACCAGATTATTTTTTTTGTTCTTATTAGTTATCCTACTGGTATATTTCATGATAAAATGATCATGAGAAACTGAAACAACTTGTTGGAAACCATTTTCTATATAAACATATAAGTTTATTTTACGAGACCTTATGATATACAGGAGAAACTTGACAGGTGGCAATTGTTAAGTAATGTTTGTTAGTTCGGAGAATTTTGACAAGTGACAATGGTCCCCAGCGTTATTTAGAATGCGGGGACATGGTTGATTAATGCCATGTTATGAAAATGTTTCACCAAACAGTCAAACGGTAATCTTATGCCATATTTAAATAAAACGGTTCACTGTATGATTAGCCACGGTGATGAACGGATAGCTTTCAGTCTGTCACAATGTACGACGGCACGAATTTCAAAACAATATTTCGCCATATACAATAAGTGATTTTTTTTTTCAAAGAAGTTACCCTGAAAATTAGGATGCGCCTTATACGTAGCTGCGCCTAATCTGCCCTTGTGTACAGTAGTCTCAAAATGACTGAAATACTGATGGTGGGATGTTAAACTGGTTTCACCCAAAGAAGCAATCTTACAGTTGTAATAGATTTATACTTCTTGATGTGTACATATAGTAAGCTTTTGTTGCGTCATGATAGAGTGTCCGACTCCCATACCAAAGGTCCTGAGTTTGATTTTAGCTTGGGCAGTTAGATATACATATTGATCTAAATTAAGATTTTTGAAGGACAAATTAAAATCTTACCTAATTCCTCTGTAAATTTTGCAGCAGAAAACAGAAACATTTGAAATAAGATTCAAGTTCAGTGATTATATCCAGTACACAAGCACTGTTAAATCATTAATTTTCATTGATTATGTACTTAATGGCATTCTGTTGGCACCTTTATTTGTGGATTATTGACCTAGAGAATGTGAGATCTATTTAAAGAACATATTTTTGTGGGGATTAATAATCGTGAATAGAAACCTACATGAATCAATGAAAATTAGTGTCCCATGATTTCGCATAAATTAGATCTCCACATAACATGCCTAAATTTTGTCAAAAAAATACCCCAAATTCCAATTTTATTTTTGATTCACCTGAGCATATGTGCTCAGGATGAACTATTAGGCTTGATGAATGTCTGTTGATGTCTATCATCCACAATTAGTTTGTTTGCTATCTAGCAGCTTTAATTCCTAAGCAGTCATCTTTAAACTTTATGTCAGTGTTTATTGCCAACTCTGGCAGTTTGACATGTTGTCTTGCTTTATTAATAGTTATGCCTTTAAATTACAAATGTCAATTTTTGTTGCACATGCATCTTCATTTCATAGCAGTCACTAAAACTTATGACAATGTAACAGCCATACTCAGCAGTTCAATTATGGCTGACTCTCAGTTAGTCAGAGTTATGCTTATTTACTTAGAATTTTTTATGCTACAACCACATGTTTATGTTTGGTTCATGGAATTAAAATGATCTTGCTGTAATTTTGCATGGCTTATGTATTCAGTACAACTATGCTATAATATAGTAATATATGCAAGCAATCAAGGCAGTATTTCTCAGGTGAGCAGCTTCAGGGCCATCTTGACCCTCTTGTTTCTATATTTGGATCATAACTTGATTGACGGCCTGTAATTTAATGTTACAAAAAGGGCATTCATCATGTATGTAATAGTTAACCATTATAAACCACGTTAACCATTATAAACCACCAGTAACTTATAAACACAGTTAACCTTATAAACCAAGTACATTGAAACCAATGCTACCTTGTTTCTACCCCAGGTGACAGATGTGGGCTTATCAGCTGTAGTGCGGGGCTGTCCCAGTCTCTCTTACCTGAATATCATGTCCTGTGGGGTCACAGACACTGGGGTCACGCAGCTAGGCAAGGTAAGGTCAGAGGTCATGACCTTGGTACTCTAATGTCTCAATTGTTTTTTTCTCCTTTTTCATTTTCTGTATCTTCTCCCCTTTTTTCCTTCAGTTTTCTTTGTCTTTGGCTGTATTCTCCCTTCTCTTCTGTCGGTTCCATCATCCGTAATCTTTGCTTTTATCTGTCCTAAATGTATAAATAGTCTACCCTGAAATCAGGAAGGTTGTGAGATTGATCCCTGGCTGGGACATACCAAAGTCTAAAAAATGATTCTGGGTTAGCTCCGTTGCTTGGCGCTCGGCATATAAGGATAGCTTCAGGACTGGTTGGCTCGGTGTCGGGATAATGTGACTGGAAGTGATATCATGCCACATTTTTACAGTGTGATACTGCAGAGTTGCAGCACTATATCTGTCGCAAGTTTACATAATCTCCAAATGACTGACAAACAAACAGGGTCTTGGGACTCATTGGTTTCATGTCAAGGTAATGTTTCACACAAAGCAACACTGTAAAAATCTGTCTTAAGGTAATCCATCCATCATTAAATTGTGATCATGATCCATCAAGTGATCATGGGAATTTTATAGTAAATGCAGGCCTTTATAGACTTTGAGCAAAAGAGCCTATCACTCAAGTCATTGAATGCTTTTAAGCCTTCGAATAACCATGATGATAAGTTAATTATGTATGGTTTATCTTAAGATAAAAATGTCTCTAAATGACTGAAATACTATCAGTAGAAAGCAAAACCAAACAAATCACGATATATCGCAAAGTTTGAATTTTCCAGCTGTCCTCTTTGACCAACCTGGATCTGTCCAACATTCCACGCCTGACGCCAGAAGCAGTTGTGTACGTTGCGCGCTACTGCCAGAGACTGGAGTGTATAAATATCTCGCTGAATTCTGTGATGAACGATCAGTGTGTGGCAGAGGTAGCGAGACATCTCCCCGACCTCAAGCGCTTGTACTGTGTGTCCTGCTGTGTCAGTGACACAGGTGAGTTTTATGGCACAGTTAAGTTTATGACACATTTAAGTCTGTGACACAAGTAAATTTTATGACACAGTTAAGTTGTGACACAACAGGTAAATTTTATGACACAGTTAAGTTTGTGACACAACAGGTAAATTTTATGACACAGTTAAGTTTGTGGCACAACAGGTAAGATTTATGACACAGTTAAGTTTGTGACACAACAGGTACATTTTATGACACAGTTAAGTTTGTTACAGAGATATGCTTATGACAGTTATATTTGTGACACAGTTTAGTTTGTGACACAGATGTATTAGACAGTAAACTTTATGACACAGTTTATGAGACAGTTAAATGTGTAACACGTTTTTCTTTTGAAAATAAATGGTTGAATCTGTTCAACCTTAGTCGTTAGTTTCAGGTAAAAAGCCTTTGAAATATTGTTAATATCAGAAAGAAAGTGTTTGCGCATACTAGTGAGTAAAATAAAAGTGGCTTGCTTGTCCTGTAAGTATATTTCTTCAGAAGAGCTTGCATGATAATCTACAGAAATTGTCTTTAAAACCTTTACTTCATATACTGTGAAATCATTAGTTTTCATGGGACGCTAATTTTCGTCGATTTCGTGGAGTGTTTTATCCACAAATATTTATCCCCACAAAATCTTTTTTCACCTATCGGACAGAGTTATCCCAAAATTTACCCGTGTGAGATAATCTTATCTCGTACAGTTTGTCTCGTACAGCAGCTGACTCTCTACATGTACACAATGTGAGTAAAGCGATACTTTAATGGATTCAAAAATGTTGTGAATTTACATTTCATTCGTTGAGTATTATTTAGATGTTAAATCAAATGTGGCATCTTGTGTAATTGAATTTTTATAATGGTTTACTTTGTTTTGCATAGAGTCTATAAATAGAACCACTGTAATGCCTGAAATTAGAAATTACTATGTGGAACAGAAACTCTGTAATGCAGCAAGCCTTGGGTTTTGGACATACCTCAACCCTCAGGTGGGATTTCCTTATCCACCACTCATGGGCATGGTAGATTCACTTTGTTATATAGGCCTCACATTTTCTAGAACATAAATCCACAAATAAATGTACCCACGAAATCCCTTTAGTTACATAATCAACGGAATTTAAAGTCAGCGAAAATGAATGATTTTACAGTAAACTCATTTTGACGCATTTGCAAACAGAGCAGACCCAGATCAGACAACTCATGGGAGCTGTCTGATCAGGGTCCCCTCTGTTTACTCATACAATATTGTAGCTCAGATTCTACACAGCAATAGAAAATTCCATTGTTTCTTATACTATTTTAATTTTAAGTTCATTATTGAATATTCATCAAGTCAAAAATATGTATATGAATATTCATGAGGTAATGGGTAAAACATATCTAAAAGATTGTGAAAGGGATTGGACAGAAAATAAAACAACATAATTCCTTAAGATATATTAATTAACTGTTTCCATTGAAATTTGGTCCAACAGTATCAAATTATGCGGTTCTAATGCCAGTGGGCCAAACATTGATTTAAAGTTTATTAGCCATTTCCAGCTGTCCACCCTGGGTTCAAGGGGCAGTGAACAACTTATATAAGCCATTACTCTTGTTGCCCCCACAAAATTTATTTGGATATTGATCCAGGTACAAATAAAAGGAATGGAATAAAGGACAACACCCAGTACCTTAGTAGGCATAGAAAAAAATAGTTCCATTTCTGGTCGCCCGACCGACCCTCTTTTTTAGCGACTGACCCTAAAGTTTTTTTTTTTTACCTTTCCACCTTTAAAAAAAACTTTCCTTTTCTTTTTACGTTTCTTTTCATGTAAAAAAATATAAAAAAACATAAATCCTGACCTACTGGCCCTCTTTTCATTTGCTGGAGACCAGAGAAACAGAAATCATTTTTAATATTTTTTTTTTAAAGCAAAAAACAGACAAATCAAAAAGAAATTATAAAGAGAATTGAAAATATTTCTTTGTGGTACATAATACTAGAAAATAATAAATTGCAGAAATTAGATTGAACAGATTTAAATGTTTTCAGGTTTTGATATTAAAAGGATAAAAACAGGACAAAAAAAAATAAAATTGAAATGATGTGGAATAAAATCAGGACCAGAGAGGAGAAAAAAAGGGTTTGATATGACTTGGAATTCAAATGCTGCCTGGTTTGCCAAGGTTCTAATACTGTACATGCCTTTTCCTAAAGTGATTTTTTTTTTTATTTCACAGGCTTAGAAGAGATTGCCAAGTTTAGGCCGACACTGGAGGCTCTTGATGTAGGCTGGTGTCAAGATGTTACTGACCACGGAGTTCGAATCATATCATATGCATGTCCAAATTTGGATTACTTCGGACTTATTCGCTGTGATAGAGTCACGCTAGAGACCATAGAGGAACTTGCGTTGAAGTTTCCGCGGGTCAATTACTCAACATTTATTCTGGAGTCAAGAAAACTCTTAGAGAGGGCTAGGAGAGACGGATACCAGTTTTTGTTGCCAAATGTTAGATAAGCAAGTTGCAAACATAGGAGGTGTATGATAGGTTATTTTTTGTTTTTAGTGATTTTATCAATATTTATATTTTATGATATTTAATTTTTTTTTTCCAATTATTTCCTCATTCAGAAATATAAAAAGTAAAAATGAATTGAAAATATTGGTGACTGAGTTTTAAAATATGATGACCTATTTTCTGAGATATTTGTATGCATGGTTTGGTATGATAACAAAAAAAAACTTTTGAAAAAAATTATACATGTATATAAGAAAATTAATAATACATAAGAATTTTTTTAAAGCATTTATATTCAAGTGATTTAGTATTTTTCGCGCTGGTCTAATATTTGCGATCTTCACGCGAGGGATGTTCCGCGCGATATTAAGTACGGGAAAATGTCAGAGGGATTATGTTTGTTTGATGGTAATTGATTAAAGTGTCCATGCCACCTTAAATAAATAAAAGCAACATTTTACGAAGGGATTTAAAGTTCATATACCGTTTTCATTTATTATTGAATCATAACTCTGTCTAAGACCTTTAAGGGGCCTCCGTGGCAGAGAGGGTAAAGTCGCTGACTTTAACATTCACTCAGCCCCTCACCGCGTGGGTTCGAATCCCGGCAGGGTCATTCGGATTTTCATGTGAGGAAGTCTTCCAGCTGGCTTGCAGTAGGTCGGTGTTTCTACCCGGATGCCTCTGTGCATTCGGGGTCTTCCTCCACCTGTAATTAGCTGGACGTCGCTATATGACTGAAATACTGTCGATGCGACGGTTAACTCAAATAGTCAAGTCTAGTCAAGTCAAAGACCTTATGAGATTATACATCTGTGCTAGTGTTTTGTTTCATTTGATTAATATGTGCATAACTATTAGGTTTTATTATACCCCCCCGCAACGAAGTTAGGGGGGGGTATACTGGAATCAGGTTGTCCGTCCGTCCGTCCGTCCGTCTGTCCGTCCGTCTGTAGACACAAAATTCTGCGGACTACTCCTCCTAAACTTCTGGAAGGATTTTGATGAAACTTGCTGGCAATGATCCTTAGACATTGTATTATATCTATATAGCATTGAGTTACCTCCCCTATTTACCAAGTTATGCCCCTTTGATGATTTTTGCATTACAAACTTCTGCGGACTACTCCGCCTAAACTACTGGAAGGATTTTAATGAAACTTGCTGGCAATGATCCTTAGACATTGTAGCAGCGCGTTATCTATATAGCATTGAGTTACCTCCCCTATTTACCAAGTTATGCCCCTTTGATGATTTTTGCATTACAAACTTCTGCGGACTACTCCTTCTAAACTACTGGAAGGATTTTGATGAAACTTGCTGGCAATGATCCTTAGACATTGTATAAGCGCGTTATCTATATATCATTTGGTTACCTCCCCTATTTACCAATTTATGCCCCTTTGATGATTTTTGCATTACAAACTTCTGCGGACTACTCCCTAAACTACTGGAAGGATTTTATGAACTTGCTGTCAATGATCCTTAGACATTGTAGCAGCGCGTTATCTATATAGCATTGAGTTACCTCCCCTATTCACCAAGTTATGCCCCTTTGATGATTTTTGCATTACAAACTTCTGCGGACTACTCCGCCTAAACTACTGGAAGGATTTTAATGATACTTGCTGTCAATGATCCTTAGACATTGTAGCAGCGCGTTATCTATATAGCATTGAGTTACCTCCCCTATTTACCAAGTTATGCCCCTTTGATGATTTTTGCATTACAAACTTCTGCGGACTACTCCTTCTAAACTACTGGAAGGATTTTGATGAAACTTGCTGCCATTCATCCTTAGACATTGTAGAAGCATGTGTTAGTTATATAACATTGGATTACCTCCCTTTATTATAGTTATGCCCCTTTGATGATTTTTGCTTTACAATTTTCTGCAGACTACTCCTCCCATTGGATTACCTCCCTTTTTTATAGTTATGCCCCTTTGATGATTTTTGCTTTACAATTTTCTGCAGACTACTCCTCCTAAACTACTGGAGGGATTTCAATGAAACTTGCTGTCATTCAACCTTAGACATTGTAGTAGCGCTTTTTCTATATAACATTGGGTTACCCCCCCCCCCCCCCCCCCCCCCCCCCCCCCCCCCCCCCCCCCCTCCCTGTTTTAAAGATATGTCCCTTTGATGGTATTTGTTTTACAATTTTCTTCCATTGATAGATTTCAGTGAATCTTAATGATATTTATCCATAGACATAGGTATATCCATAGGTATGTGTTACAAAGGATCACTAGATTTCCATGTAGTTGGCACATATGTCCTCTATATACGTATTAAGATGGAGTGTTGTATGCAAGAATTCTGATTTCATGCTCCAAAGCCATGTTTGACAAAAACACTTGCGGGGGGGTATTAGTAAGCCCTTAGGCGACAGTTCTAGTTAGGTTTGCCTGATGTTCATGCTGTTTTGCCTGTACATTATTCCGACACTGACCTTTATGCATAATTATATTAAAATAATTTCTCTGGATATATCGTAAGTGGCCTCATTACCATCTTACTAGACTTTAAACATTGAATAAGAGACATTAAACATTTTTTTACTTTCTGTTTATTTTTAAATACAATTCCGAATATTTAATGATAGTCGTACGGAAACAACATGTATTATGATGAAAATTAGTGTCTCAAACTATACAGATGTGGAATAAGTATTACTGATTGTCAGGTGGCAGGTCATGTTGACTGACGACACGCCGGCAGCCCCTGCCAAGAATTTGACAGTTTGTTTATACAACAATCTTTGTAAGACAATGTTACCTGTTAAACAAAAGGTCCTGGAGAATATTAAGTTCTATCACAGGAAGCGCTGCAGTCAACAACAGTAGGGAAATAAACTTGCAGCAGTTTGTCCGCAGCAATTAAGGAGATGGTTCCATTTAACATTTTATCAGTGCCCCTGCCCTTGTATATTATACCATGACACCTAGGGAGGTTAGTGCAAATGTGCCAATCAGCAATAAATTACTAATACTACAGTAAAAATAAAAAGTCAAATAAAATTCATGTTAAAATATCTATCTCTCACTCTCCTATTTATTTACTTAAGAAAGAAGAACATTTCACCTTCAATCAGTCAATATCTTCAAGTAAATCTTACTATTACCAGTATCACAAAGTATGATCTGTGCTGTATAAATATACATGATATCAGCAAATACAGATGTTGGATACATGTCCAAGGGACATCACTCTGTGCCAATATTTCTTAAAAGATAGCAGGAGTTACCCCTTGTGTTCTGGACCTTTATTGTTTTCTTTTTTTATCAGAGGCTGCCAATATGCTTCCCCATTGAAAAAAATCTTCTTTTTTTTTGTTGTGCAGTTTTCCCAAAATTTTCTATTTACTCTAGAAATTTTCTTTCTCTATTTTAAAACATATAACTCTGCATGAACATTTTTTTTTTATGTTTTAACAAGGGAGTAAAGGGGGGGGGGTGAGATGAAACAGTAATATATATATATATAAATATTGATAAAAAAAGTAAAATACTCTTCAATGTGTTGATTATTCAATAAGTGTGTCACCAAATCTATTTTTAGATTGTTGCCAAGCAATGGAAATGTTTATGATATTGTTATTAAGCTTATTTTTAAGTGCTAATGGTACTGCATCGCCATTAAGATATCATTTTAACCTGATATAGACCATTGTTGTTAGCTTTTCTGATTTTTTGGGCAAAAAAACATTCAAGGTATTGTCATCACTCTGGTGTCACTGCTGTCGTTGTTAGCTTCATCAACATTGTGGTTAAAAACTTTAGCTTTGGCCATAACTTTCAAACTATTAAACCATCTGTCATTAAACTCACATACTTGTTCACAATCAGAAGGGTTACATTTCCATCAAGGGCCATAACTCTTAGGTCCATTTTGACCTGATTTAAAAAATAAATAAATAAATAACAGGCAAACGATGGCATCGGCATGCAGGGCTATTTTTTTTTTTTTTTTTTGTTTTGTTACATAAACAGGGTCATCATCATTTTGTTCTGTTACTCTCCATACATCAAGTGTGGGATTTTCAACTCAAAGTCAAATGTTTTTTAGCATCTAACATGGAGATATATAAGCCAATCAAAATGATGTTTACATTTTGGATACTCTCCATGTGGAGGTGGTAGGGGGATATGGGAAATTTTGATACAAGTGTTCTGATTGGTTAACGCCTGGCGCGGTGCACCAGTGGGCCCAAATCTTTATTTTACAATTTCTTGCTCACTTAAGGTTCATTTTTACAGTGCTAAAATATAATCCTATATAATGCAATATCAAGACTCGAACCCTCATAAAGCGATATAGGATCCAACCTAACTTACATTAATGACCCACAACCTTCGGTTCTACAGACTGGTATGATACCATTGGACCACAGCGCCCTAAAACACTGTTCTGATCCCAAAATTTGTTGCTATACCACGCCTCATGTCCTGCACTGTCCTGTCATAGCATATAGAGTTATTTCCCTTCATAATCTTGCATTACATGAAGACGAAGTGAGATGCGGGGGTATTTATCACCTACAGTAATAGTTCTTGTTGTTTTGACTCAGAAATGAATTGTTTGCACATGTTGTTAATTGTTTGTGTTGTTTTTGATTGTCGACGAATTGAATAAAAGTAATTGAAGTATTTGCTTTAGAATCTTTTATCATAATTATGCTAAAATAACTTAAAAAAGTAAGAAAAAATACCTGAAAAGCTAAAATATAAGACTTTCCCTGGTGGCCGAGTTGTTAGAGCGTTCGCCTGGGGAGCGAGAGGTCATGGGTTCGATTTCTGGCCGCGACATATCAAAGTCGTTAAATATGGTACATGTACTTGTATTGCTCCCTTGGCGCTCAGTGTATAAGGGTAGTTCCAGGACTGGTTTGCCCGGTGTCAGGGCGTGGTATCATGCCACATGTGATGAATTTATTATTTTGCAGTACGGAATACGGTTAAATTATGAACTTAAAAGAGAAATAAATGCTTGTAGTTTTCCACGTGTCGACATGATTCACGCTTTTTTAGGTTTTTTGTTTGTTTGATTATTGGGTTTAACGTCCCACCGACAATTCTTCAGTCATTTAGAGACTATCACCAGGTCTCGTGTTCTCAAAAAAAAAAATTAAGCGCGATCTCAGGTTATATAGGTAAATATCAGCTCTGTCTAAGCTTTGAGTATAAGCCTCAGTATGATAGCTGAGCAGTTCTCAAATTTATAAATTCTCACTCAAAAATGATATGCTCTGGTGTGTGTATAACGGTTTTTTTTTCTGAAAGAACGGAGTTCTCATCTATCTCGGTACTAACGATTGGAACGAAAATAAAATATTAATAAAGTTTCATCTACAATTTATTTCTGATTATCACTGTTGTTCTAATTTTGCACCATAGTGTGAAGTAAGTTAATATTTATCAGCCTATCCAATTGACCATTTCACTCCAATATAAGAAATAAATCAGTGAGTACCTTCCAACAAAACCCTATTAAGCATTTTTGTTATGCTATTATAGGTCTCTGTTCCCGAACACCAAATCTACATGCTGGTGTAAAATTCCACACATTGTTCAATGGGAAATAAACATACATTTGAGATTTTTCCCAATCACTGATTGGTCAATTTAAATCCGGGAATTATCCCGGGTATTTCCGATCCTCGGGTGAAATTGTCTATAACGTATTAAAAGTATGTAGTTGCCCGCCATGTTTGATCCCAAGATTCTCTGCTATCGCGGAGTTCTTTCTGAGACATTGCTTGGAGTTTTCAAATATTTTTAACACCATGAAGGGTATATGATGTTGTAGCTTGTCGTGGCCTTGTGTTTTGCTACGCGCTTCGTAGGAAAAAATGATATCTCGCGAGACCGAAGGTCAAACGAGATGTGAACGCAGCGAGCAAAATACAAAGCCACTTAAAGCTGCTACAACATAATTTTCCTTTTATCATTTATAAACATTAAACACACATGAGGTCAGTTTATACATGTTTAAATGAGTTTATCAAGCTATCTCAAGAAATCAAATATTTATCAATGGTAGATGATTTTTTTTTACTACAGATTTTAAGCCACGCCCCATGACGCTTGAAAGTTTACTGCGGAGTGCACATTCACTTCGGGAACCATGTCGGAAGTGACGTCACGCTACCGTTTTTAGAACCGTATTTGTTGTTGTTGTATTGGGGTTTACCGTCGCTGCGATAGTATTTAAATCATATAGCGACGTCCAGCTAATTACAGGTGGAGGAAGACCCCGAGTACACAGAAGTACCCGGATAGAACCACCGACCTACCGCAAGCCAGCTGGAAGGCTTCTTCACATGAAAAATCCGAAGTCCCCTACCGGGATTCGAACCACAGCGGTGAGGGGCTGAGAGATTTGTAGTCCACGACTGTAACCGCTCGGCCACGGCGGCCCCCCGTATTTGTCAATGACATAATACGGACCTTGTATTTTGCATGTATTTGAGCCAGAAAACTGATAAACATTGTAGTTAAATTTACGAATGTCTCATTCCATCGATAAATAGTCTCTTAGATGGAATTTTTTTATTAGAAAGGCATGTTTAATAACAAAGTTAAGCAACATTACAAAAAAATCTAACATCAAGAATTATTAACACCAAACAATGCTTAGTATATTTTGTTCAGCATAATATTAAATTTGAACGCGAAAAAAAAATATAATTCAATAAAATATATATCTTAGAACAAAAATATATTTAAATTCTAAAAATAAGTGGGGGGGGGTCTTTCTTGAATGCACAATACAGATGATTTGGTTGAATTGGATTCTTTCGAAACAATTCCCGTATTTCTTTAGAAGGCTACTGCAATAAGTCAATATACCCGTATATTGGAAGAGCCTTGTTTAACACCTCAAAATTTTCGTTTCAATAGCTGGACAGGGCATTTCAAATATATAAAGTAAGCCCTCCAGATAGCTTGTGTACCCTTTGAACCTGACGTATGATGCACATGTATATAGATTTCCTGAGGTAGTCTTCCATATGAAATTATGTCAATGTTTTGTTAACCCTTTATCGCATATAGAAGTGTTTTGATAGCTTGGCAAACAGATCAGGCGTCTGATTAGAGTATCCTCTGTTTGCTAAGATTCTACACAGTCTGCACGGCAAATAAAAATCCACTGTTTTATATACCAATTAAAGTAAATCAATATCAAAAAGTTTTTAACATATACACAAAAACCTAATAACCTAACAGAGATCCGCAACTCTGACCTAGGTTAAGAGCAAAATCACGAGAAGCTCTCGTTAGGTTACTTATACGATCATGTGACTGCGAGATAACGTGAGATCTGTAAAATTGCTCATATTAATTATAAATATACTAAATTTTCTCTTCAATTTATTGCCGATAAACCAAATATGTACGCCTCTCATTAGATCGCAGATCTCCTGTACGGGTGATATTGTTTGTTAAGCGTCTGCTTCAGGTATCGACAAGATATCAAGCGTCTCAATGAGATCTCGCTCAAATCTCGTCACGTGGAAAAAAACGTTATTTCGGACAGTTTCATATCTCTGTTGAATATGTCCTTGAATGTACATGAATAGTTACATGAAGTATGTGAGTATTAATTAATGAGACTACGGGTAATACAATCAATCTCCGACAGGTAGAAATTAAACTACTAGCCGTTCTAAAACCGAGCTGCTCAAGATTTACAAAAAATTAAAATAGCGAGAGAATGCAAAGGACACAATGCATGCATATATATTGGAGGACTCGTCCTTACAGGCTGAGGGTAAAAATTATATATACACATATACACTAATTAACTTATCTCTGTTCTGCCCCAGGGAGGTAGCGGCAGGCTGATGGCAGGCTGATTTAGGAGAATTTAACATTTTTCATCTCTTTTTCATTTCATTTGAAATCCCCACACTAGAGCATTTGCAATTTGTTAAAATCTCCACATTATAATTATGCATTCTAAAGCCTATGTCCTAGGACTCTGTACAATTCTGTCGATCAATTCCCGCCTGTTGGGAAAGTCAAAGCCCCGTGTATGCCCACCGCCCTCACCCTGGTGGCTGTATAAAACACACAGGGTTAGCCATGTGTTAAAGAACAACTGTACAAAGCAGCCAACCTGTTAAAATCTTTAAAGCGGCTCGTTCACAGTTGATCGGTAGAAAAAAAATAAAAAGATTCTTTACTCTCTCTCTCTCTCTCGTTAAAGGGACTGCCTCCCATTTGCACTCAAAATGACCGTAAAAAATTGTATCAACTCATTTTCGGACGAAAATGTTATTAATTTTGTTATTAAGTCTACGCACGACCAGAGATGTACTGACTTTCGAATTATAAGCAAATAAAATAATTTCCGATCTTACCTAATAAGGGAGTTTCCCGTTTATAAATAAACCTAGGATTTCGTTATATGGACACTTCACTTAGATCACGTGATCGATAAATGCGATGTAAACAAAATGTCGGAGTCCTCAGCGCCAAGTTTCGAATGATATTTGTAACGCTATAGCCTTTGAGAAACTACCAACTTTTTAGCAATCACGGAATGTTGCATCAGTTGACCATGCATCTGTAGACAGGTATTGAGAGACATAATACACACAGATAAATCAGAGTCTCAGTCAGTTACTGTCTGTGAACGAGCTGCTTTAAGATTAAACAAAAGTTAGCAGGAAGTGATCTAAGCAGCCACCTGAATAACCAACCATTTCTCATTTCCCCCCAGACTGGTCACGCAAGATAGGTCTTACTGTATATATAGGTGCATATTTGTATACACATGCATCAATATATTTTCTTAATTTTTATTATAAAATTTGTTGATCAATATGGACATTTCAAGTGTTTACAAATGTATTCAAAATGACTTTCAGGCGGTCCTACAGCTAAAGCCGAAGGATATAGTCAATGGTTGGTCTGATTTACACAATATAAGCTCGGTTTGCAATACTGTCTATAAACTGTTTACCTAACTATGAATGGAAAAGGCAGTTTTTTTCCAATAGAACAATTACATTGGCTGCTTTATGATTTGATGAACATTTTCAACCAATCAACAAACGTCAAACCTTAGCCAATGAATGAAGAAAAACAGAATGCGTTTGCCATGGGTGTCAATCCAGGTTTAGTCTTGCTAGAACTAATGTTTCTACTTTGTTTTCAGCATCGACTGTTCTTTCATGTAAACATGACATAAAGTAAATGAAGAAATGAGAGATTTAAATTTAAATTCTGCCATGCTGTTTTTCACCATTAACAGCTATGGCTTCAATCCTGTCGTTCACGTGGTACTTCTTTCCGGAAGAGCCGTCCTCTCTGAAATAAGATTGATGATGTCATACAATTAAAATAAAATGTATTTTATGGTTGAGAGAATTACTTATATTAATATCGACATAATTACGAAATGTTTGCCATCCAAATATACGAATAGATTCTGAAGCCTCCTCGTGTGGTGTCTCTGATAATGATAGTTATTCTTGTGGGATTGTGATAGACTGCATAGAAATTACATATCACCCGTCCAAGCGACCTAGTGACCGTGAGATCATTCCCCGTTTGCGACATAACTCATTCAGATAATCTCCCTTGTTTCACGACTATCGGGTTGCCTCGGCGTTAGTATTGTTTTTAGGTAAGTGGTATTATGCTCGCGTGTCTACGATATGATATTTGTTTTTTGTTTTTTTGGATTTAACGTCCCGCTGACAAATTTTCAGTCATTTGGAGACTATGTCTACTTTAGACAGATATAGTGCTGTCACACTGCAGTATCACGTTGTAGACATGTGGCATGATACCACACCCAGTCACATTATCCTGACACCGGGCCAACCTGTCCTAGAACTACCCTTATATACCGAGCGTCAATCAAGCAGCTATATCAGTACCATTTCTAACGATTTTTATATGTCGCGGGTACGGGTCGAACCCATGACCTCCCGATTCCGGGACTTACGCCCCAACCACACGAACCAGTTGTCTACGGTGAGACAGCACTATATTTTTCGTAGTTAAAGTTTTGAAATACTGCCTTTTAGATAACAAAGAAAGGGAGGTGTGTACGTACCGTCCGAAATTTTCAGCATCGTCGATGGTTTCGGGAAGAATTTTGCCATTTGTCTCCGGCAGACACAAAGACAACAACCCAGCCATCACTGATAAGCCTCCAAATATAATCAATGGAAGAGCTTTCCCAAATGGTCCATCCACAACTGTACCCTAAGAACAATAACAACGCAGCGTTTACAGGGTTTAAAGCAAAGGGATCGGGCAAACTTTGATGCGCAAGTAAAAGAAAATCGTTGTCTTTCGTCTTTATCCGTAAGTAAGTCTAAAAAGAGACTAGACAGCTACGCAAAAAAAAAACAAAACAACAAAAAAACAAAAAAAAACAAAACAAAAAAACATTGCCTTTTGTCTAATTCAAACAGCTATGCAGTTATCTTTTCTTTATATAAAAAGACCAGTTAATAACTAGACCACGATAAGGATCAATACAGACCAAAGAAGACCAGCTAATAAAAATCTGCGATTTAAAAAATACAATAAAGACCACTATAAGGATACAGATAATACAATTATATGACCAGAGGTAAGTAGTATATAGAAAAAAATCCGTTACATAAAAATAGGCCAAAAATTACCAGCTGATAAAAAGTTTGCTATTTAACATAAACAGTTATTACCTGGTCCGCAGTATGTATGAAAATAATCAAAAGACCAGGAAATATGTAATTTGCATCTAAAACAAAGATCAAAAAGACCATCTTTTGCAAATACAAAACCCTCTATCTAAAAATAGATACCCCACCAAAATAAAAAAGACTAGCTAGTACAAAATGACAAAGAACAAGGAATACAAGGTGAAAATAAAATACTAATTTCATTTCTGCTGTATGAAACAGACACATAAAGATTAGTTTATACTAACTTCTTTATAAAACAAGAATAAAAAAAAGGTTAAACTATGCAACTTTTGCTTTAACAAGACCAAAATTAGACAATAGTATAAAATCTCTGCTATTTAAAAAGCCCTAAAAAGACCAGTTGATATTCACAAAATCCCCCACATGAAAAGACCAGCGTTTACCAAATCCGTAATTTAAAAAGAGATAAAAAAGACCAGCTATTACTCACCAAGTCGGCTATATACGGGGAGATCATGCCACCCACCCTTGCAAACATTGAACTCGACCCCATGCCGGAGTTTCGGACCAGGGTCGGGTAAAGCTCCGCCGACCACACGTAGATAATGGCAAAGGCTGCCGATATTCCGAATTTTCCCACGTTTGCCAAGACAACGGTCACCCAGTATAACGCTGAAATAGAAATATTGAGAACAACATCTCCTTTATTAAGGTAAAGTCCTTGTAATGGTTCCGCTACATCTTGGGCCACTTAATCTCTACCAAGATAACCAAGGTACCCTAATGAAACATAAGGACGCCTTGGTTATCTCCCTGAAAGGCCATGAGGTCCGAAATGTAGCGGAACTATTACAGGGACTTTCCTTAAGTTATGATATTTCTGACTGATTTCTCATTCGGGTATTCTCGATCTATTTCTTCGAATGACACTTGCCGGAGATGGCCGAGAAGTTACGAATGCTAATATGCGGCGCATATTTTTTTGTTTTTGTTTCTTCTTTTGCCATTCATTTGATACATCAGATCAGCAATGGTTAATAAAATATTTTTTTAAAAAAAAGAGAAAAAACAATACAAATAAAACTTAAGCGTCACTGATAAGAGCCGATGTATTCAGAGAGACGGACGAACAGACAGACAGAATGGGGGACTTAGAACACCAGTATCACTTAAATACCAGATGTATACCATACACGCGTGTACCCTTAAACAACCATTTCATAATGATTCGATTTTCATGGGAAAAAAAGAAAATATAAAATAACATTTACATATTGTAGACTAACACAAAAAAATGCATCAAAGACAAATATTTGCTGTAAAATAAAAGATAAACGTACTAAAAATGTTGATCAAAATTCGCAATTTTGATGGATGTCATAATACTGTTATTGTTTACATTTGGCATTCGCGAGTATTCCCGAAGGCATTCTGGGATTGGAAATAATTTGAATTTGAAAACCCGTCGCCGAATCACAAATTGTTTATCTGTTACGCAATCAATTTACGCACCCGTGATTTGTGAAGGGAGACATACGAAACGTCTATGGAAAACGCAGAAAATTGACGAAGATACGCGGAATATGCAAATTAGATATTTTTGTAATCAACTGAATTATCTTAAGTAAAAGATTCTTTCTTATAAATTTATGCATAGAAGTAACGTTGTGGACAACGAGTGTGCACTGATTGTATCGCTTAGCAAATTTGTAGCAAAAACTTCACTTTTCTATTTAAAGAGGCAATGTATCGGGGGATGTGGGGGGGGGGGGGAGATCTCGACGATTTAACGAAGATGTCTAAATGGTGCTGCTTTATATATCTACTTATTTTTGACGTTCGGCATATAAGGATATTTCCAAGTTTGGTTGTCCTAGTATCAGAAAAATGAAACACAAGGTCCTATAAGAAATCCAACATACATTAAAATGAAGGAGTTGCATGCAAGGATAAAATGGATCAAAATAAGGAGATAGGATAATGCATTAAATAGAGAAATACCAATGTGCCAAGGGACCAACTGGGGTGCTTTAACCAGGTTGTAGGAGGTTAGGGTTAGATACCATGTCACAAACTCGTATATCTCTTTGAGACAGCACAGTAAATATCTTCCCTTGCAGGCATTAGTCCATAAATGGAAACCTGCCACCATTGGGACGTCAATTACAAACTTACATTTGTCGGCGTACAGAACGGTGAAGATGGTGGACAGACAAGCCACCCCACCCAGGATCATTGCGCCGCCATGTAGGGCTTTCCGCCCCACCCTGTCAAGGAGCACGAGACACGCGATGTAGGCCGCCACCTCCATGCAACTGTTTATTGTAAAGTTCACGTAAATATCGCCGTCAAGGTTACCGACATTAAGCCCTAGTCCATAGTACGCCATGCTGACCACCATCCTGGTGAAAAATAATCAAAACATGTGTTAAAAGACACCTGAATTAAGCAGCCAACTTCAGTGAATGGAATTTTCATCTCTTTGCTGATGCGAATTATTGAAAAAATATATACATGTATAAAAAAATCCGACATTTTGTCATTTATCTTTACACGCAGAAGAAAATCAAATCTTCAACAGTAAGGTAACGTTATTTCCTAAGAGGATCCAATACATGAAATTCGCAAAACAAATAAATTTGCCATATTTATCTATTTTTCCTTTTATTTATTTGTTTAATTACACTTGTGTGTCTGTTGGTTTTATAACCACGTGTAAAATAAATACGATCTCACAAAGAATAAAAAAAAAAAAAAAAAAACAACAGGTAGACGAGAGGTTAGAATGTACAACCGGAAGGTCACTGGTTCAATTCCCGACCGTTACATACCAAATTTTTACTGGTACTGGTATATCTCCCATGTGTTTGGCACTCAACATATAAAAGGGTAGTTCCAGGACTGGTTGGCCTGGTGTCAGAATAATGTGACTAGGTGTGTTACCATGCCACATGCCACGCCGTGAAATTGCAGTATGACATCTCTACAGAAGTTTTCTCCGAACGACTGAAGCACTGTTTGTGGGGCGTTAAACTAAACAAACAAACTTACCAGTTAAAATAGATGATCAAGG
>CM037791.1:41378330-41393767 GCA_021229015.1 Solen grandis
ATCTCCCGCATCCAGATAAAAAGTTTTTCCGGAACAAATTAAGACCTTTTGAGATACGAACACAAGGGAAAGGAGAAAAAAAATTTTTAATTCAAACACATTCGCCTGGGCCACGCAGGTCCCTATTTATTTTGGGTTTAAAACTTAATAAAGATTAAAAAAGGTGGGGTTTGTTGGATGAAAGGGGAAAAAGGGAGATGGCATTCTACGCTCGCAGGGAGATCGAAAGGAAAGGGAGACAGGGGCTTTTTAGGGTCCGTTTTCGCATCCAGTTAAAAGGGTTTTAAAGGGGCTAAGAAAATCACAAGTTGCATTTATGTCCCCGGGAAAATCGTGGGGGATTTTATCCCACTGCCCCGGGCAAATGCAGACCGGGTTTTAACTGTTGCCCTATAAACCCCTCGTGTTTAAATTGGGCACAAAAAAAGTGTTAATTTAAACAGTGATAAGCTAATTTTGATGCAAGCCCCAAAAGACGCTGCAAATGATAACGGCTGAATAAAACAAAGCCATTCAAAAAAAAAATTAACACGTGAATGCATCTTTTACAACAGTGATTTAAAACATTTCCATGGTCATTGATACTTTTTCGCAAATAAACAGTTGAACCCTGTTTAGCGGAAACCTTTTAAGTGGTCACCCCCTATTTAGCTGCAATCAAATAACTAAACTTGTTTTTATATCCAACCTGCTTTTTGCGGCCCCCTTGTTAATAGGTCACATTGTCATTTTCCCCTTGATCGGTACATATTTAGCATTCGACGTATTTTTTTTTAATATTGTTTTAAAAAAATGAGATATTTCAAAACATTATTTGGGCCTTCAAAAGAAAATAGGTGAATAGTGGAATTTGAAATAGAATAAAATAAAAAGAATTTACTCATTTAAAATTTTGATGAGATCTCAAAAAAAAAAACGCAATTTTATCTCGAAATAACGATATGATAGTTTTTCATTATGCGGAAGCCTTCCAGCTGGCTTGTGGTAGGTCGGTTTTCTACCCGGTGCCCCCGTGTTTTGGGGGTCTTCCTCACCTGTTTAGTGGATTTGCATATGATAAAAAACTGTCGAAGCGACGGAAAAATCAAATAGTCAAGTAAAGTAGTATGAGGGGGAAAAATTATCGATATTTTGTGATGACAGCACAGAAAGTAAAAAATTGATTCTACGGGGGCTCACGGTTTTTGAATACGATTTGGCACAAATGGGTGTAATTTAAAAATTTTATTTTACTTTGACATAAAAATCTTTCATAAAACCCCTTTTCTTTAAAATTTAGTTTAAATTTCCTCTGTTGTTTTAATTGCACATGAAATGCATGCTTGAATATAATTTTGTTTTTCCCTTAACTCGAAGAAATGATGAAAAAGTTTGTTTCCCGCCAAAATAAAAGGTAAAAAAAACTTTAGTAAGTTTTTAAAAAATTTAATGCTTGAAAAAAACCCAAAACAACAACAACAACGTCAACAAAACAACAATGTAATACAGATTTCCATCATGATTTTTAAATTTGGTGACTTTGTTCTTCAATAAAATGATCGTGGATGTGGGTTTTGGGTAAGCTTTTTCCAAAAATTTGATTTTTTCAAAAAAAATTTTATTTGATTATTTAAAAGTAAATGAAATTTTTTATATAAAAAAGATTTTAACCGTGTGTAGCAGGGCAGTTTTGTCCCTTTTTTGTAGTTTTGTTAGACTCTTCCTTTTTTACTTTAGTTTTACTGCTGTTAGTCCAGAGAGTGGAGTTTAAGTGATCCGTATGTAAATGGGTTTGGGGAGCGTTCTTTTTAAAGAAAAAATACCCCCCCATTGGTTGGCCCCCCCCCCCTTTGTCCCCCTTTTTCCCCTCATAAACCCCGTCTTTTTTTCTAATCAAATTTACCAATCGTCACCGTCGACGCAAGTTGTTTTTTTAGATTATTCTGTTAGACATTATGTCGCTCTTACCTTTGAGCATTTCCCATGTTAGAATGTAACTTTATTTAGACGTCCCTGGTAATTTTTATATTTGTACTAAAGTGATTTAAATATGTATTTTCCAAGTAATTTATTCCTCGCGATGATGTGTAAAATCCTCGACTGACTTCGTATTTTTTATTAATTTGTGTCCGTAAACTGTCTAACGAAATGTTTTAATTATATTTTAGGTTTCCGGTTTAGTACCATTTTTGGTTTAATACCATTTCTGGTTTACTAACGTCAAATAAATATCGAACTACCGCTGGTGTTGGTCGTAATTCTAGTCTCAGTGGCATTAACTGGAAAGCTGGTCATAGACCTACTAGCCGTCAGAGTTCACTTGAATCATTCTTGGTACGTCAGTACTTGCGTGAGTGGACTACTCTTTTCATTAAGGATGATATTTTTTTGATGTCATCTTTTCTGGATTCCATGATGATGCTGGTCATCAGGGTAGAGATCGAGAATGTCAAAGGTGTATCCGACGTAAAACTCCTGTTTGGACTGCTGTACCTCTTGTTTCTGTGGAGTCTTCTTATCCTCTAGAGCTTGTCTGTCTTGATTTTCTTTCTCTTGAAATGTCTTCCGGTGGCTATGAGAATGTGCTGGTTATCACAGACCATTTCACACATTACGCTCAAGCCATCCCAACCAAAAACCAGACAGCTCATACAACGGCCTATTTGTCCTATTTGAAGAGTTCATTTGTCATTATGGTGTCCCTGCCCGCTTACATAGTGATCAAGGACGCAACTTCGAGAGTGCTGTCATCCAGGAACTGTGTAAGTTGACAGGAGTAGGACTACCCCCTACCACCCCCAGGGAAATGGGATGCCTGAACGAATCAATCAAACTCTCTTGAACATGTTAGGGACTTTGGAAGAATCTCAGAAATCCAACTGGAAGGCTCATGTGTCATGTGTTAAAAAATAATGAAATTGAATGGTCTTGGAGGTTATAAAGAAGTGTCTGTAATTAAATCAAACACATTTTTTTATGCAAAAGGAATAAAATTTGGTAAAGTTATTTGATTAATGTTTTAATCTGAGTCTTAACAAGCAACTTAACATAAAAAAGTATAGTAAAATATCCTGTCATTTTGGAAAACGTATATTGCTTAGTAACTCTATGTACGTATGTCAATTTATTTAGGCTCTTTATGGAATATGGATACTTTTCCATGGAACAGAAGAAATCTTAATTGGCATTTGGTAATTTCTGAAAACATATTAGAATTTAGATTTTTTTATCCTCCATATTGTTTGACCAACTCCGTTTTGTCCTACCATGCCCTTTTTATGTCTAGGGGAATAATTATAATAAAAAAGAAAGAATATCGATAGCATGTTCTTTTATTATATTAAACAATATGGTGTAATAACTAAGTTCTCAAACAATTTTCGGAACAACTGAAAATGAAATATTAACTGTTATATGCAGCAAAAACCATTTGCACGAGGTATGGTAATAATGAATAACAACCCCACAAAACAGACACATAAATCACTACCTACCGACCCTATATTTTTGGCCATGTCACCAGAAACACAATATTTTTTCTGGCCTCATCAGACCTACAAAATTTAATAATTCTATCTGTCAGCTTTGCTTTCAATTATGTAAATTTTCAATTCTACTAATGTATTGTTCTGCAGACCTGATGTGATATTTTTCAGGTAGTCCAGGGACATGCTCACCTGTTTTTCTTTTTTTCTAAGATGATGGAAATACATTCGAAAGGGTATCTGGGAAATACAACTTTTTGGCTATATAAAAGACATATTTGGTTTATATTTTATTAGATCGATTCAAATTTGCTTTCATTTGAATTATGTCAGTCTTATAAACTGTCAGAGAGAGAGAGAGAGAGAGAGATAATTATAAGTCGTCCATTATAACGATGTCAATATTAATCTTGTTACGACCGTGATTACGCTGTTCAAATTGCGTTCGTAACATTGGGTTTGATCTGATCCTCGTCTATTGAATTCACTTTAAGAGGCCAAACAAATTAATATTCAGCACATTAATTAACGTCCGCGACATTCAGTATGCTCAGGAGAAATTAAATTGGACCAAAGCATACAAGGTGATGTTGCCAGGGTGACAGCGGTTTCTCTATCCGCAAGTCACGGAAACAGAGGGTGGCAAACTTTATTTCCATAACGAGCTAACAATAAAAAATAGGGATTTCCACCACTGAACACAAAAATAACCAAAACATTGCATTTTCATTCACCAAATAGATTGCATGATAAGGCACCAGCTCCCTCTGAATCAAAATGCTCAAGGCACTGAGAGAGTATCATGAAACAAAGAGCGATTTCTGCTGACTTTCTAATAAAGTTTTATGACGTGTGTTGTTTTCAGTATTCATGTAAATCCTGCTGACTGTCTGAGCGCTTCAATCAGGAGAGCGGGAAGACCATTTTGCCTACTGCATATTACGGTAATATTGAAATGACCGATATCTGCCAGTTAGGTCAGAATTCAGGTATTTTGAATACAAAAAAAGGCAAATTTTACTTTGTTTGAAAATTTAATGACACTAATTTCTCGACCAAGTTTGATTATGGCTGATATTGATAAATTAGGTCAGGGGTTATGTCCCTTAAATTATTTAATCAAAGTGCTTAATGCGCTTAAAGACTGTCGGTAGGATTTACATGCTGATCTAGCATTACATGTTATTCTAACTCGAACGTTTAAGCAGAGTTGATCAGGATAGAGAAAATACATATGACGCCATATGACACGTTTTCTTGCAGAAGTATGTCAGCAGAATTCGCTCTTCGTGTATGATAAACCCGCCGACAGTCTCTCGGTGCTTTGTGCACTTTTGACATGTTTCATTACAATCCTGAGTACGGTTCCATTCATAAAAATGCATACGTAAGGAGTTCTAACCCGATTTAAGCACTCGCATTGCATTGATACGCAACTGAGCGCGGAAGAATACAAAACGATGAGATTGGTCGTGGTAATGATGCAAATTAATTATGCTTGATTTTCGTATGACTGGCGCCTATTGCAAATCTTAAAATGCCATATTTTACATTGTTTTCACTCTAGCTTTTGTAATTTTTTAAACAATCTTCATCAAACTTGTACACAATATGCCTGACAAAAGGAAACACACGTTTTGCTGCCCCGACCGAGGCTGATGATTTGGATTTACTCTCCCCGTCAATGGCAGGACTGCAGTCTTGATAAACTTATGTCACACTTACGCATATAAATGGCGTTTTCAATATTACTAGGGCCTCCGTGGCCGGGAGGGGAAAGTCGATGACTTTAACACTCACTTAGCCCCTCACCGCCTTGGTTCGAATCCCGACAGGGTAATTCGGAATTTCAGTTGAGGAAGCCTTAAGTAGAACCACCGAACTACCACAAGCCGGCGGTAGTTCGGTGGTTCTACCCGGATGCCTCTGTGCATTCGGTGTCTACCTCTACCTGTAATTAGCGTGATATCGACATTTGACTAAAATACTGTAAACTATGCGAATGTAAACTAACTCTTCAAAGTGTGTGGTCTTAGCTTTTAATGAAAGCAAGATATCCGCTTCACGTGCATATGATTTCATATGTGAATATGAAAAGCCTGGGTACCGAGGATGTGTCATACCGACTATTCGCGATCTCAACGGGAAAGAGATTCATAGAGCACGCGAGTTTTATTCAGCCTTGATGATTTTATCTTTCATAGAAATGGACTTAATTCTCTCACGTGAAAACTTGTGTATGCCAAAAGCTTTATCCGGGACCGAATGCTTATATAATCTAACTAATCCGAGTTACTTTATGTTTTGAGTGCCCATATACTTTGCATGAAAACGATGCAGCATTTTAGCCATTTGCACTCTTTACTCACATAGCTGGCATAATAAAACGGAATCTCATCCTAGTTGGAAATGCGTCGCCTTGAACAATTTTGCCGTTAAACAATGTTCTTAATGCGACTAGCCTCTTACAACTACAAATAAATTAAATAAGGGTTCATGTCAGAATTACACAAAATCTTAGATGAATTAAACCTAGCCAGTATTTTAGATAAATTCATAAGTCATTGAGTATTCAAAAATAAATAATAATAAAAATGTGGAAATAAATTGTCAATAAAAGTATATGGCACTGGTACATATCTGCATGAGAAAAAGAAATAAGTGCCAACGAATTTGATCGTTTCCGCTCGTGCATTCTCAGTTCCAGTACAAGCGTCTGGTCGTATACATCAAATCTTCCACTTTTAATTCAATGCAAATCTATTGTTATACTGATTTCGTACTATATAGGTTTCATGAAAATTGCTCAAGATGTACAGTTATGGTCACTGGCAAATGGTTGACTGACCACGTCTTGCTAGACTCCTCCGTAATGATAGAATTTAGGTGTCGACTTATGTTTAAAATACAAAGATTGGTGAACGTGTTAAAGACACCATGCAAATCCTAGAAAGAACATCATTTGTAAATACGTTTCTAGGCGTACATTGTCCATGTCTTCCGACATTCTCCAAGTTAGATATAATAATTTTTCTTAGGTTATCATTTCATCACTGCCAGAGATTTGTTGGAGTTTAAAACCAATTTAACTTGTGTGTACAAGTTTTACATTGTAATTAATAAATCCCCTTTCTCGTCAAGTATTACACTAGTTCTGCCCATACACTAATCCTTGTGTTTCGTTTCGGAAAAGGGTTATCCCAGTCATGAAGAGAACGGTACATTGTCCTATTTTCGGTTATCTTCCTAAAATGATTAATGTAAATATACTGTGTCCAAATATTTATTTACATGACAGCAATTGTGTAATATGGCTGTATAAGTGTTAATATGTATGCATCTGTATGTGTTGTATGTTAAATTGTATAAAAATCATGCGCATGTATACATACATGACCACGTGTACAGTTCGTGCGAAGAATTGAACGTTTAACTTTAATTTTTTAGTTTTATTTATATTTTGCAACTATGATACTTATAACACACATTTACACCTATGTTATATTGAATGTCATCAGTTTAACTATTTAATTCATGTGATATAACGTAAAAGAGAGGGAAAAAAAAAATAATGAAGGTTTTTGTTTAAATTTTGCTTCACAATTAAAAACAATTTTAAATCGGGAAGAAAAGGGGAAAAAAGAGGTAACATAAATTTTGGTTATCTTTTTTGAACCTGTTTCCGGTTTTAAACATTTAGCTTTGGCATATAAAAAAAAAAATCGACTCACACTAAAAACCCCTGTTTCTCCGATCTTGCTTTTTTTAATCCTTAGGCAATCCGGAATTAACATGTATTTGATCGGGGTTGGAATGATGAAAAATAAAAATTTTTTACACTCTACCATTGTTATGGGTACCAAACTACGGGTAGAGAGTATAGGAAATGCCCCTTTTTGTATTACAGACAAAGTGGGGATGAAGACATTTCTATGTTTAGCTTTTTACAAGCAAAAGAAATACATAAACCTAATCTCACTACGTTTTTTTAAAGAAAAGTCCATATTTTTTAAAAAAAAAAAATCATGAGATAAAAACAAATTTCAATCAAATTTAGACTGATTAATGTAACCGTTTTGGAAAAACGTTTTTTCCCCCCTCTTCCATATATATTAAATAATAATATATATTAATATTTTTTAATATTTAATATGAAATTTTAAAATTTTGAATCTGACTAAAAAGGGTTCTTGTTTAAAATCTGCCTATTTCTATCAGTTTAATATAGAAACAAAGGCAAACCTTCAAATTTTTGTATTTTATTATTTTGGAGTGTTTTCAGTACTAGATTTTTTCCTTACAGAATGGGGAAAAAAAAAAACAAGAAAAATACAGAAAAATTAAAAAGTTATTCCCCGCCTTTTGTCGATTCTGGGGGGAAGTTACCTAATTTTTTAATACTTAATATTTTATATCAAAATATTTGGGTAATTTTTTTTGAAAAACATAGTATGAAATTGCCCAAAATTAAAGTATACTTAGCATTAAGAATTGATTTGGGAACCGACCCTGATTTTCAAAGCATGCGCCCCTGAAATTTATTCAGAAAACAGATATAACTCTGCACACTGTCCTTGCTAAGGTTTTTACAAATCGACGGGCCCTTTTTCAAAATATGGGGCTTTCATAGAGTGCCTGTTCCCGAAAATAAGTGTTCCTTTATGTGATATGATACATCTGGCAAGAAATAAACAATCAGAAACAATACATCGTTTATTACCAGTGCGTTTGTAATTCTTTAATACATATATCCCCCGTAAGGGGTATTTTTTTTTGCATTATTAAAAGGGTTTTACATTTTCACAATTTCAAGCATTTTTCGAAATATTTCCCAATTGTGTTACAGGTAGTACAGTTTTTTTTTAAATTTCGAAACGCCTAAGCCCCCTCGGGTTTTTTAGAATGATACATATTGTTCTTAGTTACTTCGTTTATTTATTTATTACTTATTTATTTATTTAGGGGGTATGTGCCAAATTTTTTTCCATTTAGGCCTTTTTTTGAATTTTTTTGATTGTAAAAGTAGGGGCCCCTTTTTATTGAATTGACCTTGGATTTTTCTCCAAAATATTGGTAAGTTTTTAGATTAGTGACCTAAATGGCAGGACAAGGACGAACAAGGGGTGCTTAATTTAAAATTAATTTTTTATAAGTCTTTAATTCAATTATATACCCAATGTAGTATTGACTGTTAATCTGAATTTTTTTAAATCGGTAGTTTGTTTGATAAAAAGGGAAATTCCCTTTACAAAACGCTGTCTTTTTATAGTTTTCCCAATATTTAAAATTGATTAAATAAAATAATTAACGTTAAAAGGGAAAAAAAAGACAGTAAATGATTAAAACTTTAACAGTTTTTTGTTTTTCAAAACAAATTTGAAATCAAAATTCATAAGTCTGTTTAAATTTTTTTTTTTTTTCCAAAGCGCAAAGAATTGAATTCAAAACCCCATGGATGTCGCAAGAATAGTTGAAAAAAGCTCGGTTTTTTCAATTTTAGATTCGTAGAATGAATCTACAATCTTTATGGGTTTGTATTTTTAAATTTCCCTGTTAATAAAAATTTAAACCCGCCTTAGTTTTTTTTAAAAAAACATATATGGTACATTACATATGATTTTCATTATAAAAAAAAATTATTCATTGCAATGTCATTCTTTTTAGGTCTCTTAGGTACATTCGTTCATAGTTTTTGTCACCATATTGAGGAAAATTTTAATAAAAATAAAGATACTTTAAGAAAGAAGTCTTTAAAATTAAAATGATTACTGATAAAAAAAAAAAACAAAAAAACAAAATACGGGCCCCATTCATTATTTGGTTTCGTTTTGTCAAAAGAAAAAGTTCCCCCGTAAAAGAATATCCATCGTTTTTTGTTTGTTTTAAGCATTTAAACGTTTTAACCCGGGGTTCCCAAAACTCAAATGGACTTTAAAAAGATTATCGGGAAAATTCTATTTTCTTTAAGAAAAATAAAAAAAAGGAACTTTCTTATATATTCTTAAAATTTTTAAGTACGGAGGGTTTAGATTTTCTTTAAAGAAACCATAGAACACCAAAAAAAAAAAATAAAATGGCACCAAAATTTAGGCAATAATTAAAATTCCTCTGTATGATCAGAATGGTTAAAACCGTTAAGTCATTTCTTTATCAAAATTAGAGAAAAATTAAAAAAAGCAACACGCTTAAAGGTCCCCCCCCTTTAAAATGAACTATTTAAAGACTTTTTTTCGTCCAATAGCGTTAAACAAATTCACCAATCCAAGCTGATCATTTTCGGGCCTTACACTTGAGACCACACCGAACTTTGATTTGTGGGGACTGACGCGAAAGTGACCTCAAATAAAAGATATGAATAAAGATAATTCGGAGGGGGGGGCGAAACTAGGCTTATGATAATAAATATAACATTTAGCCAAATTTCGCTCTTACTCCTTTATATCAAACCCCACTCCCACGTTTGATGAGTACGAAGTATCCAAAATGGGGTGAGACGACTCAAAAACTAAGCAAAATTTTGAAATAACTTTTAACAAGAAAATGGTATAGTAATCTTTCATTAAAGGTTTTTGGCTAAATGATATAACGTATTGTTTTCATGTTATGACTCATATAGATTGACGTCAAAGCGAAATGGCCCAAAGCAAAACGGCCCCTCATTATGCGTAAAAAATAGTACTTTTTCATCCCCCTTACCACTGATCTAGTCCGCCGGGTTATATTTCCAAAATCAAACAACCCCCCAAAGAAATTCTTTTGTGACCTAAAACGTCTTGGAATTTTGGGGCTACGGGGACACCCAAGGTAAAAAAAGGAGCAGCTTATGCAAGCGGTGCTACAAATACACTTGTTCTTTAAAAAAGTTTGAAAAACACACAAAAAATACAACTGTTCGGTAATCAAAAAGTTAATATCTGCTATGATAATTCGGCGAAAAATATTTTTTACTTGATCAAAAAACCAAACTTTTTGAAATTTTCTGCTACAACTTTGCAAAAAAATAAAACAGATGTTAGGTATTGCCTTAAATTTAGGAAGTCCTTTAAAGCCTTCTATTTTACTTTCATTTTCTGGAACTTTTGTTAAACTTTTTAAAATAAATTTCTTACAAAATCAAGAAAGCATACATTGTCAAACCTAACCGAAGAAAACACGAGTCCTTTCAAAGCTACTTTTAAAAATAGTCACATCTTTAAATAAAAATTTTCAACAAAAAAAGGGAGAAAAATTTTCATGTATTTAAGTAACAATGGAAAATTCGCCGATTAAGGCTGTAATATAGTTCTAAATTTTTCCTAACATATTCGAAGAATAGGTCTGTTTTGTTTTTAAAAATTTTTGATCCGTTTGGATTTTAATTCCGGGTGATTTTAAACCCTTTAAAAATTTTAAGTCGTTTTTGCCCCTCCGCACGGTTAAAGGGGGTTTGGTCAGCCATTCAAATAAAGGGGTTTTTCCCTAAAAATTTCCCCAAAATGAACAGGCCACGGTACGATTACCAAGGGCTGTCAACGTCAACATCACCCAAAAGTTTTAAAGCAGTTCTATATCCCTTTCTTTTAAAATCTTTTCACACGAAGTTATCTCCCAAAATTTTTTTTATGTAAAAGAATCGCTACATTTGAATTGAACACATCAATAAAGATTGGGCCCGTAAATAAAAAAAATCAGGGGGAAAATTTTAAATTTAGTAAATTAAATTTACAATACGTAAAAAAAAACCGCATTATCATTTTGTTGTTTTTTTTATTTCCATACTTTTCTCTACATTTTTTTTTTAAATTTTTATTGGTGCTAAATGCTATTCAAATAAATTAAGTTAAAAGAGTACAGATTTTTTATAAATAAGGGTACACACACGTGTGATCAGATCTATCACACCATAACTTATCACAAATTTTTAAAATAACCGATATGAAAACCGTTCTGTATAAAAAGAACGAACCCTGTGTGCATATTTTCATTTTTAAATATTCCATTGATTTAATCTTTTAAAAAAAATTGAAATTAAATTAAATAAAGATTTCTTTGTTTACATTTTTTTTTCGTTAATATCATTCAAGTGCAAAAGCGGGAACCACGAGTTGACGAGGACGGAGGGGAACGCTGCTGTAAGTTGAACTTTTTAAATATTTTTTTTTATCCTGAATAAAAGAGTTCTAATTTATATTGCTCAGAAATAACTTAAAATTCTCTCCCCTCTCTATTTCTCTTGTTTTGTGTTTTTTCATAGTAGTGACATTAATAGTTCATAACTTTTTTCCCTTTTTTCTTTTTTTTTCTGTCTGTCTCAAAGAAGAACTGTTTTAGTATTGCTTCAACGGTTATACGAAAACTTAATTTTAAAACACACAATTATAAGTAAAAATTTAAAAAAATTGTACATGTACAAAAGTAATTTTTAAAAAAAAAAAAAAATATATCTGTATAATGTTAGGTTGTTTCCAAAAATTTTAGGTGTTAATTTAAAATTTATCAATTACGTATTATTATCCTTTGCATGCAATCGTTTCTTAAGAAAAACCGTTTAAAGGACCACAAATTTTATAAATACAGTCAAGTTATTTTTTTTTTATATTTGTTTATTTTGGACAAAGGTCAAAATTTTATACCAACGAGCGTACAAAATTTAAAATATTTTTTGCACATTCTTTATATACATAAATACATGTGGGGTTCAGGAATCATTCGAGTTTTAAAACAAAAAAAGTAAAAAAGACTTTTTGGGATGGTTTTAACATAAAAGTTTACGTTTTTTATTAAGAATATTTCTGGTGTATATTATTCACAAAAGTTTAAAAATTTTGATTTAATTTAAAACCGTTTTCTTTTTACATTCAAACACCATATGCTTCGCCCAAAAAAAAACACTGTCAAATTCTTGAACAGTTGTATACCTGTCTGGTCAAGTTTTTAGATATACTCCCTGCAAATGATTTGTACGCTGTTTCTACTATAACGCTGATTGAAATTTAAAAAATAATATATATTTTCTTTTTACTAAATTTATAGACTTTTAAAAAGCATTTTTTTATATTTAACGTATTGTGGAGGAAAATGTAAAAATCTCAAAACTAATACTAAAAAGGTATGGTTAACCCCTAATTTGTTGCTCAAAAAAAGGGTAGTTCGAGGACTGGGCCAAAGCGGGAAATTTTTAAAATGTCTATTTTTTTAATCCAAGCCGAGGGATGCTAAAAAACAATTTAATTTAAACCAATTTCTTAAATATTGTTTTTTCTTGAAATACAAAAAGGTACAAACAAGCCGCCATCTTTCTTTTATGTTAGTATGAAATTGAATGCCTGAATTTTTTTTAAGGTTTTAGCACACTTTGTCAACAATTTTATCAAAGCCTGCATCTAACTTCACAAAAAAAGCTTTTGAAAACAAACAAAGGTCATGTATGGATGTTTTACAGTGACAGAGTTCTTATATTACCTCCTTTTAAAATTTTATTGTCTGATTTTCTCCCCCGAAAACTTAATAAATGTGACTTTCTTATTTTCTATGGTAAAGTTTTAAATTTTTTTTGTAAGTTGCAACAGAATCATATAAGCTCTTTCTACCATTAGTCACTCATTTTATCAAATTTTTTTTTTCATTTTCCCAAAATGTAATTTTCCCAAAGGGACAACGTAAAAAATTTGCGATATTTCTCCCCAAAATTTAATAAAAAATGGAAAAAAAAAAGAACCTTGAGAATAAATTTTTTAAAATTTTTTTAAAAGTCTTCAAAATACCAAAATTCATAGAAATATTTCCATCCAGTGGGAAGAGTAAAAAAGACTTTTTTGGGGGGCAATAACTTAAATCGAATCACTTCTGCAAAAATAAAACTAAATACGGTTTGGGACTGAACTGTTTAACTTAAAAAACGTTTAACAAAGTTGCTGTCGATAACTGGTTCTTTTTATATATAATTTTTTTAAATTCGCTCCAAGGGGATTCCAGTTTTTGGACGAAAGGATACTTGCCCATTCAGTATGTCAAATTAAAAAAAACAACAAAAAAACAAAAACAAAAAACAAAAAAACAGAAAAAAAAAGTTATGCTTACTGACGGTTTTACTGGGTGAAAGTATTATATTATTAAAAAAACCGAAAATTTTTTTTTTGAACAGTGGTAAAAAAAGAAATTAAAATTTTGAATAGAAAAATTTCAAAGTTTATATTATTGTACAGTAATGCAGTAATTTGGGTTTACTTATTTTATTTTTAGTGGCAGTAAAGAGTACTTTATATGAAAAGTTTTAATTCTGTATAAGAATGAGATCGTTTTAAACTTTAAAAGTTTCTTTTAAAACTAAATGAAAATTTTTTAAAGTTTAAAATTTTAAAAAATTTTTTTTTAAAAATACGTATAGACCCCAAATTTCCCACAACGGTAAAACCTTGATATTTTTTTATTGGGATCAAGCGCAAAATAAAAAAAAGCCTTCCAAAGTAGGGAAAGTTCTCATTAGAAAAAAAAATTGGCGCGTACCTTCTATTTAAATTTAAATGGCTCGGTTTTGGGGCCCTTTTTTTTTCCCTTTCATGCCAAGCTCATCTAAATATGCAAAATTTTGATATGAAAGCCAACCTTTGTAAAGTGCAATTTTTTAATTTAAAAATTTTTTTTTTTTTCCCAACAAAAATCATTACTCTAAAATCGTTTAAAGATTGGTTTTCGGGGGTTTTTATGAGATAGGACCGTCCGACCCGTGCCACAATTTAAACCCCGGGGGTCTTTTCAGTTTTTTTATAACCAAACTACATCTAATTTCTAACATTTTAAGACCAAGTTTTAAAATTTAAAAAAATTTTTTGACAAAATTAAATTTCATTTTTTTATTTGTCTTAATTCATTGAACAAACAAATTAAAATTTTTTTAAAAAAAAATATATGTGCATAGTGTTTTTATAAAAAAAAAATTTTGTTTACGATTATTAAGGGTGCCTCTTTAATGGAAAAACAAAATTATGGTTTTACAGCATCTAAAATCTCAACTACAAAAATTACTACCGACTGGAATCGATCCCGTGCCAAATTCGCGCTCGTCTCCCCTTGTTCTCTCACGTGCTAATAGTTAACTGAAAAACAAAAAACCCAAAACAAACATGCACTTGTTAAGAATTCAATCCCCTCAGAAAATATATTTCTTGCACGCGAACATACACAGAAAACATCAATTCAAAAACCGAATGAAATAAAGAAAACACAAACAGCGACTAAAACCATACCTAAAAATGCCTTAAAAGGAATCTGCCTAAATGGAATCTGCCAATAATTGCCAAATGCCAAAATATCTAAGCGTACAATTCGTTCTCCCTGATGACTACAATGGACAAAAGCACATCCTTCAACAAAAAACTAAGTTAATAGCTGATGCAGCACATGAAAATTCAAACACATTAAAATTCGGTAAATTTTTAAATACAAAAACAACCCGTTCAACATTTTTTTTTTCATTTCACAAAACCCTTAAACATTTTGTTGGCAAATTTTCAGTTTTGTAGTTCAGTTTAAACTTTTAACACGAGAATCTTAGTGTCAAACGATTTTTGGGTTACTCTTAAATATATTTTATTTCACAAAAAACCCTGGGGTTTTTTAAAAATGTTCGAGAAAAAATTAAAAAAAATTTTTGAAAAAAAAAAAGAAAATTAGATTTGTACTGCAGATGCACTGGTTTTTTGCAAGAAGAACCTGATCACCAAAAAAATCTCTACTGTTTTAATACAAGTAACTATTTTTAAGACATTTATAGATTATAAACGACAAAAGCCCAACAACCGTAATTGTAGAAGAAAAAAACCTTTTTTGCAATTTAATCACTTACGCAACCGAAATTTTTTTTTCTTTACAAAAGACATTCGTATGACCACCAGGGTTCATACAAAAGTGTTGTGTGTGTTGTGTGGTGTTGTGGTGGGGGTGAAATAAAGCATGTGAATATAAACACAATGAAATATAATCTTTCCCCCCCTA
>CM037791.1:41403795-41453795 GCA_021229015.1 Solen grandis
TGGCCAAAAAAAATGTGTTTGATTTAAAGAGTTACTAAGCAATATACGTTTTCCAAAATGACAGGATATTTTACTATACTTTTTTATGTTAAGTTGCTTGTTAAGACTCAGATTAAAACATTAATCAAATAACTTTACCAAATTTTATTCCTTTTGCATAAAAAAATGTGTTTGATTTAATTACAGACACTTCTTTATAACCTCCAAGACCATTCAATTTCATTATTTTTTAACACATGACACATGAGCCTTTCAGTTGGATTTCTGAGATTCTTCCAAAGTCCCTAACATGTTCAAGAGAGTTTGATTGATTCGTTCAGGCATCCCATTTCCCTGGGGGTGGTAGGGGGTAGTCCTACTCCTGTCAACTTACACAGTTCCTGGATGACAGCACTCTCGAAGTTGCGTCCTTGATCACTATGTAAGCGGGCAGGGACACCATAATGACAAATGAACTCTTCAAATAGGACAAATAGGCCGTTGTATGAGCTGTCTGGTTTTTGGTTGGGATGGCTTGAGCGTAATGTGTGAAATGGTCTGTGATAACCAGCACATTCTCATAGCCACCGGAAGACATTTCAAGAGAAAAAAAATCAAGACAGACAAGCTCTAGAGGATAAGAAGACTCCACAGAAACAAGAGGTACAGCAGTCCAAACAGGAGTTTTACGTCGGATACACCTTTGACATTCTCGATCTCTACCCTGATGACCAGCATCATCATGGAATCCAGAAAAGATGACATCATGAACAATCTTAGGAACAACCAACTGAACTACTGGATGACCAGACACCTTGCCATTCCTATAAAGAATATCATCCTTAATGAAAAGAGTAGTCCACTCACGCAAGTACTGACGTACCAAGAATGATTCAAGTGAACTCTGACGGCTAGTAGGTCTATGACCAGCCTTGAATATACTGACAACACGAGAGATTGAAGGATCATTTGACTGTTCAACTTTCCAGTTAATGCCACTGAGACTAGAATTACGACCAACACCAGCGGTAGTTCGATATTTATTTGACGTTAGTAAACCAGAAATGGTATTAAACCAAAAATGGTACTAAACCGGAAACCTAAAATATAATTAAAACATTTCGTTAGACAGTTTACGGACACAAATTAATAAAAAATACGAATACGAAGTCAGTCGAGGATTTTACACATCATCGCGAGGAATAAATTACTTGGAAAATACATATTTAAATCACTTTAGTACAAATATAAACTTACCAGGCACGTCTAAATAAAGTTACATTCTAACATGGGAAATGCTCAAAGGTAAGAGCGACATAATGTCTAACAGAATATATCTAACAATCAACTTGCGTCGACGGTGATCGATTGGTGAATGATTAGTAAGAAAGACGGAGGCTTATGAGCGGGAAAAGGGGACAAAGGGGCAGGGCCAACCAATCGGGGTATTTCTTTAAAATAGAACGCTCACTCAACCAGTTTACATACGGACTCACTTAAGACATGCTCACTCTCTTGGACAATAACAGACATGTACAAACATAAAGTAAACAAGGACATGAGTACTAACAAGACACTACAATACAGAGGGACAAAACTGCACCTTGCTACACACGGTTATAAGATCTTTTATGATATATAAATGTGAAAATTTCAGTTTATCTTTTAAATAGATCTAATGATATTTTTTATTGAATAATAATGCAATATTTGCATAAATGCGTTACCCATCCCACATCACTACGATCATATTATTGTAAGAACAAAGTCAGCCTAAATTTCAAATCATGATGTGAAATCTGTATGTACAGTTGTTGTTTTGTTGACGTTGTTGTTGTTGTTGTTGTTTTCAAGCATTCATGATTTAAAACATTACTAAAGTTTGTTTACCTTTTATATTGGCTGGAAACAAGATCTTTTTCATCATTTCTTCGAGTATAACGGAAGTAAACAAAATTATATTCAAGCATGCATTTCATGTGCAATTAAAACAATCAGAGGCAATTAAACTGAATGTTAATGATAAGGTTTATGAAAGTATGATATTATGTCAAAGTAAAATGCAAGATTTTAAATGGTACACACATTTGTGCCAAATCGTATTCATAAACCGTGAGTCCCGTAGAATCAACTTTTACTTTCTGTGCTGTTCATCACAAAATATCGATAATTTTCCTCCTCATACTGACTTGACTTGACTATTTGAGTTTACCGTCGCTTCGACAGTTTTTCAGTCATATAGCAACGTCCAGCTAATTACAGGTGGAGGAAGACCCCGAATACACGGAGGCATCCGGGTAGAACAACCGACCTACAACAAGCCAGCTGGAAGGCTTCCGCATAATGAAATACTATCATATCGTTATTTCGAGATAAAATTGCGTTTTTTTTTTTCGAGATCTCTATCAAATTATACTGAGTAAATATCTTGTTATTATTATTCTATTTCAAATTCACACTATTCACACTATTTTGCTTTTGAAGGCTCCATAATAATGTTTTGAATAGTATCTCATTTTTTAAGACAATATTAATTAAAATATACGTCGAATGCTAAATATGTACCGATCAAGGGAACATGACAATGTGACCTATTAACAGAGGTGGCCGCAAAATGCAGGTTGGATATATAATTCAAGTTTAGTTATTTGATCTGACAGCTAAGTAGAGGTTGACCACTTAATACAGGTGGCCGCTAATACAGGTTCAACTGTTTATCGCGATACGTATCAATGACCAGTGGAAATGTTAAGACTCACTGTTTGTAAATGATGCATTCACGTGTTATTGATATTTTCTGAACTGGCTTTGTTTTATTTCAGCCGTGTATCATTCGCAGCGTCTTTGGTGCTTCGCATCAAAATTAGTCTTATTCACTGTTTAAATTAACACTTTTAGTGCCTAATTTAATCACGAGGGCGTTTATAGGGGCATACAGTTAATACCTGGTCTGCATTTGCCACTGGCGCAGTGGGATAACATCCCCTACGATTTTCCGGATACATAAATGCGAATATTGTGATTGTGCTTAGCCCCAGTTTACCTTTGAACTGGGATGCGATAACGGAGCCCGTAGAATGCCCGTGTCTCCCTTTCCTTGCGATCTCCGTGCGATGCGTAGAATGCCCGTATCTCCCTTTCCTTGCGATCCAACAACCTCACTCTATTTTTTAATCTTTATTAAGTTTAAACCAAGATAAAGTAGGGACTGCGTGGCCGAGCGCGTAATGTGTTTGAATTAACATATTTGTTTCTCCTTACCACTCTGTGTTCGTATCTCGACAGGTCAGTTAATTTGTTCACGTGAAAGCTTTCATCTGGTATGCGGGAGATCGGTGGTTCTACTTGATTGTCTTATTTCTCTACGCTCTATTCGAGAACATTTTTGAGGAAAATTAATATATTTTTTTCATTAGAGTTTAAAACGGTGATTGCTTTGCGATGAAGCATTTATTGGCCTGTTTATCATTCACAATTTTTAGCATTCGGATCCTTGTTTTCCAATTTATCATACTGAATCTTGATACTTGATCTTATTTCTTGAAGGATTTACAGTGTATCTTTATCGTCTCCCGATAAACGGAGACAGAGGGGGGACATGGAAACGATGCTAAACGTTTCTTTATCTGTCTCTATACTATTATGAGATCCAGTACATGATCCTTTGATAGTGGTATAATTTAGGACACGAGATTATCAATGGCGGATCTATGGTAAACAAATTTAATCGGTGTGTTGCTCTAACCGAAAACTTGTATAGTAAAAAAATAAACAGACAAATATATTAAAAATATAATTTTAGAATTTTTGAAGTATGATCAAAATAATGAAACATTAATAGCATATTAGTTCTAATATTCGGTAATAGTTTTCTTTACAGTGTATAGTCATCAAAACACAGTATCTAAGTCTGAGAACGAAAAATAATGCAAAATAACATATTTTTGGATTTAAAATTAAGTGTTTGAAAATAAACAGAACAGTTTGTTTAATATAGACAACAAGATATGCAGCATCGTATTTAATTATCCGAGAGCATTTTTATGTGTAATGTAGTAAACCTAATGTTATAATCTAACCGGAAACAGATATCGCACTGCCGTATATGATTCTTATGTATGGTACTACACCCAGTCAGCTTATCTTGGCATTTGGCCTGTTATCTTTATGTGTCCAGCACCAAGCAATGCAGTTATAACCAGATCCATTTTGACGACACTGGTATTGGGACCAGAAAACAAACCTACAATTTCTAGGTCGCTAGTAGGCACAGTAACCGCCCAACCCCCGGGGTAAGACAACTTGGTTAATGATGGTGTTGACATGGTTGGGCATGAAAATTGGAATAATCCAGGAGCCCCTAATTGGCCATTTATGTTTTTTTAAAATAAGTTTCTAATCTGGGGTGCTTCAAGTAGAAGCAAAAGGCATTACAATAGCATTTAATTATTGTTTCCAATATAAAATATAAAACAAATTGTATATGATAAATTACGAGTACTGTCACCAAAAAAAAAAAGTAAGACAAATAACAGCAATAGTATTTTAAATAAACGAACGAACCAGTGTTTCAAATATGAAATGATGAAAAGCATGTTTCATTTAGGACAAAAAATCAAAATGATAACTTGCGCCATCAAGCTTAAAGAGTTATGTTGAACTTATCATGTATATCTATCTAACATACCCCGACGCCAATTCGGGATATCTATAGGACTTGAATTGAACGGTTGTATTTCAGAACATGTTTATCGTACAGTTGATTATAGGACAACAATGAATTGCACTGGACTTCTTATAAACATGCAGATAAACACTTTATAAATGCATTGTGATCAGCATAACTTCGTAATCTATAATGCCTCAATTGATAAACATAATATACGAATGTTGTAGCATATTGTAATTTGTATAGCAGTCGAAAAGTGATAAAGGACATGAGGTGTTGAAATATAAACTTATTCCAATTATATATGTATGAAACAAACTGGTTTGAACTGTATGATATTTTTTTTGGCATTCATGACAACGGTCGCATCTATCAACAACATCCATTAACATATTAACTGTTTGGATATATTTGATATTAATGTATTTAAAATCAAATAAAGTAAAAGAAGTTTATATACTGTATAATCCTTTCTATTATGAAACAAGTGTTATAATGCCGCCTATTTCACTACGTTTTCATATGATCCATTAAAACAGCAGGATAACGAATTCTCGTATACATTGTATTTGTATGAGACAGAGCTCACAGGTATTACCATAACCTATATATTAATTAATCGTTCAGTCACGTGTTTGCCCCAGCTGCCCTACTATCTAAGTGCTGGTAACAATCTCGACTCCAATGCCGATATCTATCAGTCTAGTCACATGTGTCTGGGGCCTAATTATGAAAAGGTTATCATAAAGCACAATGATCGAAATACAGTCAAAATAAATTATCATATCATTTTATTTAGTCAAGGTTGCTAAGAGCTATAGCTTACACAAATATATAGGTCAATTTCATACAATGGTAGCATTGCGAAAAGAACAGTTTTGGTATTCGCGGTATTTTCAAAATTCAGATTTGTTATATGTAAATGAAAATAAATCTTATATTTTTAGAGTGAATATTTTGTTTCAATTATCATTCTAGTAATTTATAATGGATTGTTTTAATTCTCCAAAAACAATTACGATGTTTATATGACCTTTCTTTATTATTAAAATAAAAGGATGTAATGTCAGTTATAGTTAGACATATCAGTTTTACTGCTATGCAATCAAATATATTGTACTCTTCTGATTTATACACATTTCTATTCATTTTGACAATAAATCAAGTTCTAACTTATACCATTTCTTCTTCGACTTTTTCTAGATTGTACCAGCACTTTGCGACATGAATTGCCACGAACATTATCGCTACCAATGGGGTTCGAATCCACAACATTTTGATCATAACAGCCTCGCACTTTTTCTTGAAATTAAGCATGTTCCTTTCATCAGACGAAATGGCTAAGGAATATTTATAGTTTATATATTTATAGTTTCTTAATAGTATTTTTTCGACAAACTACCATACATATTACCACTTTTTCATATTGTAAACATATTATTGTAAAGCATGCCCCCATTTTAAAGCTGCTCTAAGTATGTACACGTTTTAACGGATGGCATGTAGTTCAGCCATCCTTAAACTGTTTCTTGCAATTTACAACTTAGCTTCTTTCTAAAAAAATAAAAAAATGGTTTTTTTTAGCATTTATTTTTGACTCATTTTATTGTAATAATGAGGTTTCACAAACATTTTTGACATTAACTAAATACCAAATTGCAAATTTACATATATATTGATTATCACACTCTATAAAACCTATACATTAAAACCAAATCAAAATCTGTTCTTAGAGTCAAATCGCAAGCTGTTCTTATATTTAAGCATACTGCTGTTAAAGTGACTCATTTAAAGAAAATCAGAATCGATATGTCGGCATTGCACAAGAATTGCTAAGAATTTTGAGATGATGAAACATTCGCAAAACATTATAAGCCAGATTTCATAAGTTAATATTAATTTCCTTTTTGGGCATTTTAAATTACATTGACAACACCTGGTCAGACATTCGAAATACGATTAAACGATAGTGTTATGAACATAGAGGAAACATCGATCTTTCACCAAATCAAACATTTTTTTCTTCTTTTTATTTCATGCTTTGAAGGCCATAGATTAGCTGTGTAATTCACTAAAGACGTCAAAATTGGCGGGATTACCTCGCGTGCGTAACTTTTAAATGACGTCATATCCTGCGTAAAACCCAGCACAAATGACGCTCCGATGATTTTATAACGTAGGGTCGATTTCAAGTTAACAATTATGAAAATATGCATTTTGGAGAAAAACAATGACTATGAACAAGTTACTTTAAATATTTTATCAATCCAAAGACAGCTAAGCTAAGTTTATTTTTTATGATAATAATATGATGTATATTAACAATTAAATAGCTAAATAACCCGGAAAATATGTATTGACATTTACTTAAGTGTTCTACCTACTGTCATTGTGTTAATGTTTTTTGTAACTACTTTGAAAACAACGGATACTTATTTGCCTATTTGAACTTGTATTCAGGATTAAAAAAAATATATGTATTTTTTTTTTGTCTCTCCTAGCTTAAAATACCATTGAAAAACTGAATTTATTGAATTGCAAAAAAGATAAGAATCGTATGATGCATCAGACACGTTTGAAAAAAAAATCTAAAAACAGCAAAGTCAATCATATGTATTCATTGTTTAATGTATTTCCAAAATGATTAAATATTGATTTAGCCTAGTACGTGCCTGTTGCATTTTGGTAAAATGCACTTAAAGAAACATGACATAAAATGTTCATATCGTCACATCGCATAACATTAGACAAAGGGGATGTGAGGTCAATTTCATATCAGGTTTGATGAGATGTGTGTCTTCTTCTATTCAAATCGTGGTGTACCATTATTCCAAATGCTATAATGGATATTGATTGTATGCAAAATACGACTGGTAATTAACTGTAATACGATACGCGTAATAAAACATTTTTGAAACAGCAATAGTTGTAGGTTGCATATAAGAACAATACTTTCCAATGATGAGAAACGTTTGTGCCAAAACCAATTCACTTTGATTCGCATATATTTTATCATATTAACATAAAATTTGCCTAAAGAAAATTCAAAACTACTAATTGACGGAATGCAGTCTTTACGCGTATCAATAATTCGCCATCTTCAGAGCGATCGCTGATGTCTGTTATCCTGAACAAAGTGAGAATGATTCAAATCCACATTTATTCATATATATATTTGTTCAGTACTTGGTTGTAATAAGGCCATAATTCAAACATTTGTCAAGATTTCATATCCATTTTCCATTCACACGGTTATGGCAAAAATAAAGAAAAAGGTTTAGATGATCAAAATAAGGTGTTTTTTTTGTAATAAAGTTGTAACAGGTATCGAATGTTTAATTTCATAATCAGAAAGATGCGTCTTTTTTATGAGCGTACATTCTGAATCAAATGTGTATTTGAATTTAAGATGCTTTACCAAATACGCGTATTAAATATAAACATATCCGCAAACTATATTTCCAGTTTATTTCGGTAAAGCAATTTTCATAGAATAACACAACATGTAAATATTTATATCAAAGATGTCTTTCAATATTGACCAAATGATGGTAGCATTTATCCAGCAGGTTATCAGCACTTTTATACATTATGAAATTAAGCTGCAATCATGTTGATTGTAGGAAATAGAATCCCTTTAAGTACTACCGGTTAATCCTCTTATCAAAATGATAAGAGGATTACCCGGGAGTACTTTTATTAACTAATCTTCATTATAATCTATTTATAAATCAGCTGCTGCAACGCAACTTTTATCATGATGATTAAATCAAAGAATTCACGAGTTGCTTTTTTTGTGTTAATCATTCATTTGAATAAATTAATCAGTTAATATGCCAATCATCTAAATATACAGTTAGACATTAATTAATTAATTAATTAATTCATTCATTAATTAATTAATTAATTCATTCATTCATTCATTCATTCATTCATTCATTCATTCATTCATTCATTCATTCATTCATTCATTCATTCATTCATTCATTCGTTCATTAATTTATTTCATTCATTCAATAATTGTTATTTTTTAAACACACGACACAAATGGGAAAATGGTCTATCATGAATCAAACGGTCTCATAAATATATTTATCTACCTAACAGGCAAACCGTTGAGAAATTCTTTCTCGCAGAAAACAAAAGACACTACTATGTTAGAAAACACAATGAACAAATTTCAAAATAATTATTGTTTTGTTAACTTAAACATATTGAATTCTTAACCATCTGCTCTCTGTTTGCTTTAATATATTACTCATTTATATCATCAATATTCGGAACTAATCTTGGCACGAAGAGAGAGAGACAGAGAGAGAGAGAGATTGAGATAGAAAGATGGGAAGCGAAACCTCAGTTGTCTAATAACAGAATGAAGATTATCATAAATACAATTTGATGAACTGCCAATATTGAAGAACATAAAAAATACAAATGCGATACCTAAAAAATAATGCAAAAAATAATAAAATTATTAATAACAAAACAAGTTTTGTTAAAGAAATATGCATGCCAAGAGATATATTCTTTTTACAGATTGTATTATCAATTTGTCAAGGACATGTGTTGTAAAAACACATGAGAGAGATAAATTGTGGTGTGAGTATGTTCTGATCATCACGTGAATGTACCCTTATTTGCAATCTGGTCGTGTCTTTATTTTGGACCATATGTCGTTATTACAACGTTAACGCAAGCAGCATACTAAAGATGAAACAAATACTCGGGACACTGGCAACCATACATCAGATTAATATTGAAGCTTCTAAAGATGTCTGATCCTACCATTATTATTACAACGTTAACGTAAGCAGCATACTAAAGATGAAACAAATACTCGGGACACTGGCAACCATACATCAGATTACTATTGAAACTGCTAAAGATGTCTGATCCTACCATTATTATTACAACGTTAACGTAAGCAACATACTAAAGGTGAAACAAATACTCGGGACACTGGCAACCATACATCAGATTACTATTGAAACTGCTAAAGATGTCTGATCCTACCATTATTATTACAACGTTAACGTAAGCAACATACTAAAGGTGAAACAAATACTCGGGACACTGGCAACCATACATCAGATTACTATTGAAACTGCTAAAGATGTCTGATCCTACCATTATTATTACAACGTTAACGTAAGCAGCATACTAAAGATGAAACAAATACTCGGGACACTGGCAACCATACATCAGATTATTCATCACTTAGAAAACACACGGCAAATATATAAACCTGGTAATAATAAAAGCTTTGCAGTACATTGTTCGCAAGGTAATATTTACCCTTGTTTCAAAAGAGGAATAACTGTGTATATTATTTTTACACAACAGCAGCTGTTGATGCAATGATTATGTCCCCTTACCAAGGCATTGTGAATTTACTAGCAATGGAACCATCATGCATGTAAATTGTGGATTTAAAAATTCTAGTTTTTCTGTAGTGACATACAATTGTACGTATTGCATTTTATAAAATGACAACTGTATAGATGTACCTGTACAGACTCTGTCGATGTTCATCATCTTAAATAATTTAGCTGATCAAATAATGTATGAATAATTACTCTTTCCTACTTATATATTTTCTTTTTGGTAAGAATTTTGAGAGCGCCCCTCAAAACATATCATCAAATTTTAAATTGTCCTGGAAGTGCCACAAATGAGTCAAATATTTTGATGTACGAATATTATCGTCTGAAAGTATGAATACTCGAGTTCCCGATGCATTATTGGTATAGCGAATTTGCTCGATAACTAAATTGAATGTTAAACTTAAATGTAAGAGACTCAGAGAAAAAAAAGAGCGAATGAAAAATGTTATGTTCAGGTGTATTCGTATCCCGGTTAAAATAACCACTATCTCATGGTTGACTTTTTCAAAATATAAGAATGGGAGAATACATAGATATGATCTAGTACTTTGACTGTAATAATCGTCCTATACATTTAAGGAGTACTTAGATAATGCAATGGTCGCATTCCATTTCTGACCAATTCAACTTGGCTTCGATCCAAGATCTAGGTCTAATGCCACAGTTAATACCCTACATATGTGTAGTCAATGTTCGTCAACAACATCATTAAGAAGTGTATATATCTCTTTCTCTCTCTCCTTCTCACTACAACCATGCAATGATCACTAAGACATACATTAAATACATATTAAAACGGCCTTCTACATGTTTATTTATCGGGATGACAGTATAAATTATAACAAGAAGACATTCTGGAACGTTATATATAATTATCTTATTTGTTTACAAACAAATGATCAATGTAAATAAGTTCATAAATGATAGTATTTACAAATATCCAAATAAAAGTACAAGTTACCGTACGACAATCCTGAGCCAATTCTGTATAGAGTTTGTACCAAGTATGTGCATAATGCAGACACAATGTTGATTTCTGTACAGAGAGGACACAGTCACAGTATCAAACACAATGTCAGAAACATTCTGAACCATATTTAACACAAACTAAAATAATTAGCAAGTTGGCCGCCAATGTCACTACACAATGCAGTCATTTAAACTTTGATACAAGGTAATACAACAATGGTAATGCCTTTAAATTAAAAACTGAGCAAAATTATGTGGAATATATTACCTTTCAGAGGAAATCATGGATATGTATTTATATAAACAGATAGAGAAAAACTTTCATTGAAACTGGGAATACCAACCTTAAGTTTGGTTATATTTAAAACGCATAAAGGCAGAATATAAAGAAATAAACACTAGTAAAACAATATTACTAAAATGGGGGTTTATTTTATCAGGACAATGATCTAAATGGCATCTAAGTCCAGTAAATTCAACATTGAAGGTAATTTTAAGTTGATATTCAAAAGCATATGTGGTTAAGATTTCTTTTTGAAAAACCCTGATAATTTGTAACACTGATCATTTGTAATGATGATTTTATATTTTATTGATAATGTATCATTTATCAGTATTTTATACTGTACTCTCTCCATTAGGGATTCGGGGAATTTCCGATATATCGGTATATCGCGGTTCTCCCCGAACACGATATGTATCGCATCATCCATCCTTTTTAATTGTCTTTAGTTTTATTTTCTAAATACACGCATTACTAATTTGAACGCGATTATTGGATTTTTTTTTTTTTTTTTTACATCATACAATTTTTCAAATTTTGTTCATAAAACCATGATATATCGCGATACGTATTTCAATATGTTCCTAGCAATATACGCAATATTCGACGATACGAAAATCCCTGACGTACCAATCCCTACTCTTCAAACATACTCAGCAAAATGATTATCCTAGGTAAAAACTGTGAAAGTATTCTCAACGCATTTTGAAAGGTGTTTTATTCTAAAGATAACTGTTTCTGCCCAAACCTGTTTTGGCCTAATTTAAATATTTCGGAAACAACTGTGCAGATTTTATTACTTGTCTATGTTTAAACTCTATGGATAAATTTCTAGTGATACATGAACCAGAACATTGTCTGTACAAAATCTGCACATACTTTCTCTGTTTAAGTTTTCCATAATCTGCTTGTAGTCTAGCCAGGCATTTTAATACAGGTTATTGTTAAACTACATTTCATTCTGATCAAATGACAACTTTCATTCTCATGTATATATACACTCGTTTAGAGTTCAATTTTGTCTATTTTAAGTGTGGAGGTGATGTTTTTATTATAAACATCTTATTTAGTTTTAAAATGTAATAAAACAACAAATGTATAGACACCTATATACACAATAATATGCAATATCTTTCACCTCTCTATTTAGTTATACATGATTTAAGATTTTAATAAAAAAGTACAATTTCAAGTACCACAATTACCTGTATACATGAACGGCATGCACGAATATAATGTCATCAGAAATACAACAATATTAGAGATCATTGCTAGATCCCTTCAGAAGACAAATAAAACACTCCTCGTATTCAATAATAGGCCACTTATTTTAACAGTATGTCTTGAATATTTAAAATGCCAGTAGGTAAATAAAATGTTACTTTACACTACCGGAATATGGGGAATTGAAAGCACATTATCATTTGAACATAGCTTGTATATCAGGGCTTCTAGGTAAACAATTCGTAGTTTGTTACAAATGAAGAAACGGATTGAACTGAGAAGTACTATCCTCGAAGGTCACTAGATTTTTTTTTTAATCATCAAAGTATTTTTTATTCTGAAATAAATGAAATGAAAGGAGACCATCTCCACACCATAAGCCTGATGCATGTAATGACAGTATAGCAATATCGATATTTATTTATATACTTTTTAACTTTTACTTTTTCACGTAACATTCAAAAAAAAAGTTTTTTTTTTTTAAATAACAAAGACAGACTATTTTATTTCTAGTTACGTAATGTTTATATGAAGAAAAATATAATGATTATAAAATAACTTTATTATTATCATAAGTATTAGAAGTAGTAGTAGCAATAAAATATAAGTTGTTTTTGTTGTATTTACACTGACAATTCTGCAAACAGATAATACTTATTTCACCACTAGTTTCATTCTCACTACCAAAACTACTGCTGCTATTATGACAACTAGCACCATCACAAAATCTAAATACTTACACTACTATAGCATCAACACCCACTTCCACAAGTTATGCAACATCTACTGCTACTGTTGTCTACTTCCAGTCTAGGTGTGTTCGACCTTTGGTAACTCTATATACCGTTAAAGATTAAAGAGAAGAAAGAAAAAAAAACTTGCGGTATTTCTAATATCGCGAAATTCAGAACATTTATTTATGCTCCGTCAGACACCTCGGAAGATGAAATCATATGTGCTTTATATGGCCAGCTTTAAGTATAATTTGTCTATGCTTAAAATATAATATTGTGATCACGTTTTAATAAAATGGCTACACTTTGATTTTGAGCGTCCATCTCGGTAGCAAGGGTCGTGGGTGCGATCTCAGTCTGCGACATTTCAACGTCGTTAAAATTAACTGTGTAGCCTCCTGCTTGGCAGTGACACAAACACAACAATATATCACATAAGGTAAGTTCTAGGACTGGTTAAACAGGCCAGGATAACGTGACTGAACCGATATTAAGTCACATGTTGACGGAGTGATATCACAGTAAGGCATCACTAACGTTTACTTTATATAACCGGTAGATTATCAAATAATCGTCCTTCGTTGTTCGCATAGACATACAACTACACCACTCAAGCGCGTATTGTGGAAGCATTTAAATGGAAGCTATATTAAAGACGTGTAATGTGTATGTGAATTTACCACTGCAGCACATGATTATCCAAGGGTTATCTCCCCTTATCCGATGAATATGAAAGGTTGACAATGGTAACATCGTCGGTATATATCTAATAATATTTTGAAATCTAATCTTAAAGGTTTCAAAAATAACAGTTGACCAATTGTTTCCGCAAGATAAACCGCTCTGCTACCGTCTCAGCATCTTAAAAAATGAAATGCTTAATTGATAATTCATGTGTTTAAGTTTTGTCAACCAAATATAAAATACGTCAAATCTACAAAGTGAACATTGAATATATATTCATGGAAATTACACAAGGAAAAAAAAACTAATAATAAGTTAAGTAATTTATATGACTAAATAAAAGGGTAAGACCCCTATAAGCACTAATATTAAAAAATAATAATAAATATAAAAAGAACAAATATTCCAACGGTGAATTATGGTAAGAAAGAAAGAAAGAAAGAAAGAAATTTGACATATAAAGAAAACAATATCTAAATTATTGTACTATAAATAAAGAAGATCATATAAATTTAATAATTAAAGTGACTTATGGTGCAATAGATTAAATACTATTAATTTTTATTTTTTAAAAATGAAATAATGAAAAAAAGAACATTAAAGATGGGGCGGTGAAGTTATAGTAAACCATCAGTTTTAGTTCTACGTCAGCTGGTATTCCTGCACGTGATCATTCCGCCAACCCCCTACGTATATGCGGTCACCCTCGGGACTGAGGCTGATGGCCCTTGGGCTCCAAAGCAAACCGTCTTCCTTCCCCAGAATTTGTGTAGTCCAGTCACCTGTAGCGGCCACAAGATGGACGGTTCTCCCACAACAGACAAACACTGACCCCGCCTTGTCCACCGTTACACCGCGGGGTGATTCCAGTCCCTTCAACTTGGTCATCACTGACCCGTCGCGTGTACGAACACTGGTTAGTTTGTTGTTCCCCCAGTCTGAAACATGTATGATCCCGGAACAGGGACTGACCGCAAGGAAGTTCGGCTGACAAAACAGTTTTGTGCCGCTAGGATCTGTTGGAAGTCTCCTAAGTACTCGGCCGTCCATCTCCATGATCTCAACTTTTGCCGGGTCGACATAACTCACCACGAGTTTCCGGTCAAGCGTGACCTGGATTCCAAGACACTGGCCTTCTACAGAGATGGCATTGTTTGTGTCTGTAATCTGGTTCCCGGTCACACGGAGATAGTGAATGCTACTTGCAACAGGCAGGGTCACGATGAGGTCACGAGTTGTTGATTCCTCTGTGACGTCACAAGGCACAAGCGCCATGTCCCAGGGAGCGAAGGGGAAGCGGACCTGAGATTCGTCACCTTTTGTATCGATAAGTTTGACAGAATAGTTATTACTGTCACATACAACCATCTCGTTCTGGTCTAGAACACAGATACTCGAGATATAACACGTCCCCTTTTCTGATTTACTTTTCACTTTTATATTTCTAACGTGTTTTGCTTTCACCATGTGGTCATGGCGCCGCACGTGCAACTTTCCGAGGGATATAAATGACGATTTCACGCGCTCAAATTCCACATCCGGTTCAAATCTGTACCACGTGACACGATTCTTAGAATGCATTGACTCGATCTCCGACTGCACCTCCGCCATTTTCTTCTCAGTTTTTTTCATAGTTACAAACAGTTTGTTATTTTGGTTTTTATTTAATTTTTCATCGAGTTCTGCAAATAGTTTCTGTAGGTCCGCTTCCATGATAATGCAACACTGAGATAGTTTGTCCATTACTGATACGTCTTTTTCAGCTATATGATCGATTTTTCTTATTAATGACAATTCAAGTTTATCAAAGAATCTTACTAATTCTTCCTTCATGTGTCGTACCTGCGATCTTGTGTCCTCTTTAAGTTTTTCAATGTAGGCCTTGTTTCCGATTGTCATTTCTTTGTTTTTCTTCACTTTTCTAATCAAATCAGAGACGTTGTCACGGAGAGAGGAATACTCCTGACTGTTTCCGATATCTTTGGACTCATCGGGAATGAAACTTACACCACAATATCCATGATTCAAAGTGACACACACATTACATAGAATGTCTTTGTGTTTCTTACAGTAATACTCCAACAAGTGACCATGTTTCTCACATTTTTCAGTTAATGGGTCACGTGGTACCACTTTATCCTTTGGCATGGACACTTGATCTAACATCACGTGGTCTCTACATATCAATGGGACACAGTGAACTTTAAAACAACTCTCGCACAAGTGATGTTTACAAGTGTCACAGAAACCGTGTGGAGACCTGGATTTTCCGCCAACACTACAAGGATAACAGAGGAGAGGATCACATTCCTCGGACAGGTTTGTGGCTTCAGCCATGGTCACGTCTTTGCTGAAGATCGTCAAGCGTCACTAATCGTCAGAGGAAAATACGTCAGAATCCGTGTATAGTATCTGTAAATAGAAATTCCAAACACTACAAATATACACACTACTGTGTATACAAATAATACATAATATTCATCTACCAATCTATTAAATAACATTTTAAACTTCGTGGTGTAGAATAGATATAAAAGGGAAATGGTTGTGTTCTGTAACATGTTTGTTACGTCTGTAATCTATCTTTAATATTTAAGGCTATTCTTTAGAACTTCTTTATCATAAGCTATTTATCTATAAGTGAATATCTTCAAAATCATTAATTTTCCCCAAAATTTGCTATTTACTTCAGGGTTCATATTTATACAGTCAGAAATGCCTTAAAAAATGTTAAGATGTGCATCAGTATCAAACAATTTAAAAGTGATAATCTCTAAATAATAAACAAGGAAAAAAAAGTTAAAATAAAAACATCATAGAAATGGCACGTGGCCCAACGTGAATGATTACGGACCAAAAGTTAGGGTTCGAAACCGTTATGATCAAATCTCTTAAGACTAATTTCAATTCTCAAAATACTGGTCCAACCCAAGCAAAATATAAGACAGACACGAGTGTACCTAAGTCGGAACTGCAAAAAATATAAGGAGAAAGAAAGGACGAATTGAAGGATTGTAAAAAATAAAAATAAAAATGTTGATTAGACAGACAGACATACAGATAAATAGACATACCATAGATAGACCACCACTGGCCGTATAGATGCAAAACAATATCGGTTAGAGTTTTGAAACATTGAAACATGAATAATAGCATACTTTATTTTGTTGTGGTCGTAATTTTAAAGGTGCACATTGATTCGATATTTAACTTGCACTTGATCGATCTTTTCGCAAAGAAAAAAAAAAAAAAAAAAAGAGGCGACGAGATATTTTTATTTCATATTTTTGTTTGTCCTAGAATAATCTTAGAATACGAAATGATATATGAGAACCGTCTCTCCAATTAACCAAATTAAATGGTAAAACTTAGAATGTGAAAGACAAAAAGAGAGATATAAAACTTATTCGATACACTTTTATTGTTGTTATTAACAATCTACCGAATCATATTAATATTACTAATTTCATATATAAAACACTGACGATAAATCATGTAAGCTCTTCTTCGTCTACTTCTGGAATCAACATATAGTCTCTAGTTATCTTAATCAGTTTGTCAAATCAAGATATGCCTTAAGTCCACTCTTAGAGTCCACGTACACAGTCCAAACACAGTGTAAAAACAATCACTTTATTCACTTGCATTGTTCCGATACCCAGGATAAAAATGTTCGTGTGCACACGATGGCAGACGAATATAATATGTGTTGTTTAGAGCTGGGAAACGAGGTGACCCGGCAAGGTGCTGACGTCATTCTACTTGAGATCTTCCGCCGAGGATTGTTAAAAGTCAGTGCGGTCAAGTTCAACATCTTGTGACCGAGACAAAATATGTTTGTGTACCGCGTACATATTACAATACTACATTTGATCAAGCAGGGGGGGGGGGTATCATAATTGTACTATTATTTTATCGAGTACAATCATCTCAGGACTTAGCTGTACTAAGTACTTGGGACCAATTAGTAGCCATATACTCTATTTTAAGGCATGTTTGCCAAGTATTTGACTCGTTTTACCAAAGGTAATGTTGATTTTGGTAAACTCTTTAGTCTTGAATACCGCCAATCAAAACATTTATATAAATGCATGTTTAAATCTACGAATAATTATATGTATGTGTGTATGTATGTCCGTTTGTGTATTCGGACATAAACATATATGTAACCATATGCATCTAATATGTTTTGTTTTATCGACGTGTAGTTTCCATAGGTCGTAGTTCCCTTCTATTGTGACCTATGATCCCTATAAGACTGCGGTATTATGTCATAGACAGGTGACAAGCTACCATAATAATTGAATATCATATACAGTGTAACCTCCGAAATCCGAACACTTGTGGGACCGGCCGGCTAAAAAGTTCGGATTTTGGAAGTTTCCGGATTTCAGAAGTCTGGAATGAATTGGATCAGTACATATGTATTGATGTTTCTTAATGGGTGCGAATAGTGTCATTCTGTTTATTGTTTGCTAGAAATTAAATTTTTATGTTTGCATAATAGTTATGTTATGTGATTTCCCCATAATCAATTACATGTTTCTTTCTTCTCTTTCTCTCCCTCCCTCTTTTTTTCTCTCTCTCTCTCTATTTGCTTTTATTTCCCTCTCTTTTTCTCTATTTTCAATTTTTATGTCAAAATGGGTTAGGTTAATGTTGATTCCAAGCATTATTTCTTTCTTTTTCATTCTTCTTTCTCTTTTAATTTTCTCTCTCAAACAAGAAGTAAATGAAGACACTGTAGCCTAAGTAATTACGCTTCTCACATTACCGCACTAACACTTAAACTGTTAAGGATGTTTGTTGCAAAAGCACCAATTAATCCACTTATCACCACTCATCACCACTTTAATAATTTACAATGTATCACTATCTAATTGCCCATGCATCCGCCAGCGCAAATGTGTGTGTCAAAATAACAGACGGATTGTGATTCTAACACGTTTCAAAATAACGATCACTGCTGATTAGTAAACAACTGATCAGGGAGAAAATGAGGGGAAAAATTGCCGCAGGGCTTACGATTCCCGGTCTTAGTACCTGTCAAGCTTGTAGCACTGTCCGGATTTTAGAGGTAAAATAGCGTTGATATAACCCTATATATACAAAATAATTGTACGGAATTCAGAATTTAGAGGTTCCGGAATTCAGAAGTATTATTTACATATAAACAGAAGGGGAAATTTCGGGACCAAGAAAATCCTTTAGTTTTCGGAAGTTTCCGGATTTTAGAGTGTCCGGATTTCGGAGGTTACACTGTAGTTATATAACAAATAAAAAATATCATCTATAAAAATAAACATTTAAAGCTGGAGTATTTTTTCTACTCAGTACATGTTCTCATTGATAAGGAAATAAGGAAGACAAAACTGATGCTCATTAAACGGCTTATTAATACCATGAGCTTCCCCCCCCCACACACACACCGTTTTAAAGTTATTATTATTTAATTTATTATTAATTTGTAATGTATAACAGGCCAAGTTCATCCATCTGAAGGAAGAGGTGTCTGATCAGGATTTACTACGTGCCTGTTTTGCTAGTTTCAATATTTAAATAACATAATTACGCTGGTTTCCCCTGTGTTTCACACAACGTACAAATGATTTGTTTTGAAGTCAAATGAATTGAACATGAAAAGTGAACCTAATTGTCTGATGAATCATTATTTTAATATTGCATGCATGTTGCTTACTGCAATATACCAATTTCTAGATACTCTCGTAAACAACAAGTTTATACCAAATGCAAGCTCTAACAATTTACACAATTTAGGTATACTTTTGTATCCAATCTTGAATGAGTCTTATTGTCTGATGAACTCGTAAATATCTACTTGATGCAAAACCTTATCTGCCCTAGTTTGCATTCTCGCGCTATTAACTTCCTTTAAACAATCCAATGACCAAGTACTTTCGATTGTTTATTTCCTTAATTTCTAAAAAAAAATACATACACAAATGTATAGCTTATGATTATGCTATTAGGCAAAATAGATGACAATAATAAAAAACGTGTTATATTTTATTTCCATTTCAATTCATAATTAAAAATTGATATCCATTTATCTGAATTTGGCAGACATTTTTAAATTAATATTTAAGATAAATAATGAATATAGTCATATCCTGTGTCGTCTGCAATCATTTGTTACATGAAATTTCTGTCAAGCCGAATATCATCCTTTTTTTCACCGGAAGCTTCAAATCACTTTAGCATAAAACCCTGGGTAAATCATCTTTCATTGTTCCCTGAAAAACAGAAAAGGGGGATTTTTAGCTGGAACCAATACACTTTTTTTTTAATTCAAATTATTGTGTGTATATATATATATATATAATAATATATATATTATGCAGAAGAAGCCTTTCATATGCTTCTTATAACAATCAAAGATAATCAACTGCTTATTAAAACGAGATACTGTACATCAACTCAGATAGTGTCCTACTTGACGGTTATAATGGCAATGACTAATCAGCTGAATATTAGTCTTTATGTTGAATCATAATATCTCTCTTTAAGCTTCTACCCTAACACTGATTAAGTCAGCAGTTGTTCTGACAGAGTAATGTAGTTCGATATAGGGTTAAATTCGCTATATCAGTGTTCGCTTTATGTCTGTTTTACTGATGTCCGATTGAAGAAATTGTCGTATACATATTATGCATTTTAATGAATAAGTGACAAACTAATATACCCGCGTTTCCGTTATGGCTGGTTTGTAATTACACTGTTTCCTTTTATAAATGGATGTGTCTCTTCTCACCGAATAAGAAAAGATATATTCCGTTTTATATACAAAGGGGGTAATTCATTTTGGATTTAAATCAACATAAAAATGCTGCGTTTAAATGAACATGATAAAGAAAGCTGATATTCAACTTTTTTATCGATGAAATAATTTTGGTTGCCATAATTACTTCGAACATCAGTTACTTCCTAAGAGAGCAATTATACATGTGTTTGTTTTGTTGTGTGTTTAAGAAAGCAAAACTTATAGGAACTAAACTTTTAATTTAATTCCAGTTTCAAACAATATGTTTGAATGTCTTTTATGACAGCGATATATGTATACCAACTATATAATCCTAATACGCTTATAACGAAGAATAATATAAGCTTAATTGGTTAAGCATATACCAGATTCTCTACAGCGAAACATATGCAACATTGTTAAATCCGCATTCAAGTGTATACATAAATATTCGATGTCTAAGAATTGAAGTGTAAATGTGTAATCATGTATTTGGATTGTCTTGGATTGAACGAAAAGAAAAAAAAAATCTAACTTCTCGTACTAATTTTTCAGATTTTCATAGACCGAAAAATTCGAAATCATGCTATACCTTTTGTACTTTACCCCACACTCCTTTATCAGCATTGTTTTAGTTGTGAACTAATATAAAATTACTCTGATATTACATGTTTGATTTTCTCGGAATCCTCATATTTGCTTGTAATTTCAAAGTGGGAAATGCCTCAAATAATATTGGCATTTATAATTGATCAAGACAAATGGAGAAGCTTGGCGAACAGTCATCATGGTGTTAATATAAAGATGACATGGTTTCAGTTTAAGAGTTTCTGTCATTAAGTATTAAACTAGTTTGGGAAAGAAAATGACCCTGTATATAAACATCCTGTATCTAGCCTGATTCTGAGTTACAATTCTTTTAAAACTTAAAAAATATTCGTATTTGATGCATGAAATACAACACATCTACTGTTTAATGTATATATTAATTTATTGGCCGATAAAGAGAGATAATATAGACATATTTAGCTTTTGTGATAAATGTATACAGTCAAACCTGCACAAACGGTCAGTTGACAACAACGGCCACATCAGGTTCACCCATGCATTTTTGTTCTTAATATTCACTGTTAACAACAGTCACCTGCCTATAGCGGTTAACGGTCAGTTATATCATATCCACGCTGTGCTATAGCCCATTGAACAACGGTCGCTAGGAAACACGACGGTGTTATTGCCTCGTTGGTCGGGCACATGTCACATGTCACCAGTTTCCGGAAATGCCTAGGGATGCCAGCTGACATCTCAGTACACAGGGTTGGATTGGGGTAATACTGTGAGGGGTGAATTCTCATTAGTTAACTGGTACGAGATGCTTAGCAACTTCGTTATCATGGTCATGAGAATTGAGCAAAACAGCTAAATTAGTTAAATATGCCTGTTTGCTTAATTGTTGTTTTAACACCTCTTACAATGACTACAATGTGCAGTTCCTTGACCCTAACCTTTATTTGAATAAAAATAGGTTTGGCCACAAACAATAACATGTGCAACATCGTGTTGTTGATAAGATTGCTAATAGGTGGGTCATGGAACTATGCATTATCCACCATCTGTTAACAATAAATGTGCATTCCTAAATGTGTATTCCAATAAGAAAAAGAGAACAAGCGTTATAGTTTAAACACGCAAAGCAATCTATTAGGTAAATTGATTTTTTATAAGAGAGAGAGAGAGAGAGAGAGAGAGAGAGAATTATAAGAACTTTATTTAATGGCGAAACGAACATGTATGAGGGGAAACCACTATATTATCACAATACAAATGGCCGCGGAATCTAAATAAATTGCTAGCTAGAAGTTTTATATTTATAAAAGGACAATTAACAGACGAATTGCGAAGGTTAATTTTACTGAAAGTCACAAAAATGAGTTTGTGTTGATTCTTTAATAAATACAAAAGAAAATAATAATTACGTTTCTAGTGCACGTTATAACCTTGGTACGAATAACAATCTTCGTTAGCGAAAACTGGTTTTCTTCCTCAGTCTATCTATGATATCTACATGTACATAACTTGTATGTACAGTATATCAAACTTCAAATCTTAACTGACCCACCTGTGATCAACGGCCACTTACCTTTTTTCTCTGCCCAAGTGTTGTTCACAGGTTTGACTGTACATGTTTTATGAATTGTCTCAGTAGTCTTTAATATTCTATGCATTTTTTTATTTTTATATTTCACGTTGATTAGGCAGTAAGTTCTTACAAGTTTTAAAAATTTCTTATTTTCGACGTGAACCTGTATGGATGGATAAGTAAATATTCGGAATTGTTCTGTTTGTTGTTGTTGTTTTTGACCATTTCATAGGTTCCTTTCAATGATGTAGATTCTATTATCTGAGTATACGTGTGCTAATATGTATACATCAAGACAGCAAAGAAAAAAAAATGTAGCGGCGGTAAGTCATGAATATATACATATATCTTCAATTGATTTATATTTAAAAATGCCCTGCTGCTTAGTGAATTCTCAAGGCATTATATACAGCTGTTGGTAATTAAATGTATGTATATTTTGGTGAGTAATTCAGAAATACTGGAAGCTTGATTAGTGTATACGAGTTACCCTTTAGGTGATTCAAATATATATGTGAAAACTTAAGTATTTAAACTCATATCACTTTATAAGATATTATATTTTGCTTTATCAAAAGCATTTTTTTTATCTATAAGACATTATTAAATGCAAGTGTTATTATATTTCTTCGGTCAATTACATGTGCAATATATAATACTTTATGTAATTATATGTGTTCTAATCCTTGGTAAGTTAAACATTATGTGTTTTTTTACGTTTGGTAAATTACCATTACAGCAAACGTCTCTTCTCCACTTAAACGCATAAACACATTTTAATGTTTGCAGTGGTTACATTCCATAACGGGACACAATTTGCATAAAACATGAAAGTTTGCATAATAGTCCCTTTAAAATTTAAAGTGTTCAAAATATCGATGCTTAGTCTGTTTATCAATGTCCAAAATGATTGTCCGTAGATAGTGTCATGCTAAAACATGAAATAATATAAGTCGCCTGTCTAGGCATATATTCTTCTGTGGTCTTCTATGAAAATAAAGACGTTATTTTGGCATATATAGATTAGAGAATAACCCCTCTTTCTCTCTCTTTCAGTGTCAACTAGGGAGAACGTAAACGGGTTAGCATTCTTCTGGTTTAAAATAGACTACATTACGTTGTTCCAGTATAACTGACAATACATCGCGGAATTAAGAACCCGTAACGCAAGTATAGATGTAGAATAGTAGATTTAATTGCAAACAGTCCTGATCAATCGGTGTATGATCAACAGTAAAGACTGTCCAATGTTTGTTATTGTACACCTACGACCGCGATATTAAAACATACAATTATTACCCTGTAGATTTCTGTTATACAATGACCTTTAATAACAATCCTGATAAACACAATGGCCTCTAATATGAATATTTTGAAGCATTATTGCCTCTAATATCGTGAAATATGTTTTTATTTTTCGTTAAATGTAACGTGTCACGTGGATAGAATTATCGAATATGTCCACTTCCTGAATACATTTTGTGTATCTAGTGCTTAAAACAAGACATGGTAATTCTATGATCATTTAGCTATTTGCAGTAATTTGGTAATTTGCACCCACTAGTGTAAATCATTTAAAGAAATCGACATCTTCTATGTTCTTTCATTATTTTAATTTATTCCTAAATAAAAAGAATAATGTACTGGTATTTTCATTTTCGAAAGGGTACATGCACATCTCCTGTATATTTATTTCTATATCGTACATGCTAAGGACGTTTGAAAAACATTCAAGAAAGAATGCTCAGTAGATACCTACATTAATTATTGTCTATGTTAATAGATATATTTTAGCCATAAACATTAATATAATTTATTTATCATACATCAATTTTTGTTATTTATCTAAGTCATAATCATACATAATCATATGTGTTTCATTGGATTAAAAACAATGAATATCTTAATAAATCGGAAGTAGGGGCACATGATTAACATCCATGCAACTGATATACAGTGCACTCTTAAAAACCGCACTCTCAGAAAACCGGAAAGTTATAAATACCGGACGCTGTATTTGATCCCGTTTTTTTTTCTTATATAATCTATATAATTTTCCTTTGACAATATCGGATTCTTTAAAATTGATTGACTCCCATTTAGCCCATTATATAGATAATTACCCTGACAATACCGGTCGGTCAAAGTTTGAAAAAGTCGCCGCCTTGAAACCATTATATCGACTAATGGGTAAGGTTTAATTGGTAACAGAAAACTGATAAATACGGATTGCTGGTTTGTATTATTGATTAGTGTATATTGAATTGAACGATATTTGGTAAGTATAATTCAGTCGGAATAAATATATATAACAACATAATTGTTTGATGTAAAGTTTTAGACATGATAGGAAACATTATTTTTATTCGTTTGTGCGTTAGCCTGTACCCAGAGGCACATGTTGATATATTCGGACTTTATCGTTATGAGGAAACCAGCTTGGTTTTTAATACACTGCACGGTGTTTGTATGTTTCTTGAACTTTATTCATGTTTGTGAAACGAATTATGCACAAGTACTAGAATATTAAACAAATATATTAATTTAATTACTTGTACTATGACTTTCATAATCTATAAATACATACACAATGGAAAAAAATCTAAACGGGTATTTATGGTTGATCATAGTTTAATACGAAGATCATATATGGCTAAAACGTGGACTCTTTAGGATACCGGTCTTATGAGAAAATCGGACAAAAACCGCTGTGCGACTGCCGTCCGGTTATCTCAGAGTGCACTGTTCAACACTGTTTTAGTGAGTGCTTATTTTTCACGGGATAAAACACAGTAACAACTATTTTCCAAAAGACCTATGCACATTTTTACTCCATAGTCTTTTTCAAAACACCCATGCACATTTTGACTCCATAGTTTTTTCCAAAAGACATATGCACATTTTGACTCCATAGTCATCTCCTTACATGTGCTTTTGTTTCCCTTGGGTTTAAGTTGGATAAGGAATGACTATTCAACTTATATTTTGACGCCGCAATAGATGTAATATGAACACAGTTTAACTGGATCATATCTTAATAAAAAATGACAACTGTAGTGGCCCCGCTATCTTGACGACGACCAACTTCCTACATCACCGAGAGAATACACGAAAACTTAATTAACCAGTATACAACAAAATATTTGTCATACAAAATATTGGTGTGGACAGGTGTGGACAGGTGTTTCTGTGCTCGGCAATATTTGTGGTTTAACAAGATAATTCGGAGGTGCTTTAAAACGATATTTATATGTGCATGTCTGTGAACATTTGGGGAAAGTGAATATTTGCTTTGATTTTTCAGTTTCTGTGGCATTATATCGGAAATTGAGGATTTTTGGAAAAAAAAAATCTCCTTTGTTCCATTGTTTGGATTGGTGGGTAGTTAAAGCCAGGGAAGGTGAGAGGTGAGCGATTTTCTCATTGAAATACTGGTTGACATTTATCAACACCTTTAACTTTTACTGCGATAATATATGGTGATAATTGTTACCGCTATTACGATCGCTACGGTCCGGGGTATTGGTCACGCTTGACTGCACCGCAAGTTTCTATAAGCATCGCCTTAGGGGTCACTTGTTGATTGACGTTGATCAACCATGAGTGGTGATCAAGTTGACATAGATAACGGAGACGACGCAGCAGCCTTCGTAGAGTCGGTGATGTCATCACAACGCTTCATGCAGGTTGGAACCCCAGTTGCTAGTAGCAAAAAGCGACCAGCTAACAGCCCGGTCGATCTGGAGGATGCCAGTGTTAAAAAGCCCAGGCAAGCTGTAAGGAGGGTATTAAATGACCAGTCACCAACACCAGCGCCGCGGCGAATCGCCAACAAAGGGTTCATTACGCAAGCTGACGTACACGTGGACGGCGACGCAACGATTGAGCAGCTTATTCGTAAGATGTCTGCGGACATGCATATGTTGTTTGTCTCTCTTAGTGAACGTGTAGACAAGCTGGAATCTTCATTGGAGCATCGTATATCTAACAAAGTCTCGCAGCTATTAGACAAAAGGGTGAATACAGAGCTCAACCGCATACGCAGAGACATTGATCAGCAGATTGATGCATTTAAAGAGACAGTTCGTTCTGATGTCGCTGATGAATTATCAGAGCTCAAGACAAAAGTAGGCTCTTTAACTGACACAAGCATCACCAATGACAATGGAATTTCAATGAACATCGTTATTCGAGGCCTTCCTGTTTCACAAAATGAAGATGTCATTTCACGTGTGAATGGGCAGATAAAAGACGGCCTTCATTTGCGTGATATCAGCTGTGAGAACGCGGTACGAAAAGCTTCACCAAATAATACAAAACCAGGACTTATCGTTGCCAGGATGAAATCAATGGAGGACAAACGAAAAATCATGTTAAAGAAATTTGAGCTGAAGAGAACGCGTCAATACGAGGGAGTCTACATCGATCACGATCTTTCGTACTCAGACAGGGTGATGTCGAATAACTTTCGCACCGTGCTGCACGCGTTGAAATGCCAGGGCCTTACTATGAAAGGTTCTCGTGTCGTGAGTGCAAGTGAGGAAACACGTGATGGACCAATCAGTGGGCAGCATCGTCCCGGGCCTAACGGGCGGCGAACCGGTAACCAGGGTGCGCGAGATGAATCGGGGTGGCAAACTTCCGGTGTCCGAGGCCGTCGCGGTGGTCAGCGCTACAACAACAATGGTTTCCGGGGGAGTCAAGGGGGGCAAAGGGGAGGTAATCACAGACACTAGGTATCAGCCGGGTTTTGGAATGTCCGTGGCTGGAATATTAACACAGACTCAGATAATTATATTTTAAGATCATCGTGTGTTTTAGATCAAAATTTAGACATTTTAGGCATAGCCGAATCTCACATTGTAGGTGATGATATTTTGACGCTTGATAATTATGTGTGGTTTGGTTTTAACCGACAGAATATTCATATAAATGCTAGAAATGGTTCAGGCGGTGTTGGCTTTTTAGTTAATAATCGTCTGTTGAATATTTATAATGTATCCATTTTAGAGGCGGAGTTTGAAGGTATTTTATGGCTTAAATTGGTGCATAAAACTTCCAATATTACTTTATTGCCATGTGTATGTTACCTACCACCTGAAAATTCGTCTAGAATGATGGATGTCTATTCATTTTACGATCATTTACTTGCTAATATTTATCAGTTTCAAAGTGATGGAACCATATTTATTTGTGGTGACTTTAATAGTAGATGTGGTGACCAGGAAGATTTTATTACAGGGGTTGACAGTGTACCTGCACGTAATGTCATTGATTTCGCGACAAATAGATATGGAGACTTATTGTTAGAATTTCTTATTAATACTCACCACTGTATATTAAATGGTAGAAACAGTTCTCATAATGATTTTACTTCCGTGTCTGTTAAAGGCCGGGCTGTAGTGGATTACTGTATAGTGCCACATGACTGTATCAATATGTTCCAGGATTTTTCAGTGTGTCATGTTACTGATATGATAAATAACATATCATTGATAAAAACATGTGCTTCTGTTGGTTTACCAGATCACTCTTTGTTACGATGGAATGTAATTTTAACAATGGGACTGAGGATAGTCCTGTGTGTTCAGAAAATAAGTCATGTTATTTTACCAAATTTGATTTTAATAGTATACCTGATGATTTTATGTGTGATTCTGTATCAATGTCAAATATTAATATCATAATAGATTACCTTGAGCAAGGTATGCAATCACAAAAGGATGTGGACAGTGTATATTCTGAGTGGTGTGATCTTATTAAAAGAACGATGTATCAATCCATTCCACATACACAGATAAACACTATACATAAAACAGGTATTGGTAACAGGAAACGTAGACCAGGAAAACCATGGTGGAGTGATAAACTGTCATCTTTGTGGTCGATTATGTGTACTAAAGAGAAGGCATGGCTTAAATCAATTAATAACAGTGATAAGCGTAGGTTAAGATATGATTATGTATCTGCCAGAAAATTATTTGATAAAGAGGTTCAGAAATCTAAAAGATATTATTGGTATTCGATGCAAAACGAATTGTTGAAAGATGTTAGTAATAATGATGTAAATTTTTGGAAGTCAATTGGAAAGATTGGCATAAATCAGGAAAAGAAAATACATATCCCAATGGAGGTTAAGCTTGATGACGGCACTATAAGTTATAATGTCAATGATGTACTTGATAAGTGGAAATCGAGTTTTAGTAATTTATTTCAGAGTAAAAGTAGTGACTCATCGACGGCAACTAATAATAGTAGTATTAGTAATAGCTCCGGAGATGGGGATAGCTTATCTTTCAATAGTAATTTTACAATTTTAGAAGTAAAAAAGGCAGTTATGAAGGCTAATGTAAGAAAAGCTGTTGGGGCTGATAATATATACTCTGAAGTATTGAAAAACGATTCAGCTATTGTATTTATGCATTCCTTGTTTAATGTTTGTTTTAACACAGGTACCACTCCAGGTATTTGGAATAAAAGCATTATTAATCCTATTCCAAAATCATCGTGTACTGACCCCAGGGACCCTTTATCGTATAGGGGAATAAGTCTAGCTTCTTCAGTTTACAAAATATATTGTTCAGTTTTAAATGACAGATTGTGTAACTGGGTGGAAGAAAACAACTTACTTGAGGATGAGCAGGGAGGTTTCCGTCGGAAAAGAAGTACTATTGATCAAATTTCAAGTTTAACTAGTATAATTGAAACTAGGAAAAAACGTAAATTATCTACATTTGCCGCTTTTATCGATTTTAAGAAAGCTTATGACTATATCAATAGGGATAAACTATGGGCTAGATTACTGGGTATTGGTATAACGGGTAAAATGCTGATGGCTATTAAGTCGTTATATTCTGCTGTTAGTGCATGTGTACGAATAAATTCAAGTTATACAGACTGGTTTAATGTTTCTTGTGGCTTGAAGCAGGGATGTTTGTTATCACCATTACTGTTTAATCTATTTTTAGATGATCTTGTTAAATATTTGAAAAATTTGGATGTTGGTATTACTATAGGGGATGAAAAAGTATGCATTTTACTATATGCTGACGATATCGTACTGTTGGCGTCCGATGAACGGGACCTTCAAATGTTGTTAGATGGTTTGTCTAATTGGTGTAACATTAATGACATGATAGTAAATTGTTCTAAAAGTAATATTGTTCATTTTCGCCCAAATGCTGTACAGCGTACTGATTTTAATTTTTTATGTGGAACTGATGTGCTTTGTATAGTGGATAAGTATACTTACCTTGGTATTGTAATAAGCGAAAACCTTGATTATAATATTACTGCTAAAGCAGTTGCACAGAGTGCTAGTCGTGCCCTCGGTCTTTTAATTGCCAAATGTAAACTTATAGGTGGCCTGCCATATGAAGTTTTTACTAAACTATATGATACTGTTGTCTGGCCTATAATTGGTTATGGTGCTTCGATTTGGGGAGTAAAATCATTTTCATGTATCAATGCAGTCCATAATCGCGCCATGCGTTTCTTTCTTGGTGTTGGTAAATATACACCTAATGATGCGGTGGCAGGGGAAATGGCATGGACGCCTCCTTTTATCCGTCAGTGGAAATCTGTGGTCAGTTATTGGGCTAAATTATGTAACACAAATCATGATAGACTTAATAAACGCATAGCACTTTGGGCGGATAATAGTTCAAATAGATCTCACAAATCTTGGTTCTTTTATGTCAAAGATAAATTGATTAACTGTGATTTGTATGATTTTATTGATTTAAATAGCAATGTGTATAAAAATAATATTGTTAACAAATTACAAGATAACTTGTTTAGTTTATATATAAATGATTGGCGAGAAAATATAAATAAAACAAATAGTAAATCTGGAAGGGGTAGTAATAAGCTAAGAAATTATTGTAAATTTAAAACAGAGTATAAGCCAGAACGTTATTGTAAGATTATCATGGCACCGAAACACAGGGCTGCTGTCAGCAAGTTTAGATGTGGTGTAGCGCCTATTAGAATAGAAACGGGAAGGTATGAGGGGATTAGTGAAGGGGAACGACTATGTCCATTCTGTCGAGATAATGTAATTGAAACAGAAATACATGTTTTATTATATTGTGATTTATATAACAGTTGTCGTAAAGAGTTAATTGAAAGGGCTACCTCCATTAACCCTTCGTTTAATCTACTACCTGATATTGATAAGCTTTCATTTATTTTATCCGAAGAAACACTGTGTCGATTAAGTGCCAAAACCTGCAACAGTATTCTTAATACTAGATTGTTTTATTTATGTAAGTAATGTTTTTCTTCTATTTTATGTATGTAGTAATTAAACATTTTTTTATCTGTAAACTAGAAGCAGATGCTAATCAGTTCATCTACTGTCTGACAGGGGTGATAATCGATTTTTTACATCCATTCTTTAATGTAACACAGTAGTGTACTTTTTTGTCTTTCAGAATCTTATTTAAAGTAGTATCTTAATGAGTTTTTAAGTTAGGATTAGCATATGTTTCTAGTTTTGTATCGTGTACATATATACATGTGTATTTGATTGATTATATTTTTTATGTTTCGTGTCTCTTATAACTCATTTTGAGTGGCTTTGTACTTGTATAAAGTATTAATGATTTATGCAATTATATGTCCTTGTACAAAGATGAGACGTAAATAAAGAATATATATATATACATTATTCGCATGGTAACATTTACCTCAGTATCAAGAGAGGAATAAAGGTGTGTGTTAATTTACTACAATAGCAAATGCTTATGGAATTGTTAATTCCCTTTATCCGAGCTTTGTGAATGGGTATGCAATGAAAACATCATGCATATAAACAAAGGATACTAACTTTCTTGTTTGTTCTATATTGACATTTACTAACGTACTTCGCGTGTTTTAATTTAAAAGTTGACAGTTATTTAATTCGCATAGGCAGCTGTTTGATTGAAACAAAGCTTAATTAAATTATTATTTGAACTGTTTAGGATGAACGAAAAAAAAGTTTATGTGTAACTACACGCTCAATGACACTTTTTTAATGATATTTAATGATATTTTTAGCTCATCAAATATTGAAAGAATATAATAAAGAATATCTTTTCGGCTAGAATTTTGAGAGTGCCCTCAAATTATATATGCCATATATGTCATGGAAGTGCCAGAAAGGAGTCAAATAGAGAGATGAACTTTTGTATTTCTCAAATGTGAAAATCTATGTTCCTGATGCATTCTTGATATATTTATTGACGAATATTCTGGACTACTGAACTGAATGTTAAATTTGTATGTAAGATAAAGTGAGGGAAAAAGAAGGTGACTGAAAAAAATGGCGTGTTCAGCGGTGTTAAAACCCCGCTTTAGATAACCAATATCCCGTGGTTGACTTATTTCAAATATGAGAATGAATATGTTCTAGTACATTGCCTCACTTTCTCACTTCAACCATGCATTACTCACTAAGACATTAAACAAATCATATCAACACCGCTTACTACATTGGTTTTCGGAATTACAGTATAAAGTATACAAAGAAGACATATTAAAACATATATTTAATTATTAAGATTACCCATAAAAGAGAAATATCTACAAATATCTCAATAAAAGTACATAGGTCCTGTTTTAAAGTTCTGAGCCAAATATGTATAGAGTTTTACCAAGTCTATGCATAATACAGACAAACAAATTGATTTTTGTACAAATTAGAGACAGACACAGAATCGGACACAATGTCTGCACAGAAAATATTTTTGTGTGCTGTATCAGTCTGAAGCAGATTAGAGTTTTTGCAAAAATTGTATCAATACATACATTCTGCTTATTTTATTTTAACAAAGCCAATTAACATAAAATAGCAACCCTCATAGAATAATTTCGATGGCTATCAATATCACTACACAATGTACATAATTAAACCTTGATGAAATTTAATGCAACAATGGTAAGGACTTTAGATTATAAGTTTGGCTGTGGAATATTTAATTTTAACCGTAAATTAAAAATCTGTGCATATATCAAAACATATATATATATATGTGTGTAATTTCTGGTAAAAAGTTTTCATGGAAGGTAGGAATATCATCCATGAGTTTGGTACCATAGAAAATATATGAAGGCAGAAAAAAAAGAGATAAAAACGTCTTTAGCAAGACTCTAACTTTAGAGTTTGTTTAATGAGAACAATAGTCTACATCATGTTTTGGTGCCAATTAAATCATCATTACCTGAAATATTAAGTTGTTAGCCAATGACACATACCCGTAAAATAAAGATATATTTTTTTATTTGTCAATTGTGATATAAAATGTATCATGACATTGTTCTATATTCTTCGGGCATACGTAACATATTGATTATTCCAGAACAGAATTGAACCAGGTGTTAATATCTGCAAAAAAAAACAACAACAACCAACAAAAAACAAAACAACGTTAAAATGAAATAACAGTACAATGGAGGTTTGTTTCTCCTAATATACAATATATTTTCTGTACAACATAAGTTCTGCGCACAGTTCTTCTTGACAGTTCTGGTTCTGTATAGATATTTACCGCCCATATTGCTCATGCCCAGGTTTGTTATGTCCTAATTTAAATATTTCGGAAAAAAAAACTACTACTACTACTACTTATACCACTACTACTAATACTGCTGCTTCTGCTGCTGCTGATGATGATTCTGATGATTATACTACTACATGAACAAATACTACAACCAATCTCTGCTGTGTGAGATGAACATCACTCCTAGCAACACTATTACAATAAATACTACGTACACTGAAACTACGACATCTACTGCTATCACCACAACCACAATTAATACTAATTCATCTATTGCGTAAATTTATACAAGGACAACTACTGCTACCACCACCACTTCTACTGCTGCTGCTGATGATGATGACGATACTACTACTACAAATGTAACAACCAACATCACTTCTAGCATGATTATTTTAAAAAATGATATGTACTAAAACTACGTCATCTAGTGCTTACACCACAACCACAATTACTACTACTTCAACTACTACGTAAATTAATACAAGGACAACTACTGCTACCACCACAACTACTTCTTCTTCTTCTTCTGCTGCTGCTGCTGCTGCTTATGATGATGATTATTATACAAAGTCAAATACTACTAACAACCTCATTCCTACCATCATTATTACAATAAATACCACATCCACATCCACTAAAACGACAACAACTACTGCTACTACCACCCTTCATATTAAATCTACACAAATATTATACTACCATCTCTACCACAGTAAATACTACACTGCAATAAATACTACTATGAACACTACTGTTGCTTCTAATACCGACACCGTCAAGTCTCCCACCACTATAAATTCTGGTTCTGGTGCTATGTTTTTGTGTATATGAAAGTTACCTACCTTGAATAGTGCACTCGGCCACATTTCAAGCATGATCTGTCAGTAAAACGATAAGATCATTATTATTATTAAATTCACAAATAAATTAAAGAGTAAGTAACTAAAATTAAAAATAAGGTATTTCATAGACATTGTTTAAAAATGAGCTTCTAAAACAATTCACAACAATGACAACATTAACAACAAGAAACTGATAATTGGAAAAATCGTCATCAGCTGCATATTTTGACATCATCATCATTATCACAAAATTACATATTAATTAACCAAACAAGAAGAAGAATAAAAGAAACTTTAGCATTCATTATTCATAAAAATGAGTTGACTATATATATATATCAGATAAAAATCTATTCCACTACGATCTAAATAAAATGAATAAATTATATAATATTGAAACACATGGTAGAAGTAGAGTTTAATTAAAAAATAGATGAAATAACATTCAAGATAGCGACTGTCTAGTGAAAAACAAATCAAAAACAAAAAATAAAATAGATAAGTAAATGGAACATAGAATACCGTTATGAAATATGAAAAAAATATAAACACAAATATAGTCCATTAAATGTACAATTAGAATTTATATCCATGAAAATTAAAAAAAAAAAAAAAATTATACCCACGTAAACGCTGAATGATGAATGATTAATAAATAAAAACATTGAAAATATTAAATAAGGAAAAAAATCTGAAAGATTATAATAATCCTTTTAGAAGTGGGAGAATGAACAATGAAAGGACAATCAAAATGGCGGCAAATGATTGAAAACAAAAAATGAAATTAAATCAAGAAAATAACGTGATGAAGAGTAAATAAATGAACGCTGATATAAGATAAGAATAGTTTTAAGTATTAAAGAAAAATCAACGATAATTTAAATGGCTTCTGAGTAAAATGTAAATAGCTTATCCAATAAATATTGTGATACACAATAACTAGAAAAATAAATAAATAAATAAATTAATTAATTAATTAATTAATTAATTAAAAAGATATAATGATAAGAACCTACAGAATGAAAGAAAGAACATTCAAGATGGCGACTAAGATATAAAAGTGAAGTAAAGTCTTATCTTCAGTTGTAGATCTCCGTGAGCAGAAATTCCTGCTCGTGATAACAATCTCAACCGCTCACGTACATTCGGTCTCTCTCGGGACTGAGGTCGATGAACCGAGGCCTCTCACACAAATCGTTTTCCTTCTCCAGGATCTGTGAGGACGGTCACCTGTAGTGTCCACAAGATGGACGGTTCTATCCCCACAAAAGACAAACACTGACCCTGCCCTGTCCACTGTAACACCGTAGGGCCCGTCCAGTCCCTGCAACCTGGTCATCACTGACCCGTCACGTGTACTAATACTGGTCAGCGTGTTGTTCACACTGTTTGAAACATATAAGATCCCGGAACCAGCAATGACCGCGAGGTAGTCTGGATCATAAAAGAGTTCAGCCCCGCCAGGATCTGTCTGGAGTCTCCTCAGGACTTGTCCGTCCAGAATCTTAACTTTCCCCGGGTCGCGATAACTCATCGCGAGTTTCTTGTATTGAATCACTAGGATACCACGACACTCACCTTCGACAGCGATGACCGTTTTTGTATCCGTGATCCGGTCGTTGGTCACTCTGATGAAGAGGAGTTTTTTTTTGGCACCAGACAGGGTAATGATGAGGTCACGAGATGTTGATTTCTCGGTGACGTCACGAGGCAAGAGCGCCTTGTCCCAGGGTACGAAGAAAAGTTGGATCTGAGATACGATTTGTTACGTTTTGTGTCGATAAGTTTAACAGATTTGTCCCAGTTGACACAGATGACGATTTCGTCCTGATCCAGAACACAGATAACTGAGTAATCACATTTCCCCTTGCAATATTCCTCACGTTTCACTTTCTTCACATGTTCTGCATTCACCTCGGACTGGTTTTTGGCTCCAGCCATGGTTACGACTCTGTTGAAGATGGCAAAACGTCAATATTTGGAAATGAAAAAAATATATTTACATAATATTAAATAAGATATTACACATATAAGTATAAAACCTTGCGCATGTGAATATATTTATAACAACAATTTTCAAAAACAACATCAAAAACAACAATACAACAATGATAACATGAGAAAGAGAAAGGTTAGATTCAATCAGTAACGTTTAATTTGTGCATATTTAAACTAATGATATACTGAATGTTTTTCAACTTTTCAAAGCACTGCCTAAGTCTCTCACTCGAAAGTATAAACAGGAAGAAAACGGAATGTATATAGTTATACGTATATAACGAACTTAAACCTTCATCAGTCCTATAAATTTTGATACATGCATATTTTTAAATGATTTTAATGGTATCAATACACGACGTAAATAAATACAGAAAAAAATGGAACTTTGGACTTAAGGTTTGTCCTATGTGTTATTTTAGAACAACACACGCGATATTGTCGCGGTAGTATGTATATCGCGGTATTATGTATACCGCGGTATTACGTATATCGCGTTATTATGTATATCGCGGTATTACGTATATCGCGGTAGTATGTATATCGCGGTATACGTATATCGCGGTATTATGTTTATCGCGGTATTATGTATATCTCGGTAGTATGTATATCGTGGTATTACGTATATCTCGGTATTATGTTTATCGCGGTATTATGTATATCGCGGTATTACGTATATCGCGGTAGTATGTATATCGTGGTATTACGTATATCTCGGTATTATGTTTATCGCGGTATTATGTATATCGCGGTAATACGTATATCGCGGAAGTATGTATATCGCGGCATTACGTATATCGCGGTATTATGTATATACACCATTCATGTACCTGTTAAAAGCTTCTAACCGGAAATTGATTGTGACGTTAGTCGAACGTTTCCGGATATGCTGTTCTAGTAAAAGACGATGCTCGTAGGAAATCGGCTCAAAATGGCTGACATCGTTAAGTCGAAGGTTTCCTATAATAATGATAATAATAATAATAATTATAAAATAGAATTCATCAACAAAATCAACAACACTTGCATAAAATCATCATCATCATCATTATCATCATTAGCTTTCATCATCATTTAAACATTATTTATGTTTAACAACGATGGGCCAAAAAGCGACACCACTTACTTTCGTTTGCACTACTGGTTACGATCCCGTACTTCTTAGTGTGGGATGAAACAGGGATACTTGGAGAAAAAACATGTCTACCCATACCCTCTCACATATAAAATCTGACCGACCTGGGATCGAACCCGGGGTGAATCGGTGTACGACCAGTGGGTAAACCTATACGCTTTCCTGACATCCAATCACCATCATCATCATAATCACCATCATGCTTTTCAGGAACATGATCATCAAATGATGATGATCGTCATCATGTTTTTCATTGGTTTTTGCCATCACATTTTCATCTTCATCATGTTTTCTTCATCAACATGTTTTCGATTGGTTTCATCAATGTCATCATAAACAACATCATCATCATCATCATCATCATCATCATCACCATCATCATCATAATCATCAATTTTTTTCAATGGTTTTAGATGATATAAATAATAATCTGATTGGTTTAGAAAAAAAGTATACGTAATGAGGCCAAATGGAACGGAAAACGTCGAAATGCTGTTAAAACTCTTAAAGAACTTACCCTCAAACCACTCAACTACGTTAAAGCACACGTGACTTAACACGCATATCACGGGCCAAATTTTCAGGAAACTTGATGACGTCATATAGTCACATAGTTTGGGTATATGACGGATAGCGCCATCTAGTGAGGGATCAGGGTAGGCAATCCTGCATGTTTGTAGTGTTGGGATGATAAATCAGCTCTGAAAATGGCACTAACAATCAGTTAAGCCATGCATTTTGTTTATATCTCTAAAATTGAATTTAATTCTAATCTGAAGGTGTTCTATTTTCTCCCTTAGTTAAGCAGTTTAAATAATCTAAATTGTTATAATAAAGTTTAGAATTATTGCAAAGAAGTTTGACTTCGACAAACAATACTTAGCGCTATGTAATATCTAAAAAAAAACTTAATATCAACACTCTTGTTTGATGTCATACCATGATACACCGGCAGTGTTTGTAAATCTCGATTTCGCCGATTTATCGAGAGATACTGTCGATACCGGAAGCCAAATTCGTTGTTATTGAGGGATTTACAAATCCGTAATATGACATTTAGTGCCTGGACCTGAGTATGGCATCATATCGTATGCCGATGTATCGAAGGTTGACTGTATATATATATAAAAGACAGATAGTATATATATCTGCCGCAAAAGCTTGCAATATTTGTTATGGAATATAATATTTTTTAATTATTTAAATTATATTTTATTTGTAAATAACACGTACTGAACACAAAATACAACTATATACTAAAAAATAGAGCTGGAAGCTCAAAGCTTATCTTAGTCGTAATCAGGATTTTTTTCTTGCACGAAAGTTATGGATTTTACGATTTAACTTTTAGAAAAGTATCCATCATCGCATGTTATGAACATTATAAACATTTTTTTTATTTTATATTAAGAATATTTGTACATGTCTTATTTAAAAAAAAAAAAAAAAAAAAAAGAAAGAAAAAAAAACAACATATATTTGTAAATATTTCATCACTTTTTTCAGAATCGTTTTTGAAATATATATATTTTTTAAAGAATGTTTGTGATATTTAATGATTTTGCTGCAACATTTCAAAAGTTTGTTTTATATTTATAAATTGATTTAACATTTTCTAAATACCTATACTAATATGAAAAACACATTTACATTAAGTTTTAAAATTATGTATCAAATCGAATCACAACCGCTGGACTCCTGCTCCGTGACTTCACTTTTATTTGCTGATATATTTTACTGCAATGTCACTGGGAACGTCGCACAGGATATGCGCGGATTTAGAGAAGCGAGAGAGAAAGAGGGGATTAGACTTAGTTATATTACATCGATTGGGAACTTATAATAATCCCTCTCGGCGCTTCCTGTGTTGGACAAGTACTTAAAGCCATGTAGAATCCTTGCCCCACCCCCCCCCCCCCCCCCAGCCGGGTTCAAACCCAAATATTTCGGATTCGAAGTCAGGTATGTGGCCTCTGGACCATGGCGCCCTCCGATAAAGAGAGAGAGAGAGAGGGGGGGGGGGGCTGACAGTTTGGTTAAACACGATTCTCGCTTCTATATCTTTGATCTTTAAAAATAAGTCTTGATTTAAGTTTTCTTATATCCTCTCCTTTAACATGGTATAAATCCAGCTCTTAGAAATAATGCTGGATCCGTGCATGTAGGAAATTGTTCTTTTTAATTAAAGAAATTATAAGACATAAAAAGATGTGAACAAATTATATACATTTGCTCAGAATTTATCAAAAACGTCCATTCTTAAAACGCCCTCCTTATTGCAATAAGATTAATCTCGGAAAGCTACCCAACTCGAATAAGTTTCTTTCTGTGAATTACAAAGTTCAACCTCTATTAGCGACCAACTGTTTTAAACAGCCAGCTCGATTTATTTTTCTAAATTGAGATGATTATACATTTACCCCCCTAGTAAGAAGCCACTTCGGCTAAGCGGCCACCTATTCCCGCTACTAACCTTTTACGGCAGGTATGACTTGTGCAAAAGACAACTTGGTATTACCTCGTAAATTGGAGGTTACTTGTATAATTAATTAATCTTCCTAATTATCTTGTATCTATTATTGAACAGATAGATATATTTTGAATCGCCAATGTTTTATAAACTATTTTTTCTTCGACTACTATTGTTATACTAATGCTACTACCATTATTACTGCAGCTACTACTACTACTACTACTACTACTTAAACTACTTTTGTTATTACTATTGCCACTAACATTACTATTACTTCAACTACTACAACTACTACTACTTATACAACTACTAATACTATACTATTTCTACTATTTCTACTACCACTTCTAATACTACTATTACTATGTCTATTCTTCTACTTCTACAGCTGCTACTACTGCTTCTAGTTATTTTACTTGTACTACTATTTCTTCTCCAAGTATTATTACTTTTTATTACTTCTCTTACTACTACTATTTCTACTACTTCTTCTTCTAACTTTACTACTATTTCTTCTTCTTTTAGTACTATTACTTTTACTACTACGACAAGTGATGAAAATCGGTTGACATTTGTCTCAATCGATTATCGGTTCAATCGGATGGGGTATAATCAACAACTTTCCAATTAATAATCGCTTGAACTTGAAGTGAAATTCAAGCAAGGGCCTAAGTCATACATAGTTGCATGAAAACAGTTTTTGACACAGCTTTTCGCTATATAATGAGGGAGCAGCTAATAAGTCATTTTGTTTTGCCTTATTGTTTGAAAGGGGATATTTAAAGGTTTGGAAAACTAAGTAAAATCAAGAGATTCCAGATTGGTGTACAGTGTACACTAGACCAACAACACATGATATGGAATGGTATAAAATTTAACAACGACATCGCGGAACGGATATAAGTAAATCGATTATTGTCGCTCTTCAGTAAAGTAAGTGATTGTCGGCGACAAGCATCACTAGCAACTACTACTAACACCATTACTACTACTATCATTATACTGCTATTTCTACTACTACTACACTGCGACTACTACAACAACAACAAAACATCATCAAAAACGACATCAATAACAACAACAACAACTACTACGGATTTTACTATTTCTTCTACTAGTACTGCTACAATTACTACTACTACAATCTATTCTACCACTTCTGCTACTACTAATATACTATTATTACTATTTCTTCTTCTACTAATACTGTTTAAGTTACAAGAGTAGTTGCAGGACTGGTTTGCCCGGTGTAAGGATAATGTGACTGGGTGAGGTATCATGCCACATATCTACGACATGATATTTGCAATGTGGCAGACTATGTCTGTCTCAAGTAGACATCGTCAAGAAATGACTGAAATACTGTCGGTGAATAGCGAAAAATAATTAAATAAATAAATAAATAAATAAATAAAAACAAGAAAAAAAACTACTGCTAAATGCAGTTGTAGCAGCAATTTTCATTGGTACAAGAGACACATAATTTGGCCATGCAGGACAGAATTTCAATGGTTTATGCCTCTGACACATAGTTAAATATATTTGAGAAATTGTGTCGTTTAATCATGCGCATCCTTTCCCCGTTATCCTGTATACTAAACATGGGAAGACTTTGTATATGATAGATAATCTACCATTGACTTCAAATAAAACACAGACAACATTCTTTATTGGCGTAAACTTTGCAGTTCTCAATTACACACAATCTCAATTATGATGGATGTACAAATTACATACAAGTGTGATAAACATATAAATTGATTAATGCAGTAATAAAAGGAATATAAGACTATAACTAATGCGTTATGCATACATTCAAACATAAGATTTTGGTATTTACCGGAGATAGGTTGAAAGAATAAAGTTCTTCGACAGCTACAAAAAAACTAATTTAAGTATACAATGAGAATAATCCAAGTATCAGGGAAACAAACATATATATTTCAGTAACTGATGAACAAAGAAGGATTTAAGACAAGGTGTACAACATCTCCCGCCCACTCCCTGACAAACATTCAGCTTCAACGACAACCTAGTAAAACAATAATAACTCGTTTAGAACTTACCTCTGTGAGCAATTTGCCAAGTATCAATCTTCACGGAAACACGAAGATTTCGATGTAGCCACACACTATTCAATAACAATATAATATGTATTGTACATTCTGTACTTACCTGTCTACGTCATCGCCACACGACGTCAAGAAATATCACTGCGACACATGAAAGATGTCCAGATATTTCTCAGTAGAATATCGATCTACAGGTATATTTCACGGTGTGTCATCAATATTGCAGAACGTTCTGTTGAGTGTAACTGATCAGTAAAGTATCACAAGGGACGATTGTGATCAGGGACGGAGAGGGAATAATTGATTGAATGTTTTTATTGTCACAGTTTATGACATTTTTCTAGTGGGGGCTATAACATAATTGAAATGGAGAGGGAAATAAGCGGATAAATGCGTGGTAGTATTTTAATTTGGTTGGTGTTTGTGGTGGGTGGATCGATTAATAGGTAGATTGATAGATAGATTAATAGATGGATGGATGGAGAGACAAATGGAGGGACCTAGAATAGATAGATGAATGGATTGAGAGTCGGACGGATGGACAAAGAAAGGATAGATAAACGAATATTGATAGAGTGACAGATAGATGTAGAAAACTATCGCTCATAAACGTTTGTTAAAAAAAATGTTAATGACAATAAAAGCGTAGCCTGAATGTTTATTTTAATGTAAATGGATTTAAAAAAAAAACAATATTATAAGTGTGATGTCTTATTGTATTAATACATATACATATCTCATCATCTTTATCTAAGGCTTAGGAAAAGTACTTAAAATTACTTAATACTTTAATACAGTCCACCACTCTCAATCCCAGGTTATTTCATTTCATAATTTAATTAATGTTATCCATTAAGATCATTTGCCGAGCCGTTCACTGAAATCTACTCCAGGTAAAATATGGGTTAGAAAGTCCGCTTCGGGAGCGGGAAACTGTGGGTTCGATCTTCGGCCGCGACACCAGAGTCATTAAAATAAGAACCGGTAGCTTCCTTGCTTATCGCTTAGGATATATACACGGTTGTTCTATGTTTGGTTGGCCCGGTGTCAGGATAATGTTAATTGGTGTGGTATCATGCCACATGTCTTCTGCGTGATACTGCAGTGTGGCAGCACTATACAAGTAGACATAGTCTCCAAATTTCTGAAATACTTTAAAAGCAGCCAACCAACAATTTCTAAAACAAATGTTAGCGGTAATTTCTTATAATAATTATAAATTTGCAATATGGAAAAACGAAAAATCATGCAGTATATGCCTAAAAGAATACCTGTACAAACAATTTTAACGGAATTTACCTTTTGTTTTTTTGGACTTATGGACATTCCCCTTATCTAAAGGGGCTCAAGATTATTGAGAAATAAGGAGTCTGAATATCACGTGGTACCCTGCTAATGAAAATGATTTACAGTTGATTATGGCTAGGAAAGAAAAAAAACTTTCGGCATTAAACCATACTTGGTAAATGGTTGTTTCGACTCAAAATACTTGAGACGTGTAATTAATTGTTACTCTACATAATCATTATTATACGGAAGCACGAGGAGTCATGTGAAGAAAAGTGTCTTGTGGACATGAGAAAAAAATCAAGAGCGCCACAGAGCGTGGCAATATACGCCCTAAGGTATTGAATTGTGAAGAAGACTTGTATGTTATTTGTTAAAATACTGATGCTATTCAAGGGCAAAATGTTTTGTTTTATCCTATTTACAAAATGCTGATATAAGAAAAACACGTTTGTTTGACACCGACGTTGTTTGCTGATATTTTGTACGTTTCAGATCATAGAGCGCAAAATCCAGCCCCCACGCACGTTTACGTATTGTTGATGAGTTTGAACCAAATCGCTCCAGTAGTGGTGGAAGAGTTACGTCCACGAGGTTCTGCTTGCATATAAAAAAATGAGAAGGGCTCGTAACTAAAGAAAGTTGGACGCGATAGCGAAATCCAGCCTTCATGCACATCTTCAAATAAGGGCAAGTATTGTTGGTAAGTTTGACCAAATCCCCCCCCCCCCCCCCCAGTAATGTAGGCGCAGTTGTATCGTCCATTAAAACATTTTGCTTTAATATTTTCTTGTAAATGTTGTAAAAGTATGAAATGATTCGCCCCATGCAATTTCGAGCCCCTGAGAACGAGTCTATATTCACTGGTTTCCCTTTATTGTATTTAGGTCGTAATACGTATAAAATCGGCAATGATGTTCCCATCTCTCTTCTAAGGTTTTAACCTTATAACCTAACATGTGTAATAGGTCTGATTTAAATAAGAAGGGAAGCAGATACAACTTAACAAACATAAAATAACTAATCGTTTCTGCCTTCCCGCCCGATTGCCCACATTCCTTGTTTAGACAGACAATTCTGTAATCAAAGATTTGTTATAAATGCTTATGAGGCAGATAAAAATTCAATATATATCACTGAAAAGAAAAATGCCCCCCCCCCCTCACACACAATTCTATAATAAAATTTTATATAGGGTCAGACGAAAAAAATAAGGTTTATTAATTCTATTCATTATCATGTTCAAATTGATAACCTATATGACAAAAGTTAATAAAATTGCCTTTCGAGTTCGCGGAGGCATCAAAGGGAATTAACTGTGTAAGTTATTTTTCCATTACAGCAATTACTTTATATGCAATGACTATCTCCCCTTAATCTCGAGATTTGTTAGTGGGCCCACCGTATAGCACAATATGTACATGAAATATGGATGCTAAACTAACATTCTAGTCTTTATCTCATTAAATCTGCGTAGTTTATAAGTGTTGTATTTTATAATTTGACAGCTATTTTGGTCGTGCAGGCGGCCGTATACTCAACAGAAGAATTATTTAGGAGACACGGAGACCTACATGCTCAAGGTCACGTTGTCCGTGGAATATTTAATAACGTGAAAGGATATTGTAAGAAGAAATATTCCATATAAATGTGAAGATCCGAGTTCCCGAAGTATTCATATTTTATTGACGAAATTTCTCGATTGCTAAAATAAATGTTAAACTTTACCTAGAAGTGACTGAAATATGCTATTTACATGATTATTCGAATCCTGGTTTATGATTAATTTCAAAGACAAGCTGGTAACAATACATGAATCTGTAATAGTATTTTGCCTGTTCGTCATTGACTTATATAATTGACGATTATCCAGTAAAACTTCTTTTCTTTCCGACTCAAAATTGGTTTTGATCCCAGGTCACGTATTAAGCGACGCTAAAAGCATGCGGATTACGTCTCTATACATTGGTCTTTTACCATAGTTTATACCTTTGATAAAGGTTCATCGACAGCATCATTAAATTAGTATCTCTCTAAATCTCTCTATCTCTCTCTCTACAAACATACATTACTCTCTAAGTCTTAAATAAACATTACATATCCCACAGCTTACTACATGGTTAATCGGTATGAGAGTTAAAAGTATAACAAGACGAGTTTCTAAAGCAATATATTTAATTATCTTATTTGCTTATATACAAGTATCAATGTAAATAAAAACATCAATGATAGTAAAGTTTCTACAAATACCCAAATATTAGAACATGTAGATGTAAATTACAGTTTTGTTTTTCCAATATAATAATAACATTTCAAATTCTTGATAATTACATAAGAATCAACTCGTTACGATAACGTATTTTGTAAATGGTTAGTGACAAGGCAGAAGGGAAGTTCCATACAATTTAGATTACAATGTAATAAAACAACAAATGAAAAAATATACTGATTATATTTCAATATGTACAACATATTTTCAACCGACTATACAATAATTCATTTTTTACGCTTTTATAGAAAATGTTGATACAAATATAACAATGACATGTGCAAATGAACGCCTTGCACGCTCACAAAGTCAAACACACGAAAGACACGAAAGAAATCTGATCTAGACCTTAAAGAAAAGAAGAAGAAGAAGAAAAAGAAGAAAAAGAAAAAAAAAGGGCCAAAATGGCCCTGAATCGCTCACCTGAGAAAGTTTGCTTTCATTGCCTTTTACAACATGGTCATATTGAATACAAAATCCATACAGAAGAACAGCAATATAATTTTACTTTCACGCAAGTTTACATGTGTTCCAAAAAGATAAGTTAACACTAGCGTAAGACCAATTTTGACCCCAGGGCCATGATTTGAAGACTTGGTTTAGGTCCACAAGGTCAGGTTACATACCAAATATCTAAACCATCATCTTGTGGTTTCTGACAAGGATATCTTTTAAAAATCTTTCATAATTTATGTTAGTCTATTTTAAATCAAGTGACCCCTGGGGTGGTGCCGATTTTGAAACAAGGGCCATGATTTGAACAAACTTGGTAGATGTCCATAAGGCAATGTTAAACACTAAATATCTTGTGGTTTCTGAGAAAAAAAATTTCTGGATTTTCCTATTTAAGCCCATTTAAAATCAAGTGAACCCTGGGGCGGGGCCAATTTTAACCCCATTGCCATTATTTGAACACACTTGGTAGATGTCCATAAGGCAATGTTACACACCAAATATCTAAACTCCTGGCCTTGTAATTTCTGACAGAAGATTTTTCAAGATTTTCCTATTTATATGGCTTTGTAAATTAAAGTGACCCCTGGGGCGGGGCAAATTTTGACCCAAGGGTCATGAACAAACTTAGTAGATGTGCACTAGACAATGCTATACACCAAATTTCTAAGCTCTATGCCTTGCAGTTTTGCAGAAGAAGATTTTCAAAGTTTGCATTTTTAAAATCTATTTTTAGCTCCTGTGACATACTTTTACAACCAATCAAAATAATTTGAACAATCTTGATAGAGGGCATCATATGGAATTTCTGTGAAGTTTGGTCAAAATTCATTTTGGAGGAGATGTTGTTTAAAGGAAATTGTTGACGCCGGACGCACGGACAACGGATAAAAGGCAATCACAACTCTCGTCTAGATTCAAATTTTGTCCATGGATAGTGTGGAGGTGAAATCCTTATACATGAAATTTAGTTTTACAATGTAATAAAAAAACAAATTCACACAACAAGTATTAAAAACTAATGTACATAACTAATATACATACACCTATATACAATATAGTTCACCAATGTATTTAATGATGTTTGATTTTAACAGAAAATTGTAAAACTTTTAAAACAAGTACAGCAATGTAATGTACAAATGAACATCATGCACGAAGCCAAGCACAAACATATATAACAAATATTGTTTATACTTCTTAAGAAGACAAATAAGCAATCCTACAATTCGAAAATATTATTTGAAAACAAAGGGATTGGTGTTGAATAATTGAAATGACAGTCGGATATTAATATGCTGCTTTACACTGATGCAGAATTAAATACACAATCTCAAATACATGCTCATAGCATGTACAAAAGGGCTAAACACTTTAAGAAATAAAAAAAATCGATACAAATGTTCCACGGTTGGTCAATAAATTTGGGGACACATCTAATAACTAACACATCTAACACATGTATAACCTCAAAGTAAAAAAAAAAAAAAAAAAAAAAAAAAAAACAAACGTGTATCGAATAAATGAAAATGTCTTATTGCATCAAATCATAGTAAATTATATGTAATACCGCAGCTCAAATAAAGCCATGACGTTAACGTCAAACTCTATACATCTCCTTCCCTGCCATGGATAGAAGCCTCGACATTCATCCGGAATTTACCCTGTTCTGCCCAGCATTTTAGATTTTTCGGAAAAAAATCTGGGCATATTTTGTTCTTTGTCTATGTTTAAAAAATCTATAAATATAATTCTGGTATGTTAATGGACCAGAATATTTTCTGTGCAGAATCTGCAGAAACTTTCTCCGATTTAGTTCGCATATAATCTGTTTACAGTCTAGCCAGTCAGTTTTATACAGTTAATTGGTAATGTACAAGTTATGGTAATTTACATTTCATTTTGATAAAATGATAACATCTATCCTGGATAATTACAAAGGATCAATTATATTCGATTGCAATGATTAGTGTTAAGGCGAAATCCTTTACATGTAGTTTAGATTTACAATAATATAAAGTAACTAACAAATGTATAAAAAAAAACATATGATAGTTTGTAAATTTTACTTCACTAGTCTATGCATGATTCATATTAGGACTTTATTGAACTTTTAAAAATACTTTTTACAAGTAGAACATTTTCTGTACACATGCACGGCATGCACTTACATAATCCCAGGCACAAACACATATTAGAAGTCCGTCTATACTTTTTAAAAGAGATATACAAACCCTCTACAATTCAACAATAGGATTTAAAATTAAAGCGATGTGTGTTGTTTTGATTTTAAATTAGTAAAATGTTTACTTTACACTGCAAGAATATGAATAAGAAAAATAATGTCAAATGCTCATAGTGAGTACATCAAGGCTTCTGGTTAAACACTTGATATTCTGTTTACAAAACTAAAATGGATATAACTGTTGTGCCGGCATCGTCAGGTCACCGGTAGTTGTTTCTGTTCGATGATGGTTTATATTCGCCGTCTGAAATAAATGGAGGAAAGGGATATCGCCATATACTTGGATGGTGAATTTTATAGCATTATGGGTTGTATCGTTGTTAACCATATAGGAATAATATGTAAGCGGCTAGGTAGCTCATTCAGTAGAGCATTCGCCCTGTAAGCGAAAGGCCCCGGGTTCTAATACCGGTTAGACTGTATATTTTTCCCTATTGTGAGTTATCGATACCGCGACAAATATTGATTTACTTTAAAAACTTAAGAAAGGGTAAATGAGAACATCTTCTAAATCCGGGGGCCTCTGTGGCCGAGAAAGTTAAGTCGCTGACACTCAGTCTGCCCCTCACCTCGTGGGTTCGAATCCCGGCATTGTCATTCGGATTTTTCATGTGAGGAATCTTTCCGGCTGGCTTGCGGTAGGTCGGTGGTGCTACCCGGTTTCATCCGTGCATTCGGATCTTCCTCAACCTAACGTCGCTATATGATTTCTACTACTACTGCTACTTAGCACCATCAAAACGTCTACCACAGCTACAAAAACTGCTTACTGCTACTTCCACTATTGCTGCTACTAGTACTACTGCCATTAGTACTGAAATGGCGATAGCAACCACAACTGATCTCAATAACCACTACTTTTATTACTGCGCTGCTACTACAACTTCTTTTACCACCATAAGTTCATTTGAGGGTGATATTTTGGTACTGAAAATTAGATAAATTTAAAAACAGCAGTCCCCATATTTCTCCTACTACCATTTCGCTACTATACGTACTACTTCCACCTACGATATTGCTACTGCAACTATTTCTTTTAAATATTACTAACTACCATCATCAATACTTCCGCTACTACTGTTCAGCTTCCGCAGCGCTACTTTACTACTACCACCACAATTACACTACTTACACTACTGCTATTTCCACTACTACTTGTAGTAGTAGTAGTATAGAAGTAGTAGTACTGCTGCTATTCTTTCTACTACTACTACTACTACTGCTGCTGTTACTACTACTTCTACTACTACTACTTCTTCTTCTTCTAGTACTGCTACTACTATTACAAATACTAATACTACTACTTGTACTGCTGCTACTACTACTACTATATTAAAACAACAACAACAACAACAACTTAGTACTGCTGCTACTACTTTTACAACAACAACAACTACTACGACTACTTCTGCTGCTGCTCCTTCTACGAGGGATGTTCAAATTGAAATGCAATTCCTAGCATATCTAGAAAGGATTTGGTAATTTTCACAAACCAACTATCGGATTCCTTCAAAGTATTCACCTCCGTGAGCTATGCACAGAACTTTTCAACCTTTTGATCCAATTTTTAAAGGCAGTTTCATAGTCGTTTCTGGGTATACCCTTGAGGCACTGCAAGATGGCTGAACCAAGATCTTTTCGTGTTTTGTATTTTCGTCTAGTGAGGTACTTTTTGAGCCTCGGGAACAGGAAGTAGACACAGGGGGCAAGGTCTGAATATACGGCAGGTGCTGAAGCTCTACAACCTTTTCCTGCGTTAAAAAATCGCGTACAATAGCCGCTTTGTGGCTAGACGCGTTGTCATGCAGCAACCAGACCCCCGACAAACCTTCCGCTGGCCTGCGTCTATTGAA
>CM037791.1:41461891-41511891 GCA_021229015.1 Solen grandis
GTAACGACGAATTTGTCTGTCCCTGAAATAATCCTTTTGAAATATCAAATAAATCAAATTAAGAAAAACATTGATTAACACAAGAATGAACAAAAGAATACATAGATCTAAATATTATAATATTTTCGTCCATTTTTAACAGATGATACCACCCCCATTCCTATAAACAGAATCAGACACTTTCTTTAAATGAATATAGTGTCTGTAAAATAACTAGACGAATAATGTCAGTCAAACACACAAGTGTGAGAAGTAGCAAATGTTACGCAGATGTAACAGCTTGTGTTCACCACAACATGTCACAATAACAATGCTACTGGAACATTTAAGTTCATGCAGTGTTTGTCTATATCGCAAGTCATGTACAACATCTTTTTCAAAGAGGCATCATTGTCAATACAAAACAAATCGGATAGGTCATTGGTTATAATTCATTCATCTTAGAAAATTCTCGCTGTCATCTGAAACAGATATTTTACTAATATAATATATGTAAGTAAGGTAAATTCTAAATTAATTTCATCTTAACGCTCCTTGTCTTTTTCTTTCACAACTTCTTTCAACAAAACATTTATGGTTTTAAGTAGAATTAAAATGACATTTATCATGATTGTGTGAAAAAATAGTAGAAGTTATTTCATTGTGGTAACAATAGTTGCAATCGTAGTAATAACAGAGTAGCAGCAGTAGGAAAGAAAAGCCGACATACCGACCCATTTTTTCCAAGCCTGTAACCAGAAACATTACTTTTTTACGCCTTAATAGAAGTATTGTAATGGAAGTATGGAATCAGTTGTAGTAATAATGTTGTAATATTAGTAGTGTTGTAGTAGAAGTGTTGCCGTAGGAGTAGTAATGTTACAATAGTAGCCAAAGTAGTAATAATTTTGTAGTGAGAGTGTTTTACTAAGACTTTTGTTAAAGTAGTATTGTAGTAATAGATTTGTAGTACATGCGAGTATAAATAGTAGCTGGTGTTGTTGTTTTGTAAATATATTGGTTTATAGTAGTAATAGTCGATGGTTGGTTGCTGTACAGTGGTAGTTGTGTTGTTTAGTAGTTCATGTATTTATATAATTGTGGTTGTTTGTCATCAAAGTGTAGTAGTTGTGGTAGGTAGTAATATAATTTATTTAAATGTTTTCATATTTTACTTATTGAATAGGAATACTTGCTGTAGTTATAGAGTAGTAATTGTAGTAGAGCAGAAGAAGTAGTAGTATTTGATGGCGTCGTAGAATAATTGTCGTTGTAGAGTAGCGTAGTAGTTTCTGTTTTTGTAGAGTAGTAAATACATTGTAGTAGTAGTAGTAGTAGTAGCAACAGATGTAGTGTAGTGGTAGTGCTGTAGTATTCGAGTTGTTGTTGTTATTGTAGAGTAGATGTTGCTGTTGTTGTAGAGTACAACAGAAATAGTAGTTGTAGAGTAGAAAATGTGTAAAGTTGTAGTATTTGTTGTTGTTGTATTATAGTAGTAAGTGTTGTTAGAGTATTGGAAATAGTTTTAGTAGTTATTGTAGTAGAGAAGTAGTATTAATTTGATATACGGAGTACAGTAGAAGTAGTAGTAATATCAAGAATAAAAAGAAAGACAGAACCGATGCATAAAATCAGACAGCAATAAAATCAGCAATGATAGCAAAGACAAAAATAATATAAAGTAATCTAGATGATAAAAATGTCAAACAAGAACAGAAGAAATAAAAAGTGATACATTTTGCAAAATACATAAACTATGAAGAAAAAACTTAGTAGGCTATAAACCAAATCGTATAAGAGAGAAAAGAGAAAATTAAAAAGTAAGATAACGAGACTGGGTATTTGGACTTAGTAGAAAAATGACATACCTTTTAAGGTTGTTCTGTTGTGACGCGGGAACGTGATCTGGCTGTAAATACAAAATAATAAATTGTCTTATTCATATGATCATACTCGACCTCCAGCAATAATAGGGCTAAAAATACTTAAATTCTTTAACTAGGTAGATAGACAATCCACAATGACTACTATATTATTAAATAAATAGGTACATAAGGCAAAAAAAAGAGAGATTAGTTTCTCAGGCATTCGCTTTTATTTGCCCGTTTCTTTTGTTTTAAAGTCTAGATTTTTTTTTATTTTCCCCAAAAAATCGTCGAATCCGCAATTAACAGCTGTGGAAACAGCCACCATCCACTGATTACCTGAGCATGCTATATACCACACGTACTGAGATGCCGAGTACCAGGCACACATGTCAAGAGCGTCTTTGCCACCAAGATTCTGATCGATGTTTACTGAATTTTCAAATGCGCTTCTATTACGCATATTATAGTGAAGGGAAACAGAGAAACAGCATGTGTTTTTGGGTGGTGGCAAATGGCATATTCTTTCTTGAACGGTCAGGAAAGTATTTTCCCCATTTTTTTTCTTCCAGTACATGTTAGGCAGTGTCTACTTGGACATCACGGTTATGAAACTTGAGAGAAACATAAAACAAAATAAAAAACGGAAGCAATAAAACGATTCCCCCTCCCCCTCATTTGTTTAAAAATGTCTGAGAACTAATTTTTGGCCTCAGTTGAAATAAATTATTACCTTAATAACAATATTTGTTAAGAAATGAACTATTTGGGTATTCTGCTAGAGAAACAAAACTAATTAAAATATCCCTTAGTATTAAGTTTTACGCTAAGAATTGCTGGTTGAATTCGACCCATGAAACTCAAATATATTAACTTCATCGAGGTGGCATAGTGAGCTATCAGGATGTTAACAATCACATATAAAAAAAACTGCTCAAATCAATATGTATTACCTTATAAAGAAAGAACGATGGAGATTACTACATGCATACAATTTATCACTTTCTAAAGATGAAACAAAATATGCAAGTTATTATGAAAAGAAATTTTAAGGGGAAAAATAACAAGAGTAATTACGGCTGTAAATTTTATACCTTGATTATATCAAAATAAATTAATATCGAAAATAATTTTCGAAATACTCTACGGAATACATAACGCAGTCAAGTTTTAGTTGTAAATTTATATTATTTATTATTTGGGAATTTAGCTGAAAAAATCCAACATTAATTTAGGAACATATACGATTTTGACAGTGTCATAGATGTTGATATAGAGGATAATTGTTTTTTGTTTTTTTTTTATCGATTAATAATTTCACTTAGTGAATATAAAAAGTTATATGTTCACGAGTAGCAAAGCCACGAGTGAAAATGCATCTTTTTATGTTCACGAATGAAATTATACATCGATCTTATTTTAGCTGGTATGGATTGGGGACATATACGTCAATTACCTCTAAGATATACAAAACAATTCAAATTAAGGATAAGAGGGGGTCAATAAGATACTTTACGGTCTGTAATTCTAGTATATCGAGGTTAAAAAATAAATTAATATGAATTTTTAGTAATCAATATACTTCAGAAATTTGGAATTGTGACAATGTTCATATCTTATACAGAGATTCATTTGGTTATTTTTTAAACTAATGATGTTTTTTTACTTGAAATTATTTTCATCGGAGTAGACTTCGTTGGACTATTATTCAAACTAATATCGACAAAGAAATATTGGATGATTTAATTAGCTTGCAAGCAATCGGCGCAGCCTTTAAACGAGCTTTAATACTGTGATTAAACCACTCGATAAATAATAATCATTATAGCCGTGAACATTAATGTATGATAGGTTGGATAGCATATATGATTACTGATAACCGAAAAGAATAATGGACAGCACTTAACAATCCATGCCACATTAGTACTTTGTGGAATAATAACTTATGTAATACCTATGGGTATATCTCATGTACGTAATGGCTTAACGAAATTAACTGTTTGAAACACAAATTAACATTATTTGATTTGTTGGAACAAATCTTAGCGACAAAGGGTGGCAATCTATTACATTAAATGTGTAACATAACAATCTTTGATCTGCAATACTCATTGCGTCATTTTATTCATAATTAATGGTATTTATATTATAAAAAATAATTATTCATATTAGTCATTTCAAAGAATAATTTCAACCCTTTTTCAATATCTATAAATTTAACTTTAGAAAATCATGTCAAAGACATCTTGAGTATTTTAAAGGGGAATAATAAACAGTTTACAGCAGTTGTCTTTCTTGAACAGTGGCGGGGCCCACAACGGGGATATCAACTATTTTTTTTATATCCGTTTTTTATTTTTTATTACTTTTTTTCCTTTTCAGACACATTTATTATCACACGGGGGACTGATGTTTCTCATATTCCGGTTTAATGTTTTTGCTTTTTTTCTTGATATTCAAATGATGTCGGCTTATATAGACAAAGAAAGTAATATCTGAACCTAAATTTAAAAAAGAAAGATGTCCAGTTTTTTAGAAAATAAATGGTGTAGACAGAAAACAGACACATTTACATCTTAAGATAGAAAACGTATTTGAAAATGATGAATTCCACCCATCATTACTTCCTTCAATCACGTACTGTTTCGTTCTTTTTTTAATCATTGGAAGATTTTCCTTTTATCAGTATTGGTTTTCCAGCATTTGAAAATAATATCTATGAATAAAAAAACTACTTATATACATACCTTGGAACACAAATACTGTTTACTTTAATTGTATAATGAGTGATAGCAACGTATCAAACTTTCCAATATAATATATAAAAAAATATTTGTATCACTTCTTTATCATAATTAATTTGGATGTATAAGATTCAGTTTCGTTTACCTGAATATATAAAGAAGCGGACATATAGTTTGATCACAGTGAGTTCATGTAACTGGAATGGCAGCGTCGGATACCCCTGGCTGCCTATAACATCTGTCGATGAATGTTACAGAATGAGGGCTAGTGGTTTTTCGAAGCTGCTGGAATGGTAGGATAGAAAGAAATAAAATCAGTGGATGAAAAGATTAAACTTGTGAAGAGAAACAAACGTGTTGACATTTGTTTAGGTAATGTAATGAGTCGATTATGGCTTATAAATTTGTATCATTTATACACGTTGCAAACACATTTTTCAGGGCATATATATCCCTGTTGTAAAACCATTTCTCGATTCTGTTCGCCATACTTACATCCTTCAGTATGTAATATATTAAATTTGATTTAGGTGAATTAAAAAGAAAATGTGCTTACCACGGAAATTGTGTGTTGAATCAACAAGCAACATGTTTGGAGTCTCAGTTTAATTATCTATTCGGCAACCCTCTGGTTTCAGACTGACGGGCGGTAATATTAAAATATCATGAAATTTAAAACCCTGATTGCTGTTTGTTGCTGTCCTGTTAAAAAATGTCCCAAAGCGCATCATTGCATTGGAAAATATGCTGTTTATTTTTTTTTCTCCGCCAGTGTTTAATTCTGTATTTAAACATAAAACGGGGTGTTTATGTTTATTTACATCCCATGCGTATCGCATCGTAGATTCGATGTCCTGGTTAAACCATCGTATTTAGGTTTCTGTAAGTACTGTAAAACAACAACAACAACATAAAATCCAATAGATTCATTACATTATTTATGTGTTTTCCAAAGTGTTTGCAAGACTTACAAGTATATTTTACAGATGAAATTCAAACAAGCGTAAGTGCGCTCTTAGGATATTTTTAAAACTCGGCTAAAAAAAATACTTTGCATTAGACTTGCTTTTTTCTCTCCATCGGCCTTAATTTAAAAGTGACAAAATTGATTAAAGTTGGTAGAACAATAGCACAAATGTTCAAGAACAGAAATGTATTATTATGGTTGCTGATACAAACCGATATGGTATAAGCGAAAAATCAACATTAAAACGTTACGAAATATTGACTTTGGAAATAAAAACATCAAACTAAAGTCATATTCCTGGTTAAGGGATGTAAAGTAAAATGGTAGACTGCCATCTTTATAATTTGCCATAAATTAACTAGATGCGCTGATGGTGGAAACAACCAAATTTAATTTAATCAAAATGATATGTATGTATATGTAGCCATGAGCGGTTGAGTACCTTAACGAGGCGTGGTTTACAACCCGAACTTATAGTGTTGTTTAAATATTTGAAAAGAAGCTGATAATAAGCAATATCTTATTTGGGATCAATTTTCTCATGCCTCCACCAGTAAGGCTAAAACATTTTCCTTTTGCCATTTTCATTTGCGCACCGTTACTGCAATCCTTTATCCGCTCCTGTAAATCACATGCCACAGCCTGTACGATAATTTTGATTGCAGCAAAAAAAAAAAAAAAGATAAATAAAAAATAAAAAAACTATATTGGTTCGCATGTGTTTTCATGTTTTATGTAACTATGTAACACAAACATATTATAATATAAAACATTTGCATAGGAAAAGAAATAAATAATCAAATTTTTATTTGGAAGAAGGAATGAATAATAAAGATATAAAAGAAAAATTGAATGAAAAAAAAAATGAAAATCAAGATGGCGGATGCCAGTAAATTTATAGGAACATTTCCCTTCATTTATGGCGGTACATAATCGTTTAATGAATTGATGATGCAAACATAAATAAATAAATAGATAAAATAAAAAAAAAAAAAAAAAAAAAAAAAATACATAAATAAACAAAACATAATGGAATTAAAATATTGCGGTAGATGATCATTATAGTTGAAAGCAAATTATTGAAAGAAAGTAAAGAAAGAAAAATCAAAAATCAAGATGGCGGCTGTGATAACAAAATAAATTCTTACCTTCAGTTTTCTGAGAGTTCGAACTCCTGCACGTGATCCATACCGACACCGTGTACGTACATCCGGTCATTTCCCGGATTAAGTCCGATGGCCTTGGGCGACCTACACAACCCATCTGCTTCCCCAAGCAAACGCGTGGCCCGGTCCCCAGTAACGCTCAGCTGATTGAAGCTTGCTGGGCCACAACAACAGAAGTACACTGACCCCGCCCCGTCCACTGTCACTCCGCGGGGTTTACCCAGTCCTTCTAACACGGACAATATCGCCCCGTCCAGGGCACGGACAGTGGTCAACGTCTTGTTACCCCAGTCTGCTATGTATATTTTCCCAGAGCAAGGGCTGACCGCGAGGTAGTTTGGATATTTAAACAGTTCATTGCCGCTGCGGTCTGTCACGACTTTCTTCAACACGCGGCCCTCCATGTTGAGGATTTCAACTTTCCCCGGGTTGACATAACTTACAACCAACTTCCGGTCCCGCGTGACCCGGATACCACAACAATAACCCATTACCTCGACCTGCTTGTTCACGTTCTTTAAAGTATTGCCCGACACATGGACGAAGTGCAGTTTACTAACCTTCGGCAGCGTAATAATGACTTCTGTGGATGTTTCTCCGGGCACGAGGGCCGCGGTGCCGGGATTGGAGGGGAGGCGGATCTGGGAACTTACTTCGTTCTTCTTCAAGTCAACAAGTTTCACACAATTATTCCCATCATTCTTAAACTCCCAGTCACATACAACCATTCGGTCGCCTGGTAGAACCAGGAGGCCTGAGACATCACATGTCTTTTTATCTGATGTACTTTTAACGTTTATATCCTGCACGTGCGTCGCCTTTACGTTATGACGCCGCACGTGCAACTTGCCCAGGACCTTCACCGACGATTTCACGCCCTCGAGTTCTTTGTCCGGTTCAAACCTATACCTCGTAACCCTGTTCTTGGATTCTATTCCCTCTAATTTTGACTGAAACTCTTCCATTTTCGTCTCTGCATTTTTCATAGTGAAATACAGTTTGTTGTTTTGATGTCGTTTTAATTTTTCTTCCAATTCTTTCGTGAGTTTCTGTAGGTCGGTTTCTATGGTAGCACAAATCTTCGATATCTCGCTCATCCGTGAGATGTCTGTGTCAGCAATTTGATCGATTTCTCGAAGTAAGGAAAGTTCCAGTCTCTCAAAAAATCTGATTGAGTCCTCCTTAAAGTGTCGAACGTGCGACTTCATGTCTTCTTTAAGTTTTTCAATGTCGTCATTATTTTCGGCCATGTTTTCTTTATTTGTCTTCACTCTTTTAACCAAATCTGTCACGTTGTCACGGAAACAGGAGAACTCCCGGCTGTTGCCGATATCTTCCGACACGTCGGGAATGAAACTTACATCACAAGTTCTATGATTTGATATGACGCATCTAGAACATATAATGACTTTGTCTTTCATACAATAATGGTCTAACAGGCAATCATGTTTTTTGCATTTCTCAGTCAATTGGTCTCTTGGTGCTACTATTTCCGTTGGCATAGAAACTTTATCCAACATCACGTGGTCTCTGCATATTAAGGGGAGGCGATGACCATTAAAACAACTCACGCACAAGTGCTCCTTGCACGTATCACAAAAGCCATGTGCAAATTTGGACTTCCCGTCGAGACTACAAGGTCGGCAGAGAAGAAGATCCAACTCTCCTGAAGATTTAGCGGCCGCACTCATGTTTTTGTTCTATTGTCGTCGTCGTAAGGGAAGAGTTGTTTCTGACGTCAGTATTCAGTCGGAAGGACCTCCTGCGAATGAAATTAAAAACACTGAAGGAAATTCAAACAGACACAAGTGAATAAAGACGGTATTCAGATATGCTATCTGAAGAAAAGCAAAAATAACATTATCTATTTATCTATGTATTTATTTATCTATCCAACAGACAGACAGACCAGATCTACACCAAGACAGACCAGACCGACTGACAGACCAGTCAAGGGAAGACAGACAAACAGCAGACCAAACAGAATGACCAGACAAGACAAACTTCAGACCAGACAGTGTCCAGGTATCATTTTGGGCCGCGATTTCGCGATATGATATTCTCGCATATTTCTCATTAAAATTGCACCAGAAATCATTAAATGGGATAAAATTTCGCATCTGTCTGAGAGGGTGAAAAATGTAAATACAAAATGTTCTATCTAGCCCTGCCCTGCCTGCCTTTGTCGGTAAAGTTGCACTCGGCCATTCTATTTTCGCCTTCACGGCATCTTTTGATTTTGCCGATTGGTCTAAGTGTGTGTGTGTGTGTGTGTGTGTGTGTGTGTGTGTGTGTACCTGTCCTGTAATACATACGAGCAGAAGTTAAGGCATGTAAATATCAGTTGGCTATTCAACAACAACTCACAGCCAATTTTGTGTAGGTTTTTGGTTTGGCATTTTAATGAATTCTAATTAATTTATATCGGAACGGAGATAGATCTTTTATCAGTTCAATAAGAAAAACAAGCGATAAAATTACATAGATAATAAGACATTATCATGAAAGACCTCATCAATGTGTTTTAAAAGATAATCCGGCAAAAAATTGAGAAATGTCTATATTGAAAAATCTTGTTTATTAATATACATTTATACAAAAGTTTAGACACTTTATATCATCTGGTTCAGTTGACATATTACTTGATCCATTCTGTCAGAAATTTACCACCCAGCGATTGATTCAAGTACTTTTCATATTGTGTTGTTATTAAAAGTATATCGCTAAATTTTAAAAAAAATCTAATTAAGATTTGCCAAAGAGCAAAAAATCTCAAACAAATTTTGGCCAAAAATTGATCCCTGAGACTGGCAGGCCAGACCAGACAGACAAGTCCAGACCAGACAGGCCAGACCGACAGACAGACATACAGACAGATTCGAATATTTCCATCGCGGTAAAAGTCATCGATCTTGCGAATGAGTACTATATAACCAAGAAATAACGCTGACCATTCCATCCATGTAAAAAATCGAAACATTCAAAAACAAAAAGAAAATATACTTTCACTTTTGACCCAGGCTGCTGTTCTTTTGGTGGATTTTTGAATATTTCAAATGAATAAACATACATAGGGTGATATCTTTCAAGATATTTATGTATAGATCTATACCGGTGGCAAAATGCACATTTTATTGATTCCGTCAGTAAATTGTATAGATTGATTCGAATGATTGGAAAGACTGAGTTTAAGCGAGTCGACCTCCGAAAATAGTATCCACCCTATTTGTTATTCATGTGTACAGTACGATATGTTTAATCATACAGGAGCAAGTCTCTGTGTATATTTAACTTATAATGATTGCATAAAACGTAAACTGGAGTATTTGAAAAACGAATTATGTCACTGTCTATATATATGTACTTGAAAAAGACAGAAAGTCAGTCCGATATAAATATAAGTGTACATACAAACATACAGACAGTCATATAGAATCAGACAGAAAGTCAGTCCGATATAGATATAAGTGTACATACAAACATACAGACAGTCATAAAGATAGTCAGAGAGAAAGTCAGTCCGATATAGATATAAGTGTACATACAAACATACAGACAGTCATATAGATAGACACCACTATACTTGGGGGACATGCCTCTTACCGGCGGGGGGGGTGCCCCTTTTCGCAACTCTGTTAAGCATGTTTTAGGCATAACAGCATAATCTCATGGGGGGAGGGTGGGGGGTCCGAATCGGTCCCTCCGACCTCTGGATTATCGCATGTAATTACTACAAACGTTTTCTTGAACACGAATATATGTACTCCGAGGGATCAACGAAACTTCATTACAGATTCCACGAAATCATATATCAATAAAAATAAATGATTTAACAATATATCCCTGTATGTAAAAAAGACTTAATTTATGAATATAGATATATAGAATATAACATTTGAATATAATCTTTAGTGAAATTCGAATTATGTTTTAAATGTATGATGTTTGTACGTTCCCGGGGAGGGGATTTGAACCGGGGAGTGGGGGGGGGGACACTTGAAATGGATGGTGGGAGCAGTATCCGTGAACGAGTAGCCTAGTATCTGTGTTTGTTGGGTTTAACTTCCCATCGACAGTATTTTAGTCATTTGGAGACGATGTCTACTTGAGACAGATACAGTGCTGCCACACTACAGCACCACACCGTAGACATGTGGCATGATTCCACACCTAGTCACATTATTCTGACACTGGGCCAACCAATCATAGAAATAACCTTATATGCTAAACGCCAAGCAAGGGAGCTATACCAGTACCATTTTTACGACTTTTAGTATGTCGCGACCAGGAATCGAATGTCATCAAATATATTTAGATCTAATGGCTGTGTGACACAAAGTTTCACATACTCATAAACCGCCATAAAATCAGTGTATAAACCAAATTTTGGCAAGAAAGGGAGAGTACTCATGAAATAATACCTAATCGCGAGGAATCATCGAAGAGTGTGTAACAATGAGCATACATTTCCTTTTTTTTTACTTTGAATTTGCTAGTTAGGTCTTTGTATTGATTTTTATAAAATACAAATTTTTATTCAGATATTAAACAAAAACATAAAAATTTATGACCCACAACGTTCACTTTAGAAAATTAGGCCACAGATTGCATCGTCCACATCTTGAAAATTCTAAAGGGGAACAATAACAATTTACAGCGGCAGTTGTCTTTCTTAACCAGTGTTGGGGCACAAAACGGGGGTATGTAAACACATCCAGTTTCCGAAAAAAAGAATGTTCAGTCTGAAAAGTTATAAATAAATTTTCGTTCATATAACCTTTTTTCTTTACATATATATTGGCCATTTATCTACCTGAACAGTTACGTAAATGCCCATCTATTAGTCGCTTTAAACGTGGTTTACTGGTGTCCCAGTTTCCAACTAACGAAGTTCCACAGTATTATTTTCATGGTTTACGTCACTTATTTTCTTCATACTCGGTTAAGAAACAACTGTAGTAATCTTAAAAGTGACCTTTATAATAATCACCTATCAATTACTGACAAATGCGAACACTGCCATGTGGTAGAAAATGCAGAACACTTTTCTTTCGATGCAGATGCTATTCAAATCAACGACATCGGCTTTTTACTGCTACACGTGTGTTACATCCATTAAAAACGAAACTTTAACTTTTTAGTGATTCCCGACTTTCTCTTCAACAAAATACTGTAATCTTTGAAGCTGTCCACCAATAAATTAAGTCGACCAAGCGTTTCACATCGTGATTCAATACGTACCCTACAACTGACCCCCTCCGTATGTAGTATAATGTATCTTCAAGTTCTACCTCTCTCGATCTTTCTCGTCTCATAACTTAAGTTTCTCATGCCAATATCCGGTTTAATTATTATTTCAATGTCATATATTTGATACAAGTACATGAGGATATTTATTCTTTATAAACCACGAATGTAAGAAAGTGTTCAACAACAACAAATATTTCTGAGCTTTTTCTTTCTTTTTCTCTTACTTTCGTTATGTTAGATTATTCTGTTCGGTGTACCGTCTGAAATTATATGTGTTCACTTATGTATGTTTGCTGCATTAGTATAAGTATTGCCATGTTAATTGTTGAATTTTATTTTTGAAGGGGAGTGCTGTAAATAAATTTTAGAACTTGTAGCCCAACCCTTTTGCTTTATGTACTTGTGGTAACCTTGATTTGTTGTAAATATTTAGTGAACAATAAATATGTTAAAGCAATTGGCCATTTATCATAAATCTATAAAACTAAATTGAGTTCTAAACCTATAATTGTCACACCCTGGCAATAAGTGGTGTAGGTCATAAAAAAACAGGTATATGTACATCTTAAAACAGGAAACACGTATTTATAAATAATCATGTAATATCATATACTTTTTAGTTATTTCTTTATCAATAAAATATTTAAACATCTTTTACGGCCTACACCGTAAAAAAAGTATTGATTTTGGAAATATTCAGCTTAAGTCATATTCAGATAAAAATAAATAATAGGTTACGATCTGAAAAATTTGTATCTAATTGACCAGATGCGCTATTAGTTTGATAAACCCAAATTTGATCTAATCGAAAGTAGAAATGACATCATCAATGTATGTAGCCATAAGCGGCTAAATGTTCATATTGAAGTGTTGCTTCCATTAACCGGCGACCCTAATATTTTTTTTACCTCCAAACCTACAGATTTCCTTCTGCACGGATCCAAAAGGGAGGGGTGGTTGTAGTAGTGGAGGAGTGGGGAGGGGGTAGTGGAGGAGTGGGGAGGGGGTAGTGGAGGAGTGGGGAGGGGGTAGTGAACACTAGGATCCCCCCACTAGGATTAAGAGTTAAGGATTACGGACCCTAATAAGCATTGTCAAGAAAATAATGAAGCCTTATTTTATTTTAATTAATATTATAAAAGTAATTTATTTCCAGATTGAAAACACTTTTTACCATATAAAACTTGAGATATTCATATTTGAAGATGGTAACCCCCAAGCTCGGAAAATGAAGAAAATTAAGTGGATACCTACATTACAAAACAAGGTGTATTTTTTTCAAATGTAACTCTAGAATATCCAAATATATGTTTTTATAGTGTACATTCATCACTCTCATGAAAATAATAATCAAATAACTATAATATGTTCATCTTTTTATTTTTCAGTATCATAAATACTTCAAAAAGAGTCCCGGCAATTCTTTTTTTTCCCTAATTCTAAAACCTTGTTCCATTTATTTTCTCTTTTTGTAAAAAGTATGTTTTATTTCAATCAAAATAAAATTGATATTTCATATCTACAACATTTGAGAAAATGACTGACCAAATTACAGAAGATTTTACCATGGATATTTCATTTAAAAGCTTATTTAACAAAATAGGCATCAGGTTTCAAAATGTCGAAAATTGGCCGAAAAAATTCTTGATTCAATATTAATTAAAGATCTTAAATTTTATACATCTTTTGGAGAAAGGAAAACATAAAAGCTCGGTTGCCCAAATTTAAAAAAAAAAATTTAAGCAGGAAATCATTAAATTGATAACTGTTAACCGAAACAGAAAATTAGAACAGAACATTTGAAATCCGAAATGCTGTGACAGATATTTGACAGCAATAATGGTCAGTGTGCAAATATAATATGATATAGACAAATGCATTGTATATTGTATAACAAAATGGATTATTTCACAAACTGATCTTATCACATGATAACCACATACAGTAAAATTTCATTATTTCTTGAAATATTCACAAAGTTTTGGAATCACACTTTCTAGCACTCTTTTAGTATTTGTAACACGTGGTTGTCCTTCAGAGTTCTTGCAAGTAAACGTGTTATGCAAGCCATCTTCTCCATGGCGGAGAAATATTTTCTTCAGGCTATTCAAGTTCAGGCCTGAACAAGCAATATTCTCTGCCGTGGTCAATTTGCACACACCACATGAAACAAGATCCTGTAATGTACACAGATTCTTTGCCTTTTCCTTATTGGACAAATAACTGAAGTAAATTGCTCGAGGAGAAAATGTAAATTTCATCAGATCTGGTAAAGATATCAACGAGCATGCATGAGAAAGTAATGCAGCTAAAGCTGTGACATCACCCTCGGCATTATGCGCATTGTAGGTAGTTTCCAAATAATGACGTCACAGTGGAAAACACCCTCTCACGTGACAAATAATTACTTAAAATAGATTATACGAAGCCTGTCGACAGAGGGCGAAAGCGGCTTCCGGTTTATTGCGATATTACCCGACATTTGTCGATGTTTACCGATTTATTAGGGTCCGAAATCCTTAAAAAGAATATAACACACATCCCGTAAATTTGATGTACCCTCCATGCAAAATCCTAAACATAAAGAAGAGATGTATGGAAGAAGAAGTCACGGAAACTCTCCCACCCCAACCCCTCGTCCCCATGTACCGATGATTTTCATAGACAGATTTGCTCCAACGTATGGCGAATTTTCACAGTTGGATAGGTATGGTAATGTTAGTAGTTGGCTAAGATATCCCTGTCGGACCCAACCCCCAACGCACACCCCTGAGAGTTATGGCTGAATCCTCGCATGTTCCTTGCCTGAACAGATACTGACAATGTTGGTGAAAGTTTTTGATAAATCAGTAAAACGTCGCTTATCGGTCAACCCTTTTCTCTGTCTAGTTTTCAGCGGAAACAAGCATGTTTATGCCTAATCGAAGATTTAACATACTCTCTTTGTTGAAACTGTTTTTTCTTGAGAAAAGAAAAAAACATAAAAATGATAACTCTTATTTTGGATACTTTCACGCCTCCAAGCCAGAGAACGGCCGTTTGCAATTTTCATTTGCGCTCCATCATTGCAAAATCTTTATCCTCTCCTGTAAAACTGATATGTACGATTCAAGGCTAATAATTCTGAAATTAATTCATATACGTGATTTGAGATATTATTAGTAATAAAACTTTATTATTACAACAAATAATGCATTAATATATTTATAAGAAAGAAATGTATAAATAATCCAACAATGAATTCGAATGCAAAACGATTTTTGTCGTTCATTCTCAACACGGTTTGATATGACTTAGTTATATGGTCATAACAAAAGATATCATTGGCGGATTCAGAGAGGGGGGGGGCACCCGGCGCGCCCCCCTTATCAAATTCCCTGGATCCAAAGTCAAACCGGAACTACACCCTTCTCACGGCTCGGGCAAACCGGCAAGCCCCTTGCATTATCACTACCAACATTTTTTTAATATAGAGCCCAACCCCCTAACATGAACTCCTGGATCCGGCTCTGCTTATATATTAATTTACACTGTTTGGATAAGACTTATAAACTTATAAAGGTTTGTCATTATTTTGAACTTAAACATTTGAATAAAACTCACGAAATATCACAAACGGAAATCAGGGATACTTCTTTAGTTGCGATCCAAAATAGTAATATTTGAATTCCCCTTTTGGAGTCCCCTTCTCTTAATACACGAGAGACGTAACAACTCGATATGACATCGAACCTTCCTGTTTGTATTTACGAACATTTTTGTATTTGTACTTCACATTCATAGAAAGTAACAATTAAGACTAGTGCCAAGCAATAAATGTCCCCTTCCGGAAAAGGCCTTGTCACACTAAAAAGAACCAAAAATCAAATATTGACAATAAGTTTTATTAATAATTTGTTGTTAATGATACATGATGGAACATATTTTTTTAGGTCAGCATAGATCAGGCGGTGGTCGGAATAGAACACTGAAATAAAAGCTACGCGACAATTTCCAGCCTGAGCCTGAGACTGAATAATCATTAAATTTCGTGAAGAACTAATTTTCGTTGATTTCGTGGATGACGTTATCCACGAATATTGATCCCCACGATAACTGTTTATTTCACAAACCTTATGTGTTTTTTAGAACATGGTTCCACGAATATATGTACCAACAAAATAGGTTTAATCACAGATTCCACGAAATTTAACATCAATGAAAATAAATAATTTTACAATAGTAATTGAAGGCAATATCCAGGACAGATCCAAGTTCATGGGCAGGCTGCTCAGCCAACTGTATGAAGCCACTGTTTGAAGCTTCCTTTTCAGTAGGGTAAACTAACACTCACTCAGCCCCTCACCGCGTGGGTTCGAATCCCGGCAGGGTCATTCGGATTTTCATGTAAGGAAGCCTTCCAGCTGTCTTGCGGTAGGTCGGTGTTTCTACCCGGATGCCTCCGTGCATTCGGGGTCTTCCTCCGCCTGTATTAGCTGGACGTCGCTATATGACTGAAATACTGTCGAAGCGACGGTAAACACAAATAGTCAAGTCAAGTCATTTATGATTAACGTCACGTTTCCTTTTATTTCGTAGATTGTCTAAATAACCATATATGTATATTCATTATGATATAATTATAACAGCTCATTTGTTCCAATACATAATACAGTTAATTACAGGTGGAGAAAGACCCGAATGCACGGAGGCATCCGGGTAGAACCACCGACCTACCGCAAGCCAGCTGGTAGGCTCACTCACATGAAAATCCGAATGACCCTGCCGGGATTCGAACCCACGCGATGAGGGTCTGAGTGAAGGTTAAAGTCAACGACTTTACCCTCTCGGCCACGGAGGCCCCTACTCATAAATGATGATGCAAGGCAAATGTGTATTATAATTGGCAAACTTAAACACTATGTTAAGAAGCAGCTTTTAAAACAGATAATGTGTTAAATACATGTGGCTTTACATTGCTGGCCTTATCCTATGATAACATTAAACAACTGCTAGGCACCATTTCGCTCTGGTCATGCTTTTTTCTTCCAGGTACGGTTTTTCTCCACATCCAAATAAATGCTATCGAGATTATATATACATATATGTGCAATGGTCTTGAAATGTTTTCTTACTTTTTTGAAGAACTCAAATCTAGATCAATAGAGAAAAGGATTATATTTATCCTGAAATTTAATCGAAATAAAATCAATCGATGTAAAAAAATCTCAAGAACTGGATATGAGAAGAAATTAAAATAAAATAGATAATGTTTAACAGGTTAGTAAATTGTTAAATTTATCATGCAAAGTCAATATCACCAAAAGGAAAATTTAGCAGTCAATATATCGTTCAACTGACATAGATAATATATTTTCAAGTTTATCTTTAACGATATCATATGGTTAACCACATCATTACATGAACACAAGGTTTCAGAAATTATGTCGGTTATCAATGGATTACAAAAAATAGTATCTCAAGGCATTAACCTAGCTGTATAGAAGAAGAAAACTGCATGAATAGATGATTGAGGTTTCAACAATTGTACATTCGAAAGCAACAATTTTAGGTAATTTATTGTCTCCTCTCCAATTCACTATGTTGAGTGCTAATTTTAAGACATATTTTAAGCTGTTGCCGTAAATGTTTATAGAATGATTCTATAGCCTGTAAATGGTGTAATTTCAGAAAGTAATTCGCAGTGCAGCTAATGAGTTACATAGATACAAAAGTTGTATTTGCGTTTGTACATCACACAACACCCTTTATATCTCCCCGAAATAACAATTATTAATTCTAAATAGTTGTCTATTTCACGCAATACCCTGCTTAATATTTAGATATTCAAAGATCATATTAAAAATAATTGGCTTTGGCCACATGTCTCTTAACTAGTTTGGAATTTAGAAGTCGAAAAGTAAGCACAAAACAATGACACCTTTGCATTAACCTACATCTACATCTAACTATCTCGGCTAAAAATATGTACAAATCTTAAAGCTAGCTTAAATAGAAGATGTAAAAATCTTAAATAGCAAACTCAAACTTCAGAGTAGTTTTGCTGTTGGAAATAAAATGAATCATTATCAAATGCCAAACTTAAAACTTCAAAAGAGCTTGGTATTAGGAAGTCTTTTATCAAATATATCAAATTCCAATATAGAATCGTTTCCGAGAAACCACGATAAGCACCATATTTCAGTATTCAAGTTGGTTTTCCCACTTTAAAACGATTAGAATGCTACATTTTATTCCACACGTCAAAATGCATTATATTAAAAACACATTACGTCATTAAAACAGTATTTTAAAACATGATTGTGCGATTAAAGTTATAAGTGCAGCACATGTCTGATATTTTTTCACACGAAGCAAATAGATGATCTCATTCTGTATTGTTGAACATTTCCATTCTCTCATGCGTTTTTTGCTCATGATACATTTTTGACGATTTTTTTATTTAATGAATGATTGACCCCTACACATTTACATTTTGTATTAAAAGCATCATATTGATTGAAAAGCTTATTCGAATTATCAGATTCCATTCTGGTGATAAACAGAATATTCCAACAGAAATAATTTCTGTCGTATGATTTCGACAAAAGGATAAACTGACTTAAAATACGAACAAAAAAAAAGCGTTTAGCAGTATATGATAGTGGTAGTTTTATACAATGAACCTTTTAACTTGTGACTTTCATTGTATTTTAATACATTCTTTCGTCAAACGTAAACTTTATAAGCATCACACTAACTTTTATATTTGAATGGGTAAACATGTATATACAGAAAAAAGATACAACTTATGACTGTGTGTTTTAGAATGATAGACTTGTTCAAAATTTGCCGCTGCTGATGATGATTTTGATGACAATTATTTTGAAGAAGGAAGATTGATAGATACATATGAGCCAGGAATTCTTTTCAATTTTAGCAATAATGTTGTTGTTGTTGCTTTTTAATTTTATTTATGGATGATGATTGTTTTATTATTATTATTATTATTATTATTTTAATCTTAGTGAGTTGGAATGAAACCAAAATGTTCATTTTGTTGTTTTTTACAATCAGGTACAACACGGCTATGAGTAAATTAAAGCCTATATATGTAAGATAGCATTACATATGAACATAAACGTAAAAACAAAATTTTAAAAAATACTAATAAAAATAAATACACACATACACAATTTGAAAATTCGTTATCACATACATTTATTTAATTTACGCAGATGTCCATGAACTATTCTAAAGATAAGATCATTATTCACTCAAATTAAAATGCAGATAAACCAGATAAACATAGGGGGCACAATCCAGTCTCAAGGAATGGTCGTTCGGTTTTGATGACAAACACAATTGTTACATCTCCATTGATAATCCATGCTGAACGGGTAATAGTAGGAAATATGATCAATTGCAGCAAGCGACAATGATGAAAAATATAGGCACATGTAATACAAATAATATAAACAAGAAAGAACTTTTAAAAAAAAAGATATGCGGCGTTGATGCTGATTACGGTAATAGAGCATGTAGAACTGTTATATGATATACGAATAATTATACGTGAAACAATTTATCCTACGATGTCAAAATAAGCAAAGAGAAAATTCGGTGTTAAAGCGTTCCCTCCATCGTAATCGGTTAAATAAATATCATTGTAATAAAGGGCATCGTCTTTCATTAAACAGACTATAATATACTGCAGTTATTTATAAATTTCGGTCCGAAACAAGTTTTAATGCGCATGAAAGAGAAGTGTTTTGATAAAATAATTTCATATTTATCAAAGAAACAGTAATTCAGACAGAATACTTTATTAAAATTTCGTTAATACGAAGTATAAGTTTCAGGTAGATTTCATCTTAATAAACAATGGTGCGTAACTTTTTCTCCTTGAGTATAGGAATATCGGTTACATTCACATTCACATTCGGCGCTGTCTTACGGCAGCATCGTTAAGTAGGTAAAAAATGAGGCCAGACAACTATGCATAAGAAGACATATTCTGGTGAGAAGTAATCAAATTCCAAATAGAATCAAATCAAAAATAAATAGCATCAACAGCATCTAGACCAACAAGCCATTTTTTTAATTACACATACCAAATTTAGTATGGTTTTTATTTGCTTTATTTATAATCAATGTTAGCCCGGAGGCCAGAGAGATCTACCATACATTCAACCAAGTCAACTTTTATAAGTTTCATACCTTTTGCCAGTGTCAGCTGCATCAGAATAAAACTGTTATTTAAATCCTATATTGAGCTACCTTTCTTCCTTTACAGAAAAACTATTTGTTGCGGTTCAAAATACCTATCCTTTTATCATGTTTTAGTTTCATTTGCTTATTTGCATGATACGGCTTTGGAACCAATATGGCTATAATATTTCAGAACGGGTTGGGATTTGTCATAAAACTTACACCCCTCGGTACAAATGTGTATTGGGTGCCTAAATAGCGTAGTGGTAACGCGCCTCGCTTCTCCCCAATCCGTCCCGAGTTTGATTCCTGGTCACGTACGTAAGAGGGTACAGTTATCGCCAGTCCAGATACATGGGGTTTCCTCGAATTCCCCCACAGTTATTATGACATACACCGTCAGCAGAGCCATCGAGAGTGATTAACATAAGTTATGATGACTTGTGAAATCTTTTTTTTTAAATGTGCATTCATGTCAGGTAAATGAGAATCTAATGACACACCTTTTTACACCATATATAAATACAATGTTTCCATGGCAACCATAATCGTTTTTTGATGGCATATAAAAAGATGATGCATGGATTATAAATTATATTTTGATAGAATGCGTTATATTCCTGGAGTAGTAAGAATTCTTACATAATTCTCTTTGAACTGTTCTTTATTGTTTCGCGGAGAATAAGACTAAAATATATGACGTAGCCTCATTTCGAACCATTTTATTTCTTTTATCTAAAACAACAGCCAAACATTTAAAGGTTTTTTTATTATTATTATAGACATTTCAGTTAGAAGGGAACGGTTGCAAGGAAATATTTAAATGACAAATTGTGCAAAATATTTATTTTGTTCATGCCGCTCGACCTTGTAAACAATATGGAGAAAGTCTATGGGGAAGCATGGTAGACACAACTGACACCCATAATCACATCTAACCGAAACTTACCATATATATCTATCCTATTTCAATTAAAAAAGTGAAAAAAAACTATCAGCTGCATCACAATCATTATCCTAATTTTTATATATAAACTTTTATACTTTCTTTACTATCAATTGATACATAACTTAAACAAACAATCACAAAAATTATAACACATTCAATCAATCAATCAATATTCTTTTACTAGCGCTTTAACAGAAACAAATATATCTAAATACTTTTTCTGCTGCACTTGCTCATTTCATCTAATATTCTGTCACATGAAAAAAATCAAAACTACTACTACTATCATCATCAACATCATCTGCTCGTCATGATAATAACCTTCAAAAAATACGAGTAATTATAAAAAAAATACATTCTGCCTGTTCAAACACATATATTCAAATAATTTGGACCCTATTCATTTTTCTGTCAATCTTACGAAAATCATTTCCTAAATGACACGTCAGCAGGAGAAAGTCACCTTCTAATGACCTTTCAAATAGCCTATCAGCAGCTAACTTTCAGATTCTTACAGGTGCAATAATTCCTTATATTGTAACCACTGGGAGACAAAAATTGCACAAGTGACCATTGAACGATTTTCACGATATAAAGATATTATGGGTGAACAAACACCATTACCCTAAGCAGGTTGGGTGATTTAGTCAGTTTGTATTATTAATATTCAATAATGTCAACAAAAATGGCAGAAACGTATATGGCACGGAAGCAACATATAAAAAAATTAATGTAATGGTCGTCTTTTCTCTATTTTAACTGTTAAATCAACACCGTCCAATAAAAAAATAAATTGACATAAATGTGAACAAAAAGGTAAACTTATCATATTATTAATGTTCTACTAATTATTGTTGGGATTGATTTTGACAAGCGATATCGCTTAAAGTAATTCTGTAACGAACGTTTTCATTGGTTAGCTATAAATAGCGTTTTCAGAAAATCTGAGTTCGAATGTAGGCGAAACTTGGCGTGATGATGTTCATATCTCAATGTACAAGTAAGAAAGTTTGAACTTGAGTCAGATTGTGTATCACATTCAAACTTAGATAAGACTAATGCTTCCTTTAATTGCTTGACTTAATCGGCCATAAACTATCAAAAGTCATTAGATGATAACGAATAACATTGACTGACTGTATAAACGACATGTAAACTGCCACAACTCCTCTTCTTAATCTTACTACTACTTGTAATTGTAAGAATGCATCGTCGGAAGGAAGGAGGAGAAGAGAGAAAGAGAGAAAGATGGGTTGTGTTTTTCTACAAACAAGGTGAATACAATCACATTTCAATTTATAGCTGCTGCTACGTTTGAGATGAAATGTAAATTCGAATTAATATAAAACAAATTAAATCTACTCACAAAAACTCCCCTGTCGTCCGTCCTTCTGCCACCTGGAGGTCAGTCTACCGCACTCGAATCAAACACAGCATGAAAAGTTTGAAAGTGTCTAAAACAGTTGCTTACTTTGAGTCTCTATATATTTTAATAAAGAAGGAATTTACTTTCGATAATGCTAAAATTAATAACAGAGAATGTACTGTGAATGAAATACTCACACTCAGAGAGGTCTTATTTATACAGATATTGTTATCATGATATCATTTAATCAAAGCCAAGTATCTATAAAATTAAACCACATGGGAGATAAAGGTTGTGATGTGACTATGGCCTGATCATCACGTGAAAGTTGCTCTTATTTAGTAGTTTTTTGTGGCGAATTTAAGTAAAAAATTTAAATTAATTGGAAAAAATTTCCTTTAAATAATAAATTGATGTAACTGACAAATATATTCTTTTAAATCTGAAGTTCCTGTGCGTAAATGCCAATTGACCAATACTGTGTATATTTATGTAATAATGTATCTATTACTCATCTATTACTTACAATTCTGTTTATAATGTAAGTTGCATTCAAGTATTAAGTGCATAACAAACACAACTTGGGAGAACTAGATAAAAATATAATGAGCAAATTGTTTATAAGAAGTGTTGGACATTTAGGTTTAAAACCATTTCCAGGGATAACGTAGACGTCCTTTCGGGGCATTGCCATTTATTTTTCGGTAGTTGTATTCCTTTCGATAAATTCTTTCCTCTTCCTTTTGTTAGCAAGTAAGCGTGGCTGAAAAAAATTCAAGCTTATGCTGGCAATGTTGTTTGATTTACAGTTTATGTTAACAGTTATATGCATATACAGCAATAAAATGGACTTGACAGTTTGAATCTCAGTTATCAGGATTAATCTGTGTGCAAATTTTGGAAGCTGTAGCCTGTTTAAACTCGCAAACAAAAACAACAAATAGTCTTTGCATTGTCATGTATATTAACCTTTTTGTATTTAAATAGTATTGTCTTATTCTGGGGTTGTCTTCTGTTATTATAATCTTTTTATGCTAAGCATTTAGACGAATGGAGTTAAGGTAGCTCACACTAATTTCAATATTTTATATCAGGTCACAGGATGGATATGTTGCTATGGCTCTTTGTATCTTTAAAGACATCAAAAATAAAAAAACTTTCATCGACATGGTATTCAGGGTAATCAAGTTTTGAAAGTTTTAGGGAGATAACCCATATGTAAATTAACATTACACCTATGGGAAAGAACCAATTTCTTCAAACATGAAAATCGAGTAAAACTCATGGTAGAAAGACGTATTATAAGATTATCTTTTTATCTAGAAATCAAAGCTTCACCGTATAAAAGCAATCACTGATTTTTTAAGTTTTCCGGGGAGATGATTGTTGATTTTCAGTGTAGATAACTTATGAAAACAAATTATTAGGAAGAGGTTATCAAAAGATCTTCAGTCACTATATATCTTGTCAATTTGTCTATAAGTTTAACATGGTTTTGACCTCTTCAAGCTTATATAAATATATGTTTGTTTGGAAATTGGGTTTTTTTGCTGAATATTATGTTATATTCAGATTTAACTGTAACAAAACCTATGATCAGTCTAACTAGGACGTAAACCCAGAGCCTCTGAAAAATTGTGCTCACTGTAAACAGTGTGCTTCTAAACCGAAAAATCTAAACCTTTTAATTTCTCACCTGTTGATAATAATTTATACTATGAAACATACAAATATGAATTGTAATCTGAATGACCAGGGAAGGGGAGGTTGCAAGCTTCATGGCTGCGTGGGTAAAGTCTCTAAATGAACATCATTCAATCTCTCACCGCTGTTGATTCTAATCCCTGCAGCGTTACTCTAATGAGTAAGCTTTCCTGCTGGTGGTTCTTCCCGGATGCCTCATGAGCTGGATGTCGGTTTTCTGACTAATTACAAGATTTCTTTTCTGTTAATTGTGCGTTTCTGTATATCATATATATATATATATATATATATATATACCGACATTTTCTATCTTTAGCCATCAGACAGGGATTTTATGGCAAAGGCGCAGACTTTTGCACACGTTTCAATCTATTTTCATACATTCTGGCAGTAAAAAAAGTTTTTATTTCTAAATACGTGGCTTTATTATTGTACGTGGAGGCATACCTTATTTTTGATGGATATTTTGCGGAAACATTGTTTTGAAATCTTGGAAGATGTCATATGTCTGAAAAACGGTATGATTCATTTTCAGGCGGGTATACCCTCGAACACAAAACAATGTCTGGAAGTTGCACCATTAAGGGCCAAATCATTCAAACCAACCATCAGTCCAAAATATGATTTAAAATAATTACTTTTAATTCCAAACACAGAAGTTAAGCATAAAAGAAAGAAGAGACAATATTTTAAGAACAATTTATTTACAATACAAATACAAAATGTGAAATTGGTGCATCTGTTATGATCACTACTGAAGTTCGTTTTACTATTACCGGTCAAATATCGCACTTCAGTGGTTTACATACAAATTAAAAAAAAAAATTTTTACTATAATTTTTTTTTTAAAAAAAATTTTTTGTAATAACCTTAAATATAAACAATTAATATTCATAGCGTATGCATAAATCTGCATACTAAATTGTATGAAATCACCAGTTCAATGTAAGCGTTTATTTAGGCACTAAGCAATAAATAGATGATAAGTAAAATGTGTAGACAAATACAGTTGTCATTACAAGCAGGCACTCATCAGTTGCCCATAGGCACTTACCATTTAGACGAATGAACTTGTCAGTAATACCAACCGATTATTTACGAAGAATTGCACGGAAAATATAGTTATCTTCTCATTCTAGAAATTATTTTTTTCACTCTATATTTTCCGGCAAAAAACAAAGAATGGTAAATAAAACAATACAATGCAAGATACATAACAAATTCAACATCATTTCAAGAAATTCCAAAATTCCTACTTCTTATTTTATTAAGTTTCTTGAGCTAAATCATAATTACGGCAAAAATTGAATAAACGTTGTCGCAGATACAGATTGAACAGCAATAAATAAATATGATACTTATGTACCTTTAAGTACTCTTTTTTGTGTATAAAACAAACACACACACACACACACATCTAACTAATGTAGTGATTGAGGAAGTATTAATAATTATTGTTAAAAAAGTGTCATGAAATGATTCTATATACATGTACGTCATTATCATCAATATAAATATCTACATTACGTTTTCATTTTTTTCTTCAAAGAAGTCCATGTTTAGCCTCGATGAAACACCTCGAAATTCATTTTTATGTATTTATTTCTATCAACTGTATTTGAAAAATTAGCAATTAATCCACTGAAGGCAAAAAAGAAAAAAAAACTTGTTTAAGAAATTAATTCAATATTATAAATAGAATGTTATTTAATTTGCAGTAGGGTGAGCGAAACAACTGGATTTTTAAATGTCATTTTCCATTACAAGTTTGCCATAGTTGTATTGTGAATAAGCATCAGAACAAATATGCCTGTGTAACATTGTATATGATATAGAGATAAGCTGTGAAGGGATTATTGATAAGCAAAAATGGGATATGAGGAAGTAATCATTTTTCATATAACAGTCTAATCTAATGTTAAACACAAAATAAAGTCGTCAGACCTTATGCATTCACAATTCTATACTTATTATCTCCTTTAATAATGCTAACAATATGTATTCACTTTCTGAATTTATTATATTTTCTCTTCCAGATGTTGCTTCAAGTGTTTTTATTACACTTCCATCTTATTACCTTGCAATTTCATACAGTTAACTCATTAATATCATATACTCTTGTCAATAATTTCAATTATTGAAAACGTAAAACTGCAGGACTTATATTCATGAATAACTCTGCCCGTACTAAAACAGTCCTAAAACAAAATACAAAAGCTTAAATGTCGATATAAATCGTATGCATTACTGCACGTAGCATATATTTCTCTCTCACCCCTATATTGCAACAGATAGTACGACCACGATCTCAATTAGTTGTGCCACAATCCAAAGTCCAATGTCAAACAACAAGGCCGCGGTTGATGAATTTGGATAAATTGTGATAACGTTATTGTCAAACGCATTGACCATTATGCAATTCGGTCATTAGAAAAACTGGAACCGCAAAGCACAATTATCAACAAGGAAATTATTGCAAAAGAATAAAGGAATCAAACGGGTTGAAATAGGCCTTCACATTCTTGAGTTATAAGCAATAAAGCGGGCACTGATTTAAATACAGATTATGTGATTTTGACATTTGGTTTACTTACTGACTTCAATTATTTTGCATCTGATAGGGCTCAGAGGAGTAAGGCCGGGGAGTCGGCGTTTGTGTTTTACGAACACATCTTGATTTAAATATATATTACATTATAAAGAAAACAAGAGTGTCGTCGCTTGTGTCTATATTTTAGACTCAGACTCAAGAAATCCAAATTTTCAAATTTACAAAATCTGTACGTATTTCTTATTTTTTACTATACTGAACTGTTATTGTACATACATATATAAAGAAACTGATTATTTGATATTAATTTGGTGTTTTAAATCTAAATCTGTAATAAAAGTTGAAAATGACTTTTTCAAATTTCAGAATCTCGAGTCTTAAATATAGGCCCAGTAGATTGCTGCATAAGGGTCCAGGTTATTCTGTGAATATGTCATAATGTCTTTCGCTCAAACATTGTTGCTGTTGATGTGTTGCAAATTAATTTGAGGTATAACTAATTACACGTTGAGGAAGATTCCGAACCAGATAAAACCATCGACTTGCTGCAAGCAAGCTGAAAGGCCTCGTTATCTGAAAAGATCCGAGTAACCCTCCCGTGATAACAAACTCACAACTCACGTTTATCAGGTTGACCCTTTGTTTTTGATTTCGCATTATGGCTCTAATTATACTATATCTTCCGAATTGGGTTCTTTTAGTTCAATATATTCTATAGAAAAGGCATTGTTTCATACGATTTTTCTCTAAAATTTATCTTTGAAAATGGCACCATGTAGATCAAATTAACTGATTTCGTTGGTACTTTTGTTGCCGGTGTAGAGGAATATGACAAAGCATGAAATCGTACAATTACATGTTTGACTTGTAACAGTTTCAACACTTTGATGACACATAAACTACGTTATAATCAGTCAGATACTACTGAAAATAGCTTCCAAACTGACACTTTAAGAAAGTGGAACCCTAATTTTTAAATTTGGATTCCAATGGTGTTTTTTGATTCTATAAATTTAAAGAAGCATAAATCAGAATTTCTAACCGCAGATTCTAAAACTATAATGATTTTTAGTCTAATCATATTATAATGTATTGAAATGCTTACGCAAATTGTGTGGAAGTATACCTATGAAAACTGCCATTAAATAATCAAATGTCCATTTTTTTCTCATGAATTGATTAACCACACTCCTAAGGCATAAATCAAATGGAAAACATATTAAAAAACGAAGGGGGATACTTGATAAAATGTAAATTAATACATTTAAGAAGAAATTCTTTATAAAAGTTTCCCAAATGAATAAAATAGCAAGACTGCAATTCCTGGTGAAGAACTAATTTTTATACAAATTTCTCAGAACAAGCTGTGCAAAAAAAATATCCATATACTAAATCAAACATAAAATGCACAATAATGCACCATAAAAATATAAGAAATGATTGTATTTTTTACCTGACTCTCTTTGTAAGCTCAGTAAAAACACAGAATAATAGGTATTGACTGCTTCCAAAGTTCTTTTCAGGTACCATGTGTCCACAATCTTGAAATAATAATCAAAATATTCTTTTAAGTGTTTTCTCCATTGCATGCTTAATCATTGTTAAGTGAAATAATGAACAGATAATCATATTTGTCGAAGAAAAATCACATATTTTATATATAAGTTTTCCCCAAAAGAATGGAATCACCATTTTGTACAGTACAAAAACAACTGTACAACTACATATTTGTTTATTTCTTTTCTTAATAAAGCATTTCATTTCCGATTGACTCGTTACCTGTTTTTTTGTTTTTGTTTTTGTTTTTTGTTGTTGTTTTTTAGAATAAGTTTAAACTTTCAAAAAAAAGTTATCTGAAAAGTTTTATACAAAACCTATTTGGTCAAGTACGTACTATCTAGGGACGAAATAAACACTGTTACAATCATTCGCTTTACATGAATGTACAATACACGAACTTGTGTTACTGTAGTTATGGTTTATTAAAGTACCCTTTGCTTTTTAAATTTACTTTTCTTTTACGGAGAACTTTTCAAATAGCCTCTATTTTCAGAATTATGCTTTTTGACAGATCTAGCGGAATTCCAAAAATGACATCACCGGAAGTAATTCGGTGAAATGTTTTTCTTCTCTTTTTTATTGAAAAAAAGGAACAATATTTTTGCATTGAAATTGAAAGACCAATCAACAGTTGTTTAAATCGGACTTCAACATTTGGAGTTATAAGCAATAACCTCAAGCAGAAAAAAATAAAAGAGAAAAGTGGAAATATCTTAACGTTAATATTTATGTACATAGATAATACGTAACATAAAAATAATATGCAACAATAAGTGTAAATTTAGAAACTATCTTCCATTCTGCTTTCTTTTATTTCATGTTTTTTTATATTGATCTTCCGCTTCTTTGTTGTTGTTTGACCGTATCTATACAACTGGCCATGTTTTTTTTATGAAATTGCGAATAAATATGTTTCATGTATATTTGTCTTGCAGAACATTTGCAACAATCAGTACAGGTTTATATTAGACTTACCTTTTGCACTGCGTAGAGGTCAGCACAAAATGATATTCTGAAAGAACACCCAAAGCTCTTAAATAATACACATAGTCTCTCAATATTTTTTTTTCATTTTCAAGTTATTTAAGGTAAAAAAAATCAAAATATGACCTTGGCCTTTGCAAATTTTCGAAATTTGAACATGTCAGACTCATGAAACTAAAAACGACATAATCTTTGAAGATTTCATGAACATTGAGCAAAAAATAAAATCAGCAGGTTAAAAAAAAAACTTATAAAACAAGCATATTTCCGAAAATTTGAGTTTTCTGAATTTTTATTGAAGTTTGACCGCTTTTAGAGGACAATCCGTACATGACTGAAGTTCTGACACTAAATATATTATCAGCAATTGTGTTACATATCATATGCTGCAAACGAATTACGTCTATCTTATCTCAAACAAGAATGGATATGTTTTTCGGAGACCTACCCTTATTTGTATGCTTTTTTGCAAGGTTCGAACTTTCAACCTCTCCTAGCGAAAAAAAAAATCCCATAGCCGAACTTTTGTTACATCATAATTACATGGGGTATAAACAAGGAACAGAATATGCAAAAACATGCATTTAAATCGAACTTCAGAGTATTGAGTTATATGCAAAAAAGTATTTTTTAAATTCTACCTAGCGGCAAAAGCAGAAAATAAATTGATAAGATGTTAATATGTGTCTAAAAGCCAATATCGAGCTGACTGAAGTGTGAATAATCAAATAAAAGTCAAAAGTCAATAAAATGCAATTAAGCATAGATCTACGAATAACTTACACATTTTTGTTTTGAAGTAAGATAGAAGTATTTTGTTTGCTGCATAGTATTTGCAACACAATTGCTGACAAAATAAATTGTGTGAGAAATTCATGTCATGCACTGCTTGGCCTCTATAAGCGGTCAAACTTAGCCCAAAAATCTGAAAATTCAAATTCACTCTTTTCCAATATTTCTCAAGAAACATGGCTGCAACATGAATCGCATTCTATGCCAATTAACGTCATTTGACGTCCTAGAAAAGCACCAAAATATACGTCATCTTTTGACGTTGTGATTGTATGACGTTAACGTCTTTCTTGGCAATCAGAATATGATGACTGTACAAACGTTCATCATGTAGTTGCTCAAATATTCGTGTTTTTTTTTTTGGGGGGGGGGGTTGTTGTTGTTGTTTGTTTTGGGTTGTTGTTGTTTTTTTTTGTTGTTGTTTTAAGGAAAGGCACAGATCTCCCGAAATATTGAAAAGAGTGAATTTAATTTTTGCTGTATTATTTCCCTCTAGAAAACCAACATATTTTTTTAAAATTCAAATTTTCGAAAATATGCTTTTTTAAAAGTTTTTGAATGTCCTGATTTTGTTTTTTGTTCATTTTTCATGAAGCCTTTACAGATTATGCCGTTTATGATCTCAAAGAAACTGAAAGGTTCGAATTTTGAACATTAACAAAAGTCAAGTTCATATTTAAAAATATTTTTTTTTCTTTAACCTTAAATAACTCGAAATTTGAATATCATTTTATCAAGAGACTATATGTATTATTTCTAGTGCTTTTGATAATCTCTCAGAATACATTCAGTTTATGCTGATCAGGGTTTAAACAGTTAAGGAATGGCGCAAAAACAAAACAACATGTCTATACCCCTTTTGTATTCATCTGGCTATATTTCGAAAAATATTGATTTTGTAAATAAGATTTTTAAGCCAGAATCCGGGCGGTTGCAATGATTTGCGGATTATTGAAATCTGATCATGCATTACAAAGAAGTTATAGGAAGAAAACGAAATAAAGTGTTTCATTTTTTTATCTTTTTTATCTGCCATTTTCTAGAGGAGGTTTAAGCCTCAATATCTTGACAGCTTTTCAAAAATAAGGGAATACATAAAGTGTATGAAATGCTCTATACTTAAATGACTTTCCAGCCGTTTTAAAATCATGACTTCGAATTAGAAAGTATCGTATAAAATGATGATTTACGTGAACCCCTCTTTCGTCTCTACGCAGAGCAAAACATATTCATATGGTTTAAAGTAAGTCTTATATTAATCTGCTCTGCTTGTTGCAAATGTTTTGAAAGACAAATATACATGAAATATGTAAGATTGCAGTTTCAAGAAATACATGATCATTTTTATAAATGAGGTCAAACTACACCAAATCTCGGACAATCAATACAAACAAATAAAAAAGATAACAAAACAATTCGCAACGATACTTTTCAATTTTACACTTATTGTTGCATGGTATGTACTTAAATACTAATTTTTTTTTTTTTTTTTTTTTTTTTTTTTTTATGTTATGTTTAAACCGCCAAAATTTTCTAGCTGATCAACTTTGATTATTTATTATTAATTTAATTCACCTGATTTCACTTGATTTTGGTTTTTAATCTGAAAACAAGTGATTTATTTTTATGCTAGGAGGCGCATTGTATGCAAATGCTTTATTGCATATAACTCAAGAATGTGAAGTCCTGTTTAAATGCAGTAGTTTTTGCATTCTGTTCCTTGTTGATAATTATGCCTAAGATGAAATAAATTGTACGAGCTGATCAGATGTAGAGCGAAAACCGAAAAACCGAGATGCCGCTTTGCGGTTCTAGTTTAGAGTTGTACTTTTACGGCGCTTTATTCACCCGGCAGGCATAGTACGCAAAACTGATTGTTTAAACATTTTTCCTTTTTTCCTTTTTATTTTCACATACGACACACAGCCTGGTTGTTTAGTTATTAGAATGTTTTATTATACTTCATACCGCATGTACATATGCTAATTGTAATAATAAAATAATAAAATTGTTAACTCAATTAGATTTTATAAATTTGAGTTTTACCTTGACGGCACTTCATTTAGACTTTATTCCATCACGCGCTTCATTTAGATTTTATTCAATTAGAGTTGTACCTTGTCGGTGCTTCATTTAGCGTTTATTCATTTGGAATTGTACTTTAACAGCCCATCAACCATTCGGTTCCGATTGCTACACTATTTTCCAATCGCACGTTTCGGATATCACTGATTTAACAAACGATGCTTAAAAACACAAGGCTCGAATATCACTTAACTCGATGCTTTTGTGACTACAGTCTATCTCAGAAAAATACCAAGAAAACTTGAATTAACAACGGATCGAACAAATGTAGTATCATTGAGAGATCGTTTACTATTTAGAAAATAGGCTAATATGCTACTGTGATTTGATATAAAGTTTATCAGACGAGGTTTGGAGAACCGAGACTCATCACTTATATTTCTCCCAGCTGAGTCTGATCACATGAGTTTGAAGTTCTATCAATAAATAAGTGATATAGTAATAAAATATAAATATGTTAAATCACGTAATGCACAAATAAAGATATTGGTGAGGGGGCGTCACTCTTACTTAATTTTGACTAAGTACTATATGGCGAAATACGAATCAAGTAAGAGTGACTTCCCCTGGTGGGTTTTACAATTATTATATTTTCTTAGAATAGTTCATGATCAGATAAACAATAAATAAATGTTTCAGATTAACATACTGTAAAACGTTCGCGTCAAGAAACTTTCGCGTTTTTATGCGTCAAGGCACATTCGCGGCGTAATACTTTCGCGGATTTGAGCAGACCGCGAATTATCCCGCGAAACAATAGACGCTGCAAACAAAATGTATTCATTGAATAGCATGACGCGACATTCCAATACACTTAACGCTATTTTTCTGGTCAGCGGTCACTGCATATAAGTGAACAGTTTTGAATTAATGGTTTGAGTAGTTTTTAGACTAGCTGTTGTTGAACGGAGTTACTTGTATACTAGTATCAATGGTTAGTTTGGCAAGATGTCCATACGTAGTTTTTTACGACATAAAAATCAAGCAAAAATGAGGAAACACACACATACATACATACATACTTACAAACATACATACATAACCTAAGTTTTATTCAGAATTAAACATACATCATACGTTTATAACCTAATTAATACAATAATTTGTGGTGGCATGTACTAGAATGTTTACCGACACCTATTGTCAAGTATTGAATTTCACAGTTTATAATGCACACAAAAACATGTCGTCTCAATTTCTTACACATCAGCAAATGAAATTTACACCCGTTCGAAAACAACGGAATAGCATACGTTTACACAAACATGTAAGTTAAACGCATCTCAATTTTAATCTTTTTTATTTCATATGGGTAAGTCCTACAACAGTAGGAAACATTAGCAGTACAAAAAAGAAACATTTATATATACAGTACGAAAACGGCTGATGAGATTATACTGAAATTTATATTTTCTTCATAGGGTATTGTGCGTTATCATCTTTGACGCACACGCACACACACACACACGTTGAATATGAAGGCCTTTAAATGTGCCGAAATTCTCTTCTCTCTCTCTCTCTCTCTCTCTCTCTCTCTAATTCGTATATTGATGAGTGTCAACAATGAGAGCTTGTATTGTCATACAAACACACTACTATTAGTATTTAAATATAATGATACCTCTTTCTCTCTCTCTCTCTCTCTCTCTCTCTCTGATATATTAATGAATCTTGGTAAAGAGAACAAGTAAGGTCGTATTGTCAGACAAACACAATGATATAGGTTTTACATGTTATTTTGCAACACATACTCTTTTTCTCCCCCCCCCCCCCTCTTTCTCTGTCTCTCTCTCTCTCTCTCTCTCTCTCAAATACAAATTAGTTTTACAAAACAGAGTATATTACATGTAATGTGTGCCTCTCTTACCAAGGAGCTGTAATTGCGAATGGCTTCGACGACAAACTGGATGCTGAGGTAAATGAACATTAATTGATGAATAATTCCTGTAAAGTAGCGTGATTTAATATATCAATTTATCAACATATCTTGTGTTTTTTTATTCTATCTTTGCTTTATCACTTATTTATTGATAGAACTTCAAACTCCTGTGGTCTGATTAACTTTATTTCAAAAGAAGTTTAAACTTTATTTATTTTACATCAAATACGAAACAGGTTCTCACAACTTATTTTAATCACTCCCGATGTCTCTGATGGCGGCGAATGGGGTTATTATTGTTGGAGAACCCGGAGAAAACCCACGTGTCTGGACGGGCGACCGCTGTAACCTCTCACGGACGTGACCAGGAATCGCTATCAAGAACTTTATAGATACTTTGCAGCTGTTCACCAACTGACTGGTCAGCTAATGAATTATTTATTGGGGGTAAAAAAGCCTCTCCTCCTGATAAACCCCCGGTAGTAAATTCTGTGGGAATGTAGCACATGTTCAGGATTAAGGGTAAATTAAAATGGTCAACAAGTGGTCAACAAAAAGGTATATATTTGCATAGATTTCCAAAATAGCCTCTATGGAGAAGAGAAACTTGGATTAAAAATGTGAAACGACTTGATGTAGAATCTAGCGCTACAAAACAAAAACCATAGCAGCCAACAGACAATGTCCGTGCATGCAGTAATTATTTTATCAAAGGTAAAACATTTCTTACTTAAAGGATCATACATGTAGATTTACCTTATAAATTATGTTTTAAATATATACCATTGTATCACACACTGACATCAAACATCATGTTCAGTTTAATAATGTATATAACCTAGTATATGAAAATCCACACCTCAATCTCACATCAATCTATTAATTATGAAATTAGTTATGAAATTGAAGAATGGAGATAGTACTTTATTGAAAGTACATGTATTATAATGTTATTAATTTTTAATCAGTATTATCTAGATGAACAATTATTTATACATAGGCAAGCCAAGTGAGGAACCTTTGCATCCAGATTTTGTACTCAGAATTTGACAGGGAAACATCCTTTGAAACGGCAAGCAGTTGACAGGTTCGAGCGGAAACGGCAGCGGCGACTCACTTTTGATTCTGCAAAACAAGCCTCAGCAACAAATTCGGCAACCGACCTAGTTGGATCTTTCCCCAACAGAATATAGTATAATACATTCTACCACTGTCATTACCAGAATGTATTACTATTTCTCTTCAAGTGAAAGAAATTGCAGCTAAAAATAAGCAGACTGAAAAACTGCAACAACAGCTAATATCAAAAAGTGCAAAACTAAAATCTTCAATTCTGGACTTTGATAGTCTAGATGGTGCAAATGTGTGTTTCTATACTGGATTACCACGAAATTTATTTCTGAAGGATTTATTAAGAGACCGCTTAATCTGACTGCAAAAGCCCAGACATAGAGCAATTATAAACATATCAATACAATATTTAATTTAAATTTCTACAATAGCAGCAGTCAACTTTATTTCAAGTGGGTGGGGTGGTTGTGTGTCAGACAAACAAATCACACTAGAATCTGGCTATATGTTGAAACTGTTGCCTGGTGATGAAGTGCTTGCACACAGAGGATTTCTTGTATCAGAGGAGATAGCAGCTGCTGGAATTGTTCCGAGGATTCCTTCGTTTAACAAAGGGGAAGAAACAACTCTCAGGGAGTGATGTTGAAAAATCTCGCAATCTTTCGCATGTTCGCAATCATGTGGAGCGAGTTATCGGAAGAATGAGAGACTTTTTGATATTACAAACAAACATTCCAGTTTGTCAAGTGAAATTGTTGGATGATATTGTTATAATTGTTGCAGCATTGCATATTTTGCTACATAGTATTGTAAGATCAAAGTGACTTGCATGACTGACTTTTGTAAGTAAATACAAAGAAGAGTAATATTGCATAATGACGTCTCCTAGCTGAGTAGCTTATAATACCACTGAGATTTTTGTCTTGTTACGAGATTTCAGCTATTGCTGTGTCACATTATAGAATAAACAAACATGTTGACGATCACCACATTGTTCTTATTTTTATTACCTTTTACTCATTATAGCTAGTACAATGTCATGTAAAAATACAATCCGTAATTTCGTTTGCAATTTGTTAATAAACCCATTTTCCCGTTCGACTCTAACAGTTAAACTTCTAGATTTGCTCCAGAGATACAAGTCACAATACGAATAACGAAACGTCACAGATAAGCATGTGCCCTTGAACTTGTGTGTAAAACTTGTGGCTTTTTTTCAATTCATGATTTTCAGTTACAGGAAAGGAACTGTCACTTTTAACCACATCACTTCTTGGATCTGACAAACCATTTTCATAGTTTTTTAAGCATTTAATTTCTAAACACCCCTTTCCACAGCACGCACATTCAATCAGCCCATCAGGGGACGATCCCAAATGTGGGTAACTTTTGTTAAGTTGTAGTCCACTTTCAGAGCACATAAAAGTATCACAATGTAATAATGTTGAAAGTTGCGTAAGTCCTACGGGAAATTGGCTCCATTCTTATTCCATATGTAGTATGTTGAAAATTCTTTTGGTTCAAACATAGTTTTTAAAAGAGCTTATCTGTCTGTATTATCCTTCATTGAATAAATTCTGTGCATGATACTGGAAGTAATTCTGCCCTTCCTGTGAATTTTCCATAAATGGCTTTTTGACTGTTTCACAGTGGCCTCTTCTATTTTTTGATATGTTGACACCAGTCATTGTTTCTGATAACTGTCAAAATTTCATCTTGGGATGAATTGTCAGTATTTATACTTTGAACTACATCAATTAACGTTGGTGGTAAAGCTGTTTTTCTTTAATATTCATAGAAGTAAAAACAACTGCTGATGGCTGAATTTGTCTTAGTGCTTCCAAGTTCAAATGTGTGCCTAAATAAACAATATACAATTTATAATATGTATAATTCATACATATGTTTATAAAATAAAAATATTACTATAAATACTGAAAGCATTGGTGTTATTACAACCATGCATAATCATATTTAACATTTCACACTAGTAAAATGGTGATTTGTTTTTGTCAAAAATCCATAGCTCATTTACTATTCACCAAGCTAGCCATATTATACCCGAGACTAAGATGTTGAGGGTTACAGTGGCTGCAGACTCACATGACAGACCTGACTGTGGCAATTTTATCCTACCGCAATAGTTTCATGTGAGGTAATTGCTGTTTGCTAACAAGAATTTACCATGTATTTGAAAGAAACTAAAAACTAAATTAAGCTTTTGCAAAAATGAATAACCTTCTTTCTTGACATTTCATTCCACATGCACAAAGAGCTTGTGGATGCTGTTTCCAAGTCGCACAGCAGCTTCCAGCTTAAATGCAAGAGCTGCAATGTGGCTGTATGCCTTCCCAATGCTGATAAATAAAGTTCACTTTTGTTCTGATATGTTAACTGAAATAAGTACATTTAGCTTTAGTCACGAACATAATGACATGTATTTTAGTATAGATATATCAACAATTACTCATAGGGCGCTAATACAGGTTCAAAGCCCAACGAATCACCGTCTGAGCATAATTACATTAGCTGAAAAATCTGGACTCATGATTTATTAAAACTCTGCTTATTATTACTGTATTATTTTTATTATTATCGTTATCGTTATAAGAGTAATATCATTATAAAAAAAAATATGGTATTAGTAAATTATTATAACTATTATCATATAGTAAAACATACCCAGCCATGCATGTACAATAAGCTGTATGGATCTGTCCATCCTTGTATCAGCACGAAAAGCAACAAGATATGTGGAGTACATGTCTTTCTTTGATCCCTGCCTTTTGCTTGGCAATACATCGGCCTTCAGATGCACCAAACTGTCCATTTTGGGGTCATTGATAAACACTTACTAAACGTGACAACAGACAAAATACTGATATCCGTCCATGGATTTATGACACTTCATTTGTGACATTGTGTAATAACTCACACCTTCTACAAAATAATCATATATATTCGAGTATGTAAGTTCTGGCCAGGTCTTCACATTGTCTTCTTATAGGGTTTTGTTGACGTTATATGGATCTGGTAATGTTCCACTTTCAACTGATAATTTATCCAGATAAATTGCTAAATCACTGGAACACAATTTCCTAGCATAATCTGATAGATCAACTTGTTTGAATAATTCAAAAGCCTGTATTTCTGCCATTTTAACACAACAAATTTGAGTGTAAACAATGCTATTCTATATCTTTCATAGTGCTTAATCGGGCTTATCAGTAAATGTTTTGTCCCCAGCTGCTACACGTTGTTAGTTAATAATATGCATGGTTCTATAAATAGCTTATCTTTATCAAAACACAGTAGCATATTAATCTACTTATCCTACATCTTTGGGGGGGAATAGTAATATTGTATAAATAACATTTGAGAGAAAATAATAAATTAAATCTAGAACCACTTTCGCCTTTGCAAATTACGAGTGCGTATGTATACGAAAAAGGATAGATAAAGTAAACAGAAACCGACGTTAACTTAGTAAACTCTTTAAATAAACGGCTCTTTCACGTGTGCCAAAATTTCCAGATGAGCACATGGCTACCAGTGACTCTATGCAGCTTGGACATTCAATCAGGCAAGTGTTATTTTGTTGACTGATTAAATATGTAGAGTTCTAACATTCAAAACATCGACTGGATCTGATTTGTTGGCTGGAAATTGTATGAGGACAGGGAAAATCAAGGGAGTGGGTCGGGTGACGGGATGCATTGATACTACGCCGTGCAATTGACTTTGACTTTTCCAATAATTTTACATCGATAAAATTGCGGTCGCTTTCCTTCTTACTGTAGAAAACAAAAGGCATTGTGTATGCCAATCAGAACGTAGCCCCGCCCCTTGGCTTCACCTGGTTATTGATTTTTGCTCAGTTCTCAGTTAACTTTCGTGATGGAAGTGTCGGCCGAGACGGATTTTTAAAAAATCATTATCCCTATAAAGGGTGTCAGCGGTGCATTTAAGAAAGGTTTTGAAATGACAATCGAGGATTTTATATAATTCCTACATAAAGAAGTATCGCATTTAAAATGGCTAGATGTTGTTAAAAGCCACACGTTCGTAGACCATGATGACAATGACAAATATCACGCTCCGTTTGACAGTAACTATTAATTCAAACACAAAATCACTCTTGCTAAAACACCCCAAGTTTAAGTGCCACCTATTTCGTTTGAAACTACATAGTTGTTTATTTAAACTCATTATTTCCTCGCAAAGCGTTATGAAACAGATTACACAACGTGATATGTACCTTCAGTCAATTCATAGTTCCGGCTAGTTATAAAACTGCGCACTTGATTTCTCTCGCTAAGGAGGCCTGGTTTATATTCGTCAACCGAAGCGACGAATTATTTGACAGGCGATAAGGTTGAATGGAATATCGTTTTTTTTTTGTTTTGTTTTTTTTGTTGAAGTGTAAAGTGGAGAAAAGTCAAAGTCAATCGCACGGCGTAGTAGGAGAAAAATTCTTATGGAGCAAAGACAATTTCTGAGGGAGCAAATAAACAAACTGGGTCAGTACGAGGTTCTGTGACGGTCATCCCCATTGACTGAGGTTTTTTTGAGCTGATTATAATTTTAGAGAACTTTTCTTGTCCTTACACGGACATTTCACTACACTGTACTTCAAAATATATTAAGGCCGGTGATTTGCATGATTTCTGTAGAGATTATATCATTATACTAGGCGTTTCCTTGTTTCATCACTGGTCCAAGTCTTTTTTTTTTATTTTTGTTGTTCTGTGGGCTATATAAATTTTGGCATCACTGTTATTCATAAAATTTAGTTGCATATAATTTATGAAAATAAATATGGTTTGTTTGTGTCCTTATCAGATGTAGCAACAAAACTTTGCACAAGGTAAGGTCCAAATTAAAAACCGTTTTATTTAGTTATTTACATTGTGTGTATATATATATATATATCATTTATTTTTGTTAAGTTTTTTAATATCCCTTTTCTTTCTTTTCAGTATACAATCAAAAGGAAGGAATAAGTGGAGAGATGATTTCACGAGGGGTTTTTTTCCCAAGGGAAATGCCTTAAATTATTATTTTGAAATTACTGTCAAAATCAGATTCATGGAAATGATTTTATTATGAATTGAAATAAAATTTACAAAATGTCACTGGATCTATTATATATTCATGTTCAGATGTTAGGAAGCTATATACATGTACGTAGTACTCTTAGTTCCTACCGCGTCATCTGTGATACCGCGGTTTTTATTTTGACGTAGTTTTCAAGCGCTTTACAGTATCTACATAATGCAATCACAATAATTTAACAGAGTTATCAATTTATCTCTTAAGTATCGGCAATCAAGTCTCTTTCTAAAAAAGGTTTATATTAGAAAACAGCTGTACTTATTTTGTTTTTCACTGTTAACATAGAAACCAGCGAAGACCAGTACAGTATCGAACACACATCACAACTGCGTGTTTTCACTGATAACGTCATGTAGTACGTCAGAGGTATGTCATGGCAAAATTAGTTCTGTTCTAAATAAGAGTGTTCTAAAAGTTTATCACGCAGGTGTTATCATGCCGATATGACAGAGGCAGTAAACTCAAACACATCAACAACGCCAACCAGATAGTCTGGTGCATACAACTATTATGACTGTTCATTACCTCTAACTATTTAAATAAGTTTGCTCTTCTTCAAGTTTTTTTTTTTTTTTTTAGTTTAGATCTAGATCTACCCTTTCAGTCATAAAGTGACATCCAGCTAATAATAGGCGAAGAAAACATGGAGCAATGAACCCTTTTTTTGAGCTCGACATATCGTCTAATTGGGGAAAATCTCCCTGCCGAATTATTTGAGAGTCCTTAGATCCGGACAAGCACATCTTGCACCGTGATCTTTCATCTCTATGTGTGACCAGGGCTCAAACTCTTGTTCGCGACACTTCGTCTCATTCAGGCAAAAATTCCAAAATCCTGAGATCCATGTCAAAGCTACAGTCCGGACAAGCTAATCAGAATGGCATAACGCACTAAAACACATACTCCAAACAAACATTGTTGCGACTATGTCGAGCTCGACAAAACAAAAATCATTAAGAGTCACAGATCCATCGAGAGTCAGCTGGAAGGCATATGTGGAAAAATTCCAGTGACCAGACTGGGACTCAAACACACAGAAACAATTTTCCTCTTAGAGGATTCAAAATAACTTATACCAGACACATCCATATTAAACGACGAACGATATAGCATATTTCAAAGACGTGAACATCCATTGACACATTCATATCTAACGACATAAAAAAGCTAGCAGAAGATAAAATAGAAAGTACTGTAAATAAACAAACTTTTAAAAGTTGCTGCATCATGCTCATACATGAATTTTATTGTAAATATAATCAAAAAATGGTTTAAGATCCGATGTCGATGTACTCGGTGCCGCCGGCAGTATAGGAATCTCCTCGCCACTCAGGTATGTCGCAACTTCTCCGTGTATGTCCTCTTTCACCACCTCACCTACCGACAAGGGTACCACCACTTTTCTCTTCGTGTAAATACCTTCGTATGCGGCCATGTTGAATTCAAATTTATTCCAAAAATCATCACAATATTGAGTTGAAATTAACACGATGACTTTAGAGCTACGTCGTAGTGCACTGGAAATGACGTCATGAAGCATCCTGCCAGTCTGTAATTCTTCTCTACAAGTGACAGTCAGGTTTTTCTCTCTTAGATATGGTAAAAGCTTCGTAATGACAAACTGGCGCAGATCGTCTTGGTTCTCATCATATGAGATGTACGCGTCAATGTCCAACTGTACTTCACAGTCCTCCAACGGATGGTAGGGATTCACAGTCCGTCGACCCATATAGTACAGGTAACGAAGCTGCCATCGCTTATGATACACCGTTGCAACAAGGAATATAACAAGCAAGATACCCGTGAAGGCAACAACACACGAAGGTACAACTAGCCAAGAGATGCAGGTAACAAACAGTTCATCCATGACTAGATTAAGATCGGCAACTCGGACGCTACTTCCATTAATGTATGAACACACTAGAGTATCACTTGACGTCAGCGTGACTTTTGTCATTGATAACCACTGAGCGAAATGTTGATTTTCACAATTACAAATTAGTTTATTCCCTTTCAAATTTAACTCCAGAACAGTTTGTTCAGCTACTCTATCGAGCTCTCTCGTGGTCTGTTCTGGAATGGTCGCTATTTCATTATCTGAAAGATCTAGGTATTCTAAATTAACCATGCCGTCACAAACAAATGTTACATTTGAAATGGCATTTCCTGATAATGACAAATGTTTCAGGCTTCTTAAGTTTTTAAATAACTTCCGTGGCAGGTCTTTGATTTCATTTCGACTCATATTCAAGTGTTCCAATCGCTCCAGAGTAGAAAACATATAACCTTGCGCATCTATCATTATCTTCGGGCCAATGTGATTATCGTTTAACAATAGTGTTGTTAAATTCTTCATATACAGAAAAGAATCAGGAAAAACAAGACCCAGCAAGTTGAAGGATAAATCTAGATATTTAAGTTCGTCAAGACCTTTCCAGGGGCCGAGGAAAGCCAAAAGTAAACAATGCGAAGCATCCAATACTTCCAGTTTATTAGTGGTGAACGAAAGAGGAGGTACGGGGTAACACAACTTGATATCGTTTATGAAAACTTTTGAGATATTCCTTGGTAACTTGATCGGTGAATCTTTAGTTCGTGTCCGGTGTTTTGTCTCCGATCCAAACATCTTTATCAAAACATTGTGAGCGAAATCTATCACATCTTCACCAAATGTATCCATCTCTGGATTACAACGATCACCAACAGAAACTGGGAGGTCTATCTCTGATTCTGAACCATTATTAGAATCCATTGTTACTTCTTCCATTTCATATGACGGCAATGGAGAATCGTATCTGTTTTGAAAACTTAAGTCGAATATTTCTAGATTCACTAGTCGTGAAAGTTCGTTTCCAAAATGAGCATCATTGATAAAATTGTCTTTCAAGGAAAGGTTCTTGATAGTTGGAGGCAGGTTCAAGATGGATCCAGGATCTATGAAGATTATTCTGTCACCAGAGAGTTCAAGATTCTCCAGTTGTGTGTCTGTAATTCCTTTAAACATGTCCTTAGACAGCAACAGTGGAGATATAATTGACTTACACCAGTTGCTAAGAATTAAGGACTTAATTTTGGTTGTATTGAGGCCGAGTGTAGTGTTTTGTAGAGCATCCCCACATAGATTGCGGTTATCTAAAATGGTCAAAGAGGTCAGATTCTTCATGCCCGCAAATGAGTTGGACATGAGTACATTTATGCCACAGTCAAACAACTGTAAGGTGGCCAGAGGTGTGCTTTGTAAACTGTGGAAAGTTTGTGGAGTGACCTGATCAAGTCTGCAATGTCCATCATCATCACTCATCAAAATGGATTCCAAATGTTTGAGAGACTGAAACCCTTCTCCAAATGCGGTATTCGGTAGCCCGTCAAGGTGTAACATCCGGAGGGAAGGCGCCTTGGACAAAGCCATGTCGGGATAGGAACAATTACGGACAAGCCCGTCACAGTTTCCATGTATGTAAAGAGTGTCTAAATATTTCAGTGGAGTCAGTGCGTCCTCGTGAATAGAGTTGCTGTAGAGCCTATTGAAAGCCATAGAAAGTTTTCTCAGGCTACTGAGTCCTTCAAATGTCTCCGCGGGAACTGTTTCTATGTTGTTTCTGTCTACATAAAGAACTTGCAATTCACGGAATCGTTCGAACATCAATGCTTGTAGTTTCATAGTGTTCCCTGTCATGTAAAGCTCGGTCAGGGAAGATGGTAAACATTCTGGAACCTCAGACAATTGTTTGTCTTCACAGTGTGCTACTTTTTCGTCTTCAGAGAGATCACAAACACATCCTTGTATCGCTTTACCCCTTAATATCAAACAGCAGAGAAAAAGGACGATGCTACATTTAACGCACTGCATTGGTAGTTCCATTTTTGTAGTATATTTATATACTTGTATTCGATTTTGCTCAAAATATATAGTTCTCAGTCTTGTTTTGTCTCTCCAATTGAAGTCTGGCTCCCTGTTGTTTATCTGCAGTTTATGTAGCAACAAGGGAAGTTACTCCAGCCTACTTGTATTACAGGACCAATCTGAAAAGAAGAATAAGATGATATATAATTAGTTGTTTCTTATTCAAAAGCTATGCTCCACAACTATGTTCGCCAAAATGACAGAAAAAAAACATATGCAATTTCTAAATATCGGCATTAAACACATATCGCCAGCTTTTGAGTCCCGATCAAAGGGATTAAAGAAGAAACATACGTTTGTGCAAACATTGATTTTTGCTCAGTTCTCAGTTAACTTTCGTGATGGAAGTGTCGGCCGAGACGGATTTTTAAAAAATCATTATCCCTATAAAGGGTGTCAGCGGTGCATTTAAGAAAGGTTTTGAAATGACAATCGAGGATTTTATATAATTCCTACATAAAGAAGTATCGCATTTAAAATGGCTAGATGTTGTTAAAAGCCACACGTTCGTAGACCATGATGACAATGACAAATATCACGCTCCGTTTGACAGTAACTATTAATTCAAACACAAAATCACTCTTGCTAAAACACCCCAAGTTTAAGTGCCACCTATTTCGTTTGAAACTACATAGTTGTTTATTTAAACTCATTATTTCCTCGCAAAGCGTTATGAAACAGATTACACAACGTGATATGTACCTTCAGTCAATTCATAGTTCCGGCTAGTTATAAAACTGCGCACTTGATTTCTCTCGCTAAGGAGGCCTGGTTTATATTCGTCAACCGAAGCGACGAATTATTTGACAGGCGATAAGGTTGAATGGAATATCGTTTTTTTTTTGTTTTGTTTTTTTTTGTTGAAGTGTAAAGTGGAGAAAAGTCAAAGTCAATCGCACGGCGTAGTAGGAGAAAAATTCTTATGGAGCAAAGACAATTTCTGAGGGAGCAAATAAACAAACTGGGTCAGTACGAGGTTCTGTGACGGTCATCCCCATTGACTGAGGTTTTTTTGAGCTGATTATAATTTTAGAGAACTTTTCTTGTCCTTACACGGACATTTCACTACACTGTACTTCAAAATATATTAAGGCCGGTGATTTGCATGATTTCTGTAGAGATTATATCATTATACTAGGCGTTTCCTTGTTTCATCACTGGTCCAAGTCTTTTTTTTTTATTTTTGTTGTTCTGTGGGCTATATAAATTTTGGCATCACTGTTATTCATAAAATTTAGTTGCATATAATTTATGAAAATAAATATGGTTTGTTTGTGTCCTTATCAGATGTAGCAACAAAACTTTGCACAAGGTAAGGTCCAAATTAAAAACCGTTTTATTTAGTTATTTACATTGTGTGTATATATATATATATATATCATTTATTTTTGTTAAGTTTTTTAATATCCCTTTTCTTTCTTTTCAGTATACAATCAAAAGGAAGGAATAAGTGGAGAGATGATTTCACGAGGGTTTTTTTTCCCAAGGGAAATGCCTTAAATTATTATTTTGAAATTACTGTCAAAATCAGATTCATGGAAATGATTTTATTATGAATTGAAATAAAATTTACAAAATGTCACTGGATCACTGAAACCCTTCTCCAAATGCGGTATTCGGTAGCCCGTCAAGGTGTAACATCCGGAGGGAAGGCGCCTTGGACAAAGCCATGTCGGGATAGGAACAATTACGGACAAGCCCGTCACAGTTTCCATGTATGTAAAGAGTGTCTAAATATTTCAGTGGAGTCAGTGCGTCCTCGTGAATAGAGTTGCTGTAGAGCCTATTGAAAGCCATAGAAAGTTTTCTCAGGCTACTGAGTCCTTCAAATGTCTCCGCGGGAACTGTTTCTATGTTGTTTCTGTCTACATAAAGAACTTGCAATTCACGGAATCGTTCGAACATCAATGCTTGTAGTTTCATAGTGTTCCCTGTCATGTAAAGCTCGGTCAGGGAAGATGGTAAACATTCTGGAACCTCAGACAATTGTTTGTCTTCACAGTGTGCTACTTTTTCGTCTTCAGAGAGATCACAAACACATCCTTGTATCGCTTTACCCCTTAATATCAAACAGCAGAGAAAAAGGACGATGCTACATTTAACGCACTGCATTGGTAGTTCCATTTTTGTAGTATATTTATATACTTGTATTCGATTTTGCTCAAAATATATAGTTCTCAGTCTTGTTTTGTCTCTCCAATTGAAGTCTGGCTCCCTGTTGTTTATCTGCAGTTTATGTAGCAACAAGGGAAGTTACTCCAGCCTACTTGTATTACAGGACCAATCTGAAAAGAAGAATAAGATATAATTAGTTGTTTCTTATTCAAAAGCTATGCTCCACAACTATGTTCGCCAAAATGACAGAAAAAAACAAACATATGTAATTTCTAAATATCGGCATTAAACACATATCGCCAGCTTTTGAGTCCCGATCAAAGGGATTAAAGAAGAAACATATCCCCACACAACCTCTTTACGGACACAACCTGTATTCGGACAGCTTCGATAATATTTAAATTTTTCTACAAATACATCACTTCCGGTCTCGCGCGCGCACGATTTGTTTGTAAACACCACAGAAATGTCACTCGTACTTTTCTGAAGAAAAATGGAGATTAGATCGGTAAGTATATAATAAAAGTTAACATACAGTCACATATTCTCCTGTTTTCACTATTCCCAAAATATAACTTCCGAAATATGTCTTTTTAGCAATAAATCCAATGTTTACATTTAAAAGCTCTGGTCGTCTGCTAGATGAGGTCATTTTACAAGCCCCGCCCACTTGTCAAATTATGGAAAAGTATACTTAACGACAAAAGTTACGCATGTATTGGGTGTGATACCTTAGAAGCTTTATTGCTTTCCTTTCTTAATTGATCTAATTTATATCCAATGTTATAAATGTTTTTCTTTATTTTCAGAATCATGCACCCACTAGGGGGTCATACAGACCTTATGACCATGACAGTATAACAAATGCATATATGGCTGTAAAAAACAAGACAATGTCATTGAGAAAAGCCTCTCAAGTGTTTAGTATTCCTAAATCAACACTACAGGACAGAATAACTGGTAAAATTGACATTGATGTATTAAAGTCAGGTACCCAACCGTTGTTTACACAAGAACAGGAGGCACTTTTGACAGGTCACTTAAAGACAATGGCTGAAGTCGGTTATGGGTATAGTCGACAAGAGGCAATTAACCTTGCTTCAGAGTATGCGGTTTGTATGGGGTTGAGGGATAAAGAACACCCACTGACTGATAGGTGGCCAAATTTTTAGCCAGATGGCCAGAACTAAATGTTAAAAAACCCCGTAGTTTGGAAGTTGCTAGAGCCAAGAGTGCCACTAGACATGCTGTAGATAACTATTTTGATGAGCTGCAGCATATTCTAGATAAGTATGATCTTGCAGATAAACCACACATGATATATAATGTGGATGAAAAGGGTCTTAACACTGAACACAAACCCCCAAAAGTTATATCAGGAAAGTTTTCAAAGACCCAAGCTGTTACCTCAGGGAAAAGCAAAACAGTGACGCTTATTGGTTGTGTTAATGGTATTGGGCAACAGGTTCCGCCATATTTAATATTTCCAGGTGCCAGAATGTTGGACTCCCTTATGACAGGTGCAACCCCAGGTGCTGTTGGCACAGTAACAGAGTCAGGGTGGTCTAATACAGAGGTTTTTGCTGACTACATGAAGAAGCACCTTTTCAAATACTTACCTCCTAGACATAATAAAGAACATGTTCTGGTTTTATATGATGGACATAAAAGCCACGTTTCTTTAAGTTTGATTGAGTGGGCCAAATCTGAAAACATCATTTTATTTGTTCTGCCCCCACACTGCAGCCACTTACTTCAACCACTTGACGTAAGTTGCTTTGGTCCATTTGAGCTTGCCTGGAACAGTGCTTGCCATACTTTTATGCGTGAGTCTGGAGGTTGTCTAGTAACACGCTATGAAGTATGCCAGCTTGCATGTAAAGTGTATGCTAGCACCTTATCTCCTGCTAATGTACAAGTGGCCTTCAGAAAATGTGGTATTTACCCATTTAACAGGAATGTCATCACAGATAGCCAAGTTGCACCATCAACAACATTTCACAGAGATACAGGTACTTTTAATCACTGACAATAACAGTAAACATGTACCAGTTCAGTCTCAGTGTGCTGAGAATTTTTTGTTGAACAAAGGTGGTAGAGTACTGGAAAATGTGCAAAAGGCCAAAACAAGGAACACTCTTAGTAATGTTGTGGGTGGAAAAGCTATCACTGAGGATGATATTGTTAACAAAATAATTGAACACAATAAAAAATACCCAAAGTCTGAACAAAATGACAATAAGCAGATAAAAACTCAAAGGTAAAAAGTCTCCAGTAACCATTGATCCAACTCCATCAACAACAGGTTTACCTGCAAATAAAAAGAGAAAATGTTTGAATGAGGATTGTTCAAGTTCAGATGACGAGGATGAGATTCCAGACTCTGAGAAGTGTGTCATATGCAAACGGTTCAGTGTAGACACCTCTAAGAAACCTGACATCATTATTGTTAAATGGGCTGAATGTGACAAGTGCAAAGGATGGGTACACTTATCATTCTGTACAACTGTTAGGGTAATCAGAAGGGGAGACACATTCTTGTGTCCTAACTGTGCTTAACCCACACATTAACTCTTTTAACTAACCCTGAATATACATTGTAAATATGTTTTGGTGGTTTTCTCGTTACTAACAGTTAAATTGGTGTTTCTGGTTAGTTTCTTTGGGTTCTGACTTTATTGTGACGCTAACTTTGCAGTGTATTATACTTTAAACATTCTGTCCGAATTCGGGTTGTACAACTTCCGGTTTGTGGAAAGTAGGTCAGCCATGCTGGTAAAGGATATTGAAAACACGCGATGAGGTAAGTTATGTTTTCTCATTTGTTTTTTTACGATAAATGATTGTTGAACAAAACTGAAATATTAAAATATTATATACATTTCGCATGAGTCGAAACCGCGGCGATATACCGTTAGGTGTCCGAATACAGGTTGTACCGGGATACGTTTGTGCAAACATACTTATTCGAGAAAAGTTTATATTTTATTCATCACTGATTTAGGCAAGATCCACGTAGGACTAAAACGGTATTTATCAACCCAGGAAAATGTAAACATATAATGATATAGAACATGATTTAAGTGTTTTAATCTCAAACCATCAATATTGTTTATAGATTATGTCACTAAGACATAAAATATCGAGAACAGTATATGATTAGAAAGGTGCAATTCCCCAGCTGCCTGTTTTGAGTTGTTGTATGATTTTTTGGGGTGGACACCATTTATTATTTTGCTATACGTTTTTCGATGCATATTATTCTAAAGAATTTCAGTTACGTGAGATGCAATGTCCATCTACCTATCTTGTCTTTCCGATTCATAGCTAGGTTAAATGCCCACCAACAGTATCACAACTAATACCACGTGTTCTTTTGTGTAAACCGGGTCAACATTTGACTAATTATGATTCGAGTACAGCTATAAGTCTATTTGAATACATTTGTAAACACCTTGTGTTTTAATGTATAAACCAGGTCAACCTATTAGTCCAACATAGCTTTTGATTAGCCTGTAAGTAAATATGATTATATTTTATAAACACGCGGATGGTTCATTAAACACGTTTATATATTGTTAAATGCATATTTACAATATGCCTGTTTGAAATATGAATAAAGTTTTACGGTTTTCTACACTTACATAATCTATAATTCATAAAATAATAGAATTATAACAATTAAGAATACAAAATCGAAAGTAGGTTCATTCAGTGCTATTCGGAATAACTCGGCAATGAAGTCCTCAAGCGGATTTATCCGA
>CM037791.1:41511991-41561991 GCA_021229015.1 Solen grandis
AAGCTATATGTGAAAAGTAGAAAGAGTGTCACACTTCGTTTTTCGGATTGACTATATTTTACACTGAACTATTAAAGGGAATTATCTGCGAATATTACTTTATCATTGCAGCAAATACTTGTGATGACTATTTCCCCTTAAATGTGTTATTAAAGAATGAGGATGCAATTGTTATTCCATCTAATAGCACGTACACGAAACATGGATGTCTGTGTACCTTACATGTCTTGTAGTTTATTATTTGTAAGCAATTTTGGTCGTGCGGCCGTATGGTTGGATTAGGACACAGAGATATATTGGTGTACCTACAGGCTCAAGGTCACGTTGTCAGTGAAATATTTTAATAAAGTGAATTTATAGTGTATAAAGAGATATACTGGTAAGGAACTCTTTGAAGAATTTTGAGAAATCGCGGGATCCAGATTTCCGAACGGACAGACGGACAGAGGGCAGACATATGGTTCCCACTGGGGACTCATAAGCTTATTCAATCAGTTTTCGAACCCTGGTTTCTACAACTACATAACATAGCGGACGACTTTTGCAGATATGTAGCCTGTTAACTATTGTCCTATATAATTAACGAGAAACTAGTAACACGCTGTTTCTCATCAACTCACATTCGATCCCAGGTCACTATTTATGTCGCCCTTCTTCTCTCTGTACTTAGGTCTTTTACCACAGTTAGTACCTTTTCATAAAGGTTTATGTTTATTTAAGTTTCGCCGACAATATCATTAAATAAGTGCATCTCCTAATCTTTCTATCCAATATATTTCTAAGTAAGTATACAATATTTTCAACAGGATATTCAATGATCCGTGTTTTTTTTTTAATTTCAGAAGAAAAGTATAAGACTTTAACAACAAGAAAAACAATTACTTATATAATACAACATTGTTAACCTGGGGATTTGAGTGATTTTTTTCTAAGGGTTGATTAAGCCCAAGCCAGGGCTATTATCACTCAAATATCCAGGCTAGCCATTTATTGTTCTGAATAATACCAATGTTTGATCAGGGCCTTTGTATAATATGAAGAGACCTTAGTTTGATTTATAACGTATTTTGGCATTTTGTTAAATTTTTAGTCCAAATATATACAGTAGATATTCGTATTCATTAATTCAATACGTTTTTAAACTGATACATGTATCTACAATATTTTGAGTTTTAAATTGGATATGTCATCAACGTTCAAACTCAGTGTATAGTGTCTCTATATATACACACAGACTGTATGAATTAATTAAATGAGAGGAAAATACTTCAATAAGGTTTTGTTTTTTCTTCATAATTACATCAAATGCAAGATCATTGAATAATCAAATACATATTAATATATGCATAGAATATTAATTCACTGAAAACACCTTTTTATAGTTGCAGATAGAAAATTGCGAAACCAAATATAATGTTTAAATGGTAAAAATGTCCAAACGATATATCCTTATAATGGCCTCGTTTAAAAATAAAAATGACAACACTCTTTTTTTCTCTTCCATGTGCTCCTTTTTCCAAGGACGATTTTCATGATAAAAGTCCTTCAAGTAGAAGGTGAAAACTGTCATAAACATTTTCAGATCGTCTTGAAACTTTATAGGTAGATAAATCTCATTGTGGAGAAGTGTAGTTCACTAGAACCGATAACTCCACTTTGTGCATTTCTTTACTTATTCCTCATTGCTTTTTTTCTTACTTTTTTTTCCCCAGGATTCATATTTCACGCAAGCTATTCGTTGTCAGGCGACATGTCCAACAGTTCTAGTTATTTATGTTTCAGTAGTTTGCATTATTATTATTTTAAGCAAATGCATAAAAAAATTATTCTAAGCAAATGTAAGGCTTTATTATTATCATTTCCAAAGGTAATATATTTCTTTCAAGCTTGTTCACAGAAAAAAATCTAACTATTTTTTAACTGAAGAAAATACTTGCTGTTGATAACAACGTGTCTTACATTCTGTTTACTTTGCCATCTCTCTTTCTCTCTCTCTCATTTCTCTTGCGAAACCGGAACTTTTTAATAAACATGACTTTATAACTGTTTATATTTTCAAAATCAACTTTCTATAAATTTATGTATAACTCAACCAATCATTTCGAGATATGAACTGAATATAAAAGTATAATTTCACTAATGATATACTGAATGTACTTTTCAAAACATTGCCTAAGTCTCTCACTCGAAAGTATAAACAGGAAGAAAAAGGAACGTATATGGTTATACGTATTTAACGAATCTAAAGCTTCGTCAGTCCTATAAATTATAATATATGCATATTGTTAAATGACTTGAATGTTATCAATACACAATGTAAATAAATACAGACGGAAATGGAAGTTTGGACATAGGGTTAGTTCTTTTATTTTATAACAACATGCGCGGTATTATCGCTGTAGCATGTATACCGCGGTATTATGTATATACACCATACATGTACCTGTTAAAAGCTTCAAACCGGAAATTGATTGTGACGTCAGTCGATCGTTTCCGGATATGCTGTTCACGTAAAAGACCATGTTCGTAGAAAATCGGCTCAAAATGGCGGACATCGTTAAGTCGAAGGTTTCCTATAATACTAATAATATGAAATTCATCAACATAATCAACATCTTTTTTCATAAAATCATCATCATTAGCTTTCATCATCATTAGCTTTCATCATCATTAGATTTTATCATCATTTAAACTTTATTTATTTTTAACAAAGATGCGACAGAACGCGATATCACTTACTGCACTACTGGTTACGTTCCTAGTTCTTAGTGTGGGAGGAAACCGGGCTACGCTATACGGACACCCAACCCCAATCATTAGTTTTTAGCTCACCTAAGCACAACGTGCTCAAGGTGAGCTTTTGTGATCGCCCTTTCTCCGGCGTCCGTCTTGCGTCGTCAACAATTGGGCATGTTAACACTCTAGAGGTCATATTTTTCGGCCAATTTTCATGAAACTTGGTCAGAATGTTTCTCTCCATAAAATCTTGGAAAAGTTTGAATTAGGGTTATGTGGGGTTAAACAGTAGGTCATGAGGTCAAATTTGAGAAAAACATTGTTAACACTCTAAAGGCCCAATTTTTTATCATATCTTCATAAAACTTGGTCGGAATGTTTGTTTCTATAAAGTCTTGGACAGGTTTGAATTTGGGTCATGTAGGTCAAAAAGTAGGTCATAAGGTCAAATCTTTTAAAAAAAACATTGTTTACACTCTAGGGGCCACATTTTTGGCCCAATCTTCATATAACTTGATCAGAATGTTTCTTTTCATAACATCTTGGACAAGTTCGAATTTGGGTCCTGTGGGGTCAAAAAGTAGGTCACGAGGTCAAATCTTAGTAAAACATAGTTAACATTGTTAATCTTCACGAAACTTGGTCAGAATGTCTGTTTCCATGAAATCTTGAACAGGTCATGTGGGGTCAAAAAGAAGGTCATGAGGTCAAATCTTAGAAAAGCCACGTTAACACTCTAGAGGCCACATTTTTGGCCAAATCATCATGAGACTTGGTCAGAATGTCACTTTCCATGAAATCTTGGACAATCTCGAAAGTGGGTCATGTGGGGTCAAAAAGTAAGTCAATATAAAAATTCCAACATGTGTTGCTCATTTATAATCAAGTGGGTGATTCGGGGCCATCATAGCCCTCTTGTTCAGCATCACCATCATCTCTTTAATGTAATTTAATCTCTTTAAATCTCTTTAATGGTTTTAGATGGTACAAAATTTTAGCTGATTGGCTTAGAAAAACAAAATATATTTAATTTTTTAATTCATTTAAACGTATTTTATTTGTAAATAATATAATCTAAATAATGTAGATATAAGTATGATAAAAATATAAATTAATTAATGCAGTAATAAATGGAATATAAAACTAATGCGTTATGCATACATTCAAACATAAACCAAGATTTTGGTAGTTACCGGAGATCGGTTGAAAGAATAAAGTTCTTCGACAGCTGCACGTACACAAAAAAAAACATATATATACATATAATATTGAAAACTTGATAATTACATGCAAAAATGACACTTAAATGAACATAATCATTATGGACCCTTACCACATTTGAATACCAGGAGAGGACACAAAAAACACAATCATCATCAGCAACAACATCAACAACAGTAAAATTTCAAGAGGGATACACTTTCTCTGACATTAATAAGATTCAGGCATCTCTGCCCCACACGACCAAAGTCTGCGGTCCAAGTACCAGAGAAAGAAACTTATGTATTTCAGCAACTGACAAACAAAGGATTTAAGTCAAGGCGTACAACATCTAAAGCCAACTCCCTGACAAACACTCAGCTACAACAACACCATAGAAAAAACAAAAATAACTCCGTTTAGAACTTACCTCTGTGAGTAATTTGTAAGTATTAATCCTACACAGAAACACGAAGATTTCGATGTAGCCACACACTATTCAATAACAATATAATATGTATTGTACATTTTGTACTTACCTGCCTACATCTTCGTCACACGACGTCAAGAAATATCACTGCGACACAATAAAGATGTCCAGACGTTCAAAATAATTGAAATGAAGTGGAAATCAAGCGGATAAATGCGGGGTAGTATTTTAATTCGGTTGGTGTTTGTGGTGGTTGGGTCGATTTATAGGTAGATGGATTGGAAGATGAATAGATGGATGGATGGATGGATGGAGAGACAGATGAAGGGACATAAAATAGATAGATGGGTGGATTGAGAGTCGGGCGGATGGACAAAGAGAAGGATAGATGGAGAAAACTATCTTTCATAAACGTTTATTTAAGAAATGTTAATGACAATAAAAGCGTAGCCTGAATGTTTATTTTGAAGTAAATGGATTAAAAAGAAGCAATATTATAAGTGTGATGTCTTGTTGTGTTAATGCATATACATATCCTATCATCTTTATCTAAGGCTTGGTAAAATACTTAAATACTTAAACACAGTCCACCACTCTCGATCCCTGGTTATTTCAATTCATAATTTAAATAATGTTATCCATTAAGACACATGCCGAGCCATTTACTGAAATCTACTCAAGGTAAAATATGGGTTAGAACGTCCGTTTCGGGAGCGGAAATTGTGGGTTCGATCTCCGGCCGCGACACCATAAAATATGCACCTGTAGCTTTCTTGCTTGTTGCTTAGGATATATGCAAGGTTGTTCTATGACTGGTTGGCCCAGTGTCAGGATAATGTGACTTGGCGTGGTATCATGCCACATGTCTACGACGTTATACTGCAATGTGGCAGCACTATACATGTAGACATAGTCTCCAAATGACTGAAATAAGGTCGGTTGGACTTTAAAACCAACCAACAAACAATTTCTAAAACAAATGTTAGCGGTAATTTCTTAAAATAATTATAAACTGGCAATTTGGAGAAACGAAATAAATGTGGTTATGTTGTATATGCGTAAAAGGACACCTGTACAGACAGTTTTAACGGATTTTACAGTTTGGCTTTAAAGTTGATTATGGCTGAGAAAGAAATAATAACTTTCGGCAAACAAACCATACATGGTAAATGGTTGTTTCGACTCAAAATACTTGAGACGTGTAATTAAATGTTACTCTACATAATCATTATAATACGGAAGCACAAAGGGGACATGTGAAGAAAATTATCTCGTGGACACGAGAAAATAAAAACTTAAAAAAATAAATAAAAAGGGTATCTCATGAACACGAGATCATAAAGGAAAGAAAATGGGGGGGGGGGGGTATCTCGTGACCACGACATCATAAAAAAAGAAAGAGCGCCACAAAGTGTGGTAATATACGCCCTAAGGTATTGTAATGTGAAGAAGACTTGTATATTATTTGTTAAAATACTGATGCTATTCAATGCCAAAATTATTGCTTTATCCTATTCACAAAATGCTGACAAGAAAAAAAAAAGGAGATGAAAAACACAATTGTTTGACTACGACGTTGTTTGCTGATATTTTGTGTGTTTCAGATAAAAGAGCACAAAATCCAGCCCCCACGCACGCTTACATATAACGACAAATATTGTTGGTAAGTTTGAACCAAATCACTTCAGTAGTAGAGGAGGAGTTGTATCGTCCATTAAAACATTTTGTTTTAATATTTTCTTGTTAATGTTGTCCATTTAAGTATGAAATGATTCGCCCAATACAATTTCGAGCCCCTGTGGTGTGGACGAGGACGAGTCTATATTCATTGGTTTCCCTTTATTGTATTTAGGTCGAAATACGTATAAAATCGGCAATGATGTTCCCATCTCTCTTCTAAGGTCTTGACCTTATAACCTAACCTGTGTAATAGGTATATGATTTAAATAAAAAAGGAAGCAGATACAAATTAACAAACATAAAATAACTAATCGTTTCCCGCCCGACTGCCCACATTCCTTGTTTAGACAGACAATTTTGTAATTAAAGATTTGTTATAATTGCTTATGAAGCAGATAAAGATGCAATACATGTATATATAATTGAAAAGAAAAATACGCCCCCCCCCCCCAACACACACACACGGGCTCCATCCCAGGGGTCGGACGCAAAAAAATGAAGTTTATTAATTCTATTCATTATCATGTTCAAACTGATATGCTATATGCAAAAAGTTAATAAAATTATCGCTTATCGATGTTCGCATGGTCATGCATTGGCATCAAAGGGAATTAACTGTGTAAGTTATTTTTCCATTACAGCAATTACTTAGGCAATGACTATCTCCCCTTAAGCTCGCGATTTGTGAGTGGGCCCACCGTATAGCACAATATGTACATGACATATGGATGCTAAACTAACATTCTAATCTTTATCTCATTAAATCTGTGTAGTTTACAAGTGTTGTATTTTATAATTTGACAGTTATTTTGGTAGTACAGGTGGCCGTATACTGAACAGAATAATTATTTAGGAGACACAGACACCTACATGCTTAAGGTCACGTTGTCAGTGGAATATTTAATAACGTGAATGGATATTGTAAGAAGAAATAATCCATAATAATCCGAGTTCTCGACGCATTCATATTTTATTGACGAAATTTCTTGTTTGCTGAAATAAATGTTAATTTTTACGTAAGAAAGTGACTGAAATATGCTATTTACATGATTGTTCGAATCCTGGTTTATGACTTATTTCAAAGACAAGCTGGTAACAATACATAAATCTGTAATAGTATTTTGCCTGATCGTCATTGACTTATATAATTAACGAATGTCCAGTAAAACTCCTTTTCTTTCCGACTCAAAATTGGTTTCGATCCCAGGTCACGTATTAAGCAACGTTTCAGGCATGTGGATTACGTCTCTATACATCGGTCTTTTACTATAATTTATACCTTTGATAAAGGTTCTTCGACAGCATCATTAAATTAGTACCTCTCTAAATCTCTGTATCTATCTCTCTATCTCTCTCTACAAACATACATTACTCTCTAAGTCTTAAATAAACATGTACATATCCCACAGCTTACTACATGGTTAATCGGCATGAGAGTTAAAAGTATAACAAGACGACGTTCTAAAGCAATATATTTAATTATCTTTTTTGCTTATATACAAGTATCAATGTAAATAAAAACATCAATGATAGTAAAGTTTCTACAAAAACCCAAATACTAGAACATGTAGATGTAAATTACAGTTTTATTTTCCAATATAATGATAACATTTCCAATTCCGGATAATTACATAAGAATCAACTCGTTAAGACAAACGTATTTTGTCAATGGTTAGTGACAAGGCAGAAGGGAAGTTTCTTACAATTTAGATTACAATGTAATAAAAAAAAACACATGAAAAAAATATACTGATTATATTCCAGTATGAACAACATATTTTCAACCATCTATACAATAATTAATTTTTTACGCCTTTATAGAAAATGTTGATACAAATATAACAATTACATGTGTAAATGAACGCCGTGCACGCTCACAAAGTCAAACACACAAAAGACAAAAAAGCAACCCAATTTAGACTTTAACGAGAAGAAGAAGAATAAAATGAAGAATAAAACAAAATACAAAATGGCCCTGAATCGCTCACCTATGACATTTTGCTTTCATTGCCTTTGGAACATAGTCATACTGAATACAAAATCTATACAGAAGAACAGCAATATAATTTTAATTCCACGCAAAATGTTTACATGTGGTCCAATTAACCAAGGTAACCCTAGCGTAAGAACAATTTTGACACAGGGGTCATGATTTGAAATCTTGGCTCAGGTCCACAAGGCCAGGTTACATACCAAATATCTAAACCCATCATCTTGTGGTTTTTGGCAAGGATTTTTTTTTAAAATTATTTCATAATTTATGTAAGTGTAAGTTAAATCAAGTGACCCCTTGGGTGGTGCCGATTTTAACCCCATAGCCATGATTTGACCACACTTGGTAGATGTCCATAAGGCAATGTTACACACCAAATATATAAACTCCAGGCCTAGTGCTTACTGAGAAGACGATTTTTCTAGATTTTCCTATTTAAACCTATGTAAAATCAAGTGACCCCTGGGGTTGGGCCAACTTTGACCTCAGTGCCATGATTTGAACATACGTGGAAGATGTCCATAAAGCAATGTTACACACAAAATATTCAAACTCCAGGCTATGTGGTTTCTGAGAAGAAGATTTTCTTTTTAGATTTTCCAATTTTAGCCAATGTAAAATCAAGTGACCCCTGGGGCGGGGCAAATTTTGACCCCAGGGACATGATTTGAACAAACTTGGAAGATGTCCATAAGGCAATGTTACACACCAAATATCTATACTCCTGGCCTTGCAATTTCTGACAAGAAGATTTTTAAGATTTTCCTATTTATATGGCTTTGTAAAATCAAGTGACTCTGGGGCGGGGCCAATGTTGACCTCACGGTCATAAACAAACTTAGTAGATGTGCACTAGGCAATGCTATACACCAAATATCTAAGCTCAATGCCTTGCAGTTTTGCAGAAGAAGATTTTCAAAATTTGCATTTTAAAAATCTATTTTTTAGCTCTTGTGACCTACTTTTACAACCAATCAAAATAATGTGAACAATCTTGATAGAGGGCATCATTAGGTTAATTTCTGTGAAGTTTGTTCAAAATCCATTCAGCGGTTTAGGAAAAGATGTTGTTTAAAGGGAATTGTTGACGCCAGACGCACGGACGCACACACGCACGGACGACGGACAAAATGCAATCACAACTCTCGTCTTATACATGAAATTTAGTTTTACAATGTAATAAAAAAAAATACACATAACTAATATAAAAAACTAATGTACATAACTAATATATATACACGTATATACAATATATTTCACTAATGTATTTAATGATTCATGATGTTTGATTTTAACAGAAAATTGTAAAACTTTTACACCAAGTACAACAATGTAATGTACAAATGAACATCATGCACGAAGCCAAGCACAAACATATATAATAAATATCGTTTATACTTCTTGAGAAGACAAATAAGGAATCCTACAATTCAAAAAATATGATTTGAAAACAAAGCGATTGGTGTTGAATAATTGAAATGACATTTGGATAGTAATATGCTGCTTTACACTGATGCAGAATTAAATACACAATCTCAAATACATGCGCATAGCATGTACAAAGGGGCTAAATACATGATGAATAAAAAAAATGGATAATTTAAAAGAAAAAAACAAACTTGTATCGAATAAATGGGAATGTCTAATGTCTTATTGCATCACATCACAGTAAATTATATGTAATACCGCAGCTCAAATAAAGCCATGACGTTAACGTCAAACTCTATATATCTCCTTTCCTGCCATGGATAGAACCTCGACATTCATCCGGAATTTATCCTGTTCTGCCCAACACTGTTTTGGCCTAATTTAGATTTTTGGGAAACAAAATCTGGGCATATTTTGTTTTTTGTCTGTTTAAAAAATCTATAAATATAATTCTGGTATGTTAATGGACCAGAATATTTTCTGTGCAGAATCTGCGCAAACATTCTCCGATTTAGTCCGTATATAATCTGTTTACAGTCAAGCCTGTCAGTTTTATACAGTTAATTGGTAATGTACAGGTTATGGTAATTTACATTTCATTTTGATAAAATGATAACATCTATCCTGGATAATTACAAAGGATCAATTATATTCGATTTGAATAATTAGTGTTAAGGCGAAATCCTTTACATGTAGTTTAGATTTACAATAATATAAAGTAACTAACAAATGAATAAAAAATCACATGATAGTATGTACAATTTACTTCATCAGTCTATGCATGATTCATATTAGACTTTATTGAAAATTATAATAATTTTCACAAGTAGAACAATTTTCTGTACACATGCACGGCATGCACGCACATAATCCCAGGCACAAACACATATAAGAAGTCCCGTCTATACTTCTCAAGAAGATATACAAGCACCTCTTCAATTCAACGATAGGATTTAAAATTAAAGCGATGTGTGTTGTTTGATTTAAATTAGTAAACTGTTACTTTACACTGCAAGAATATTAATAAGAAACATAATGTCAAATGCTCATAGTAAGTACATCAAGGCTTTTGGTTAAACACTTGATATTCTGTTTACAAAACTAAAAATGGATAGAACTGTTGTGCCGGCATCGTCAGGTCACCGGTAGTTGTTTCTGTTCGATGATGGTTTATATTCGCCGTCTGAAATAAATGGAAGAAAGGGATCATCGCCATATACTTAGACTGGTGAATGTAATAGCATTATAGTTGTATCGTTGTTAACCATACAGGAATAATATGTAAGCAGCTAGGTAGCTCATTTGGTAGAGCCAGTGTTTTTTGGGGTTTTTTTCACGTTTGGGGAATGGGGTCCGGGCCACTTTGAGGGGGAAAAAAGCGCGCGAACTAGCTAAAAGGGGATTTTTTTTTTACTCTATACATCATTAAGGCAGTATATTTTAAATTATTTTTTCATCTCTATTTAAATGATAAAACTGACTCTAAGTTAACACCAACACAAGCACTAGTATGCTTTAACTGTTTTAATAAAATTCAACATTTTCATTGTGATGCCCATCTGTTTAACACAGAATCATTAAAGTTTCATTAAAAACTGTTAAAAAATAAACTACAATATAATACTGAAGTGGGTGGGGGTAATGCATTAATTCATTAAGACAGGCTTGTTTTTAGATCTATCTATAAACTTTTATACATTAAATTATGCACTTCATATATTATCATTTGTTGAATTGTGGCTTTGGGTGGCTTAAATTGATGTAGGAAAACAAAACTTGCAAAAAAAAAAAAAAAAAAAGATGTATAAAAGTGTATAGATATATCTTAAATAAGTCCTGTCTTCATTAATTAATGATTTCTTTCATAAATAACATGTTTGATAACATTATTGAAGCTTTTAAAACATTTTAACAAGTTTTATCAGTGCATACTTTTTTCCATTACGAACAAACCGGAAGTAAACAATAGATTCAACCATAACTGTAAAATGCATGCTTTTCACATGCTAATCAAGAAAACACATAAAAACAAGTTACATAATTATAAAAAATGACATTTCTCCAACACCTGGCCCATACCTTTACCAGTTATCTTTATTTTTTGCCATTTTTAGACAATCTGCCCTGTTTACTAGGTATTGTCTGCATATTACAATCTGTCGTATAATGCAGACGATACCTAGTAAACAGGGCAGACGAAATATATTCAGCTGATATTTTATTGTGCAACATTTGTTGATTTAATGAGAGAAACTCATCATTTTGCACCCCAAAATGAACCCTAAGTGGGTAATTTTCAGCATAATAGGGGGAAAAATATATACTTCTGGCAGGGGGGAATGCCGCCGAATTTCGCCGAATATTTTAGCCAAAAAAAAAAAACACTGAGAGCATTCGCCCTGTAAGCGAAAGGCCAAGGGTTCTAATACCGGTCAGACTGTATATTTTTCCCTATTGTGAGTTATCGATTCCGCGACAAATATTGATTTACTTTAAAAACTTAAGAAAGGGTAAATGAGAACATCTTCTAAATCCGGGGGCCTCTGTGGCCGAGAAAGTTAAGTCGCTGACACTCAGTCTGCCCCTCACCTCGTGGGTTCGAATCCCGGCATGGTCATTCGGATTTTCATGTGAGGAATCTTTCCAGCTGGCTTGCGGTAGGTCGGTGGTGCTACCCGGTTTCATCCGTGCATTCGGATCTTCCTCAACCTAACATCGCTATATGATTTCTACTACTACTGCTACTTAGCACCATTAAAATGTCTACCACAGCCACGACAACTGCTTACTGCTACTACCATTATTGCTGGTACTAATACTACTGCCATTAGTACTGAAATAACGATAGCAACCACAACCGCTATCATTACCACTACTTTTATTACTGCTGACTGCTACTTCCACTATTGCTGGTACTAGTACTACCGCCATTAGTACTGAAATAACGATAGCAACCACAACCGCTATCAATACCATTACTTTTATTAGGCCTAAAAAAAATTGTTTGTTTCGGGTAACCCGACCCTACCTAGCAAAGAGGTGCCGACCCTATTTTTTTTTTCAGTTTTCAAAAAAAAAAAAAAAAAAAAAAAAAAAAATCCGAACTTGCCGATCCGCGACGGCGTAGTATTAGTCCGCGTTTTATACTACGCCGATCGTTCTATGCTTATTTTACTCACGATTCACTCATTCATAGCTGTAAAGCGCTTAGGTGATAACGATCACGCAGACTGCGTAATGCTGGCACAAAATGTCAATCCTGTTAAATATATATAGAAAAAAATGTCCCCATGCAGCGGAACTGAGATGTTTTCGTGTGCTAAATGCACAAACAACATTTACGAAAGTAGAGAGCCAGTACAGGTGCCATTTGGACTATGCAACTAGTATTAAACAATTTCTGGGCAGGCTTTCACTTAACTTCTCGAGCGAAGATCGTGATCAAACTTAAAATTTTATCTTTTATAAAGAAATCTCTTTTTTTATTGCTACTGCGCTGAAACTTTGACTGCCTGAAAACTTCCTTTGTCAATAATAAAATTAAATGAGAAATCCAAAGTTGAAGTTTTGAGAATGAGCATGTTCTCCGCTTGAGATATTTCAGTGTAAGTCACACCAGCCCTTTAAGGTTTTTTTATCAATATTTTGAAAACTCATTTATTAAATTCCATATAGAATGACCACTCATGTAATATCCTCTATTTATCATCTCAAAATATCTCTCAACATTTTGTTTCTTACAAAATAAACTACAATAAAATTGGACAACTATGTAGTTTTATATATTTATTTTGAAACTGCCTCTAAATAAATTCTCAGTAAACAAGTGAAAAAATAATTTCAAAATGTACATGTAAAACAGATGATTTCAAAGTAAATATGTTTAGCTTAAAGTAACTGTTACAATTCTTTTCATTTAATTTTGTGCACTTTAACTTCCCAAAAATCTATTAATGATTTGTAACAAGATTTTGTGTTTGTAGGCTAAGGAAAAAAAAAAAAAAGCCTACCTACCCTACCTAGCTTTTTTGAAGATGTTACCCTAAACAAACACTTTTTTTTAGGCCTTACTGCTGACTGCTACTTCCACTATTGCTGGTACTAGTACTACCGCCATTAGTACTGAAATAACGATAGCAACCACAACCGCTATTATTACCACTACTTTTATTACTGCTGACTGCTACTTCCACTATTGCTGGTACTAGTACTACCGCCATTAGTACTGAAATAACGATAGCAACCACAACCGCTATATACCACTACTTTTATTACTGCTGACTGCTACTTCCACTATTGCTGGTACTAGTACTACCGCCATTAGTACTGAAATAACGATAGCAACCACAACCGCTATCAATACCACTACATTTATTACTGCTGACTGCTACTTCCACTATTGCTGGTACTAGTACTACTGCCATTAGTACTGAAATAACGATAGCAACCACAACCGCTATCAATACCACTACTTCACTACTACTATTACAACTACTACTACTTAAACTACTACTATTTCCACTACTACTACAATTACTACTACTAGTTGAAATAGTAGTACGCTACTACTACTACTACTATTTCCACTACTACTACTACTACTACTACTACTTACACTACTAATATTTCCACTACTACTACAACTACTAATACTACTACTAGTACTGCTGCTACTAATACTATTAAAACAACAACAACTACTACTACGACTACTACTGCTGCTGCTCCTACTACGAAGGATGTTCAAATTGAAATGCAATTCCTAGCATATCTAGAAAGGATTTGGTGATTTTCACAAACCAACTATCGGATTCCTTCAAAGTATTCACCTCCGTAAGCTATGCACTGTTTCAACCTTTTGATCCAATTTTTAAATGCAGTTTCATAGTCGTTTCTGGGTATATCCTTGAGACACTGGAAGATGGCTGAACCAAGATCTTTTCGTGTTTTGTATTTTTGTCCAGTGAGGTACTTTTTGAGCCTCGGGAACAGGAAGTAGACACAGGGCGCAAGGTCTGGATATACGGCAGGTGCGGAAGCTCTACAACATTTTCCTGCCTTAAAAAATCGCGTACAATAGCCGCTTTGTGGCTAGACGCGTTGTCATGCAGCAACCTGACCCCCGACAAACCTGTCGCTGGCCTGCGTCTATTGAAATATTTCTTCAACATTTTTTAGAACAGCCCCTCTGTAGAACTTGCTATTGACCGATTTACCTTTCGGAACAGCAATTTGTATAGCAGGCCCTTGATTTGTGAAGAAAACTGCATACATAACCTTTCTGACGCTCATTGTGCGTTTGGCTATACATGGCCTTTTCATGTCTTTTGTGGCCCATATCTTGTTTTCATGTTTTCGTTTGGGCTCATAGAAATGCACCCATGTCTCGTCGCCTGTGGCGATATTGGCAAACGAGCGATTATTGTATTTTGAGTACATTTTTCAGCAAAGATTTTGCCATTTTCACGCGGAGGCGCTTCTGCTCCTCTGTGAGCAAATGGGGTATCCATCGCGCAGTTATTTATTTTAAGGTGCTTCCTTAGAATTGAATGAACTGCCCCCATTGAGATGCCTACCTTTCGAGCTATTTCCCTAACAGTGAATCTTTTCATCTGTCGATACAATCTTTTTCTACAATTTTGGGACTGGTTGCTGTCTTTCTGCGATGGCCACATGGTGCATCTTGCAAGGACGTTATTCCACTTGCAAATTTTTTTCACCACCTAGTAACCGATGCATAGGACAGCTCACCAGGTCCATAAATTGAGCATATTTCATGAAATATCTCTTTTAGACCTATACCAAGAAAACAGCGGTTTTTGATGTAGGCGAACGCAGATTTTTTACTAACCATTTTATCATTAGTATGTACGAGTATGAAATGTTTCTCGTTGTGTAGCCGAGGCTAGAGAGGACAGAATTACACAAAACTGGTATCGACCGAGAGATAATTGATGCCCCTAGGCGATCCAAGTAGGTTTTTTTGTGAAATGCGTGCGTAGTTACATAATATAACCCGAGTTGCATTTCAATTTGAACATCCCTCGTACTATTACAACTACTACTACTACTTCTACTATTAATGCTACTACTATTACTTCTACTAGTACTGCTACTACTACTATTACAACAACAACTACTACTTCTACTACTACTACTTCTGCTGCTAGTACTATTACTACTACTTTTACTACTACTGCTGGTACTACTATTACAACTTTTACTACTACAACAACTACTACTACTACTACTACTGCTACTACTATATACTACTACTACTATAAAACAAGTACTACTACTACTTTTACTCTGTTACTACTATTTCAACTTCTCTACACATACTCTACTACTACTATTACAACTACTACTACTACTAGTACTGCTGCTACTACTATTACTACTACTACTACTACTACTACTGTTGATTTTGTTTACTACAACAACTTCTTCCACAACAACTACCATCATTACCATAATAATTGCTACATCACTACTACTACCACTGCTGTTACTATAACTACTATTACTACAACTATTACTGCTGTTGATATTGTTACTACAACAACTTCTATCACAAAACTACCATCACTACAATAAAATTTACTACATCACTTCTGCTACTACTACTACAACTGTTGAGACAACGACAACTACTACCACAACTACCATCACTACAACAATAATTACTACATTACAACAACAACAACTACTACTACTGCTGTCACTACCATCACTAATAACTACATTTAGAACCACCGCAACTACAGATGATGATGATGATGATGATGTGATGATGAAACAATTGACCTTTAATACTCTAAAAACGACAATTACTGCAACCACTTCTACTACTACTGCTGGTGCTGGTGCTGCTGATGATAATGATGTTAATTTAAATACTGCTGCTGATCATAAAACTTGTTAAGATACTACATACACCAAAACAACAACTACTGTTTCAGATATAGATCTATTGTTTTGCTTAACAATACTTCCAGTACTTTGATTGATGTGCACTAAAACAATAACGTCACACGTTTAATTAGAAGACACGTGATTACAAAGCGCCACCAAACCCCTGTTAGTTGTAGCTAGTTATATTTATTAGCCAATCAGAATATTACGTTTTACCGGGCTTTTACCTTGAACATTACGTCATTACTTTCTGAGTAGTTTTGTACTGGACATGAAACATGGTGTCAGAAGTTGACGAACGCTGAAATAAAATAAAATATTCGGCAAATACCAAGATGTTTCGCCTTAATCCTCCGGAAAATTTCAATTTCCATAAACCAGCGGAGTGGCCTGACTGGAAGCAGCGATTTGAGCGGTTCAGGATGGCTTCGAAACTGAGCAAGGACGACGGCGAAGTACAGATCAGCGTTTTAATTTACGCAATGGGCAAAGAGGCTGAGCACGTGTTGAAAACCTTTAATTTCGAAGAAGATGAAGACGAAGGGGATTTTGTGACAGTGCTTCAGAAATTTGAGGATTATTTTGTGCCCAAACGGAATATTATACACGAGAGAGCGAAGTTTCATCTCAGAATTCAGAAAGATGGTGAAAGTGTAGAGGAATTCGTAAGGAATCTGTACGAGATTGCGGAACATTGTGACTTTGGGAATAAAAATGAGGAGATCAGAGACAGGTTAGTCATTGGTATATCTGATAAAGATCTATCTGAGAAAATGCAGCTTAAATCAGATTTAACTTTAGAAAAAGCAGTAGAAATGGCACGACAGAAAGAAATTGCACAGTTACAATTGAAAGATCAGTTAACAAAAACGTCTATTGATGCAGTACACAAGGGAAAACCTCACGGAAAGCCACAGACTGCAAATAAATTCAGTAATCCTGGCACAAAACCCAAATACTCTAATGACTTCAGATCCTCAAGCTTTCAGTCAAGCAGGGGAAATCGGTGTAACAAGTGCAATTTACACCATGCTTATGGAAAATGCTTTGCAAAAGGGAAGAAGTGTAGAAACTGTAACAATTTTAATCATTTTGCTGTCTGCTGCTGGAAGAAAAGGAATGTGAATGAAGTGCATCAAAGTAATGAATCTACTGTTTTTCTTGGTTCAGTCACTGCATGCTCTGACAATTCACCACCATGGACAATGAATCTGAAGATTCATGGCAAGAGTGTAACTTTTAAGATTGACTCTGGAGCAGATACGTCAGTCATAAGTTATGATACATACCTTAGTCTGAGACGGACAGCAGATTTGATGCCAGTGCAAACTCCACTTATGGGTCCGGGTGGAAAGTTGGAGTGTATCGGGATGTTTCGCGCAGAGACAAAAGTTAAGGGAGACTGGTACGCATTTCCGGTGCACGTGATAAAAGGAGAAACCGGAAGTAACCTTCTTGGTCGTGCAGTGGCAGAACAAATGGGCCTGATACAGCGTATCAATGGTATTGAGGTTGATCAGGGAATATTCGGTTCGTTCGGACTTGTGAAATGTGATCCAGTTAAAATCATGTTGAAACCAGATGCCGAACCATACTGTTTGACAACAGCTCGGAGAGTGCCTTTCCCGCTTCTTGAGAAAGTTGAACAAGAACTGAACAAACTTGAAACAGAGGGAATTATTGAAAAAGTGACAAAACCAACAGACTGGTGTGCCCCTATGGTACCTGTGGCAAAACCTAATGGCAATGTAAGAATTTGTGTGGATTTAAAGCGTTTGAATGACTCTGTGAAACGCGAACATTATATGCTGCCAAATTTGGATGATATCGCACCAGATTTGGAAGGTGCCAAAGTTTTCTCAAAACTTGACGCTTCAAGTGGATTTTACCAGATACCACTAGATGAAGAGAGTCGCGAATTGACAACATTCATTACGCCGTTCGGTCGGTATTCTTTCAGACGCGTCCCATTTGGTATAACATCTGCACCTGAAATCTTTCAAAGAAAAATGACAGAAATGTTGAGCGGACTGAAAGGTGTGAATGTCATCATTGACGATATACTAGTGCATGGTAGAAATGAGAGTGAACACAATGAAAACTTGAAAACAGCACTGAAACGCATTCAGGACTCAGGGTTGAAACTTAATCCAGACAAATGTGAGTTCAGAAAAACAAAGATTGAATATTTTGGACACACAATATCTGAGCGTGGTATTGAACCCAGTGCTGAGAGAATTTCTGCAATTCAAGAGATGCCAGCGCCAACCAACGTAGGAGAACTGAGACGAGTGGTTGGTATGATCAATTATCTTGGTCGCTTTGTGCCAAAACTGGCAAGTGTAATTAAACCGATGACAGACTTACTGAAAGAGTCCAATGCATGGACATGGGGTGCAGCCCAGGACTTAGCTTATGCAGAAGTGAAGAAACTCGTGACTGAAGCGCCATGCTTAGCATTTTATGACAAGAACAAACCTATTGTAGTTAGCGCTGATGCCAGTTCTTATGGTTTAGGGGGAGCCATATTTGTTGAAGAAAGGGAAGCCTGAAGCCTGTAGCATTCTGTTCTAGAAAACTGACAGGTTCAGAAGAAAACTATGCACAAATTGAAAAAGAGTGTCTTGCATCATTGTGGGCATGTGAAAAGTTCTCGAGATACTTAGTAGGGCTAGAGTCTTTTCGACTCCTCACAGATCACAAACCATTAGTGCCGTTGATAAATTCTCAGGATCTCAACAACACCCCTTTGAGATGTCAGCGAATGCTGATGAGACTCCGAGGATTTAACGCAAAAGCAGAGCATGTACCAGGAAAGAACATTGTGGTTCCAGATACACTGTCTAGAAGTCCTCTTGATAAAGGAAATTATGACTTCATAGAAGAAATTGAATGTTACGCAGACTCGGTTGATATGTCCAGACCAATTGCAGATTTGAGACTAGAGCAAATCCGTGTAGAAACACAGGCTGACGAACAGCTACAAGATGCTATTGAATATACCATGAAAGGTTGGCCAGAATATATGAACACTGTATCAGCAGATCTTAGAGACATTTTCGCATCACGAAGTGAGCTGTCGGTCTATGAGGGACTACTACTATATCGCGATCGCATCGTCATCCCTGAAAAACTGAGAAGTGACATTCTAGAAAGCATTCACGAGGGCCATTTGGGGTTAAATAAATGCAGATCAAGAGCTCAGGCATCAGTTTGGTGGCCGGGTATTTCAAAGGATATAAAATCCAAAGTAGAAACATGTGAATTTTGCCAAAAGCATAGACCTGCACAACAGAAGGAACCTGCAATCATTACATCACTACCAAGCAGGCCATGGCAAAAGATTGCTGCAGACCTCTGTGAATTAGATAGGAAGTACTACTTGGTGATTACAGACTATTACTCAAGATTTTTTGAAATTGCATATCTCCAGAACACTACTTCGGACCAGGTAGTAGGAAAAATGAAAAATATCTTTTCTAGATGGGGTGTACCAGAAGAGTGTGTTTCGGACAACGGTCCACAGTTTACCTCAGAGACTTTTAAGTCCTTCGCAGCAAAGTATGGTTTCCGACAGACTTTTTCTAGTCCTCATTATCCGCAGTCGAATGGGGAAGCAGAAAGCGCCGTGAAGATCGCAAAAAAGATTTTGCGCCAAGACGACATTTTTGTGGCCCTGATGGAGTATCGCGCTACTCCTATTGAAGCAACTGGTTTAAGTCCAGCAGAGATGATGTTGGGGAGAAAAATCAGGACATTGTTACCTTCCCTACCTGCAACGTTGACCCCAGACTGGCTGGAGAGAGATGATGTGCGCTTGAAAGATGCTAAGTATAAAGAACGAGCTAGAATGAACTTTGACAAAGGGTCAAAACCATTACCATCACTCGCGCCGGGCGATAACGTGAGAATCAAGACAGACTCCGACAAATCTTGGTCAACGACAGGCAGAGTCGTGGAGGGGAACCCAGACCGTAGGTCGTACATCGTACAGACAAATGCAGGCCGATATCGGAGAAATCGACGACATCTACAGTTCACAGGTCGTCAGCAGCTGAGTAATCGTGGTAACATCGGTTGGAATGACAGAGCGAAATCACCGGTACCGTATGATACACTTGAAAGGGAACAGGGACACCGTGAAACTCCGGTGCCATATTTGAGATTCAAGATTCAAGATTTTATTATGGTAAGGCCTCCAGCCCATACACAAAAATATAAATACACATCATTTGCACATGCAAAGCAACGTATGTATTGTGACAGGTAGTCATATTTATCAACATATTTAAACTATATAACAAAGACACATCCTAAAGACAATACATAATATTATAAGTCATAGTGTAGTAAAGCTTTACTTGCCTAAATATTCATTTCTTACATTAGTTGCATGGAAGATAAACATTGCTAATTTCTTAATGACATCTTCATTTTTACATGCTATAAGATTGTAAAATTTTTCAACAGAGGGGTTTTCATAGTAAATAACTGGTATATATATTGAACGAATATTCTTATATAATGAACAAATGCATATAAAATGGTATTCATCCTCTAGATAACTTTCACAATATGGACAATCTCTATATTCCCTAGGTATATTATAATAACACATGTTTCTACTTCAAAATTAAAAACCTTTTTATACCAATTTTGCACATACTGATCTTTTAATCTAGTAACATATGTGGTGAGAAATAACTTTTGATTTGATACATATTGATGTTCCCATACATATCCAAAACCGTTTGAATAAAGATGTTGCCTAACACTGCTTACCCAATTATTATATCCTAAAGAATCAAAGTGTACTTGCATATCATAACATATTCTAACATATCTATATTTAGGCATATTGAGAATTCTTAACCAATAGCTAATGCATCTTTTGGCAGCATATATGTATAAAGGGAATCTTCCTAAGTCACCTAACACTGCATCATTACAAGCTGATTGTTTTACATGTAAAAAGCGTTTACAAGCAAAAATTTGAATACTTTCAAGACAAACAAAATTATTAAGTCCCAATTTCCGATCCATATAATAAAATTGGCTGGATTTTTGCATCAAATATTTTAAAATATATACTATATGGCAAACATTTGCAACATTCAAGAGATTTTATAACAGCTATCAGGGCTTTTTTCGCCTTCACACACATATTTTCAGCCATCTTGTAGAGGGAAAGTCTATTTGAAAAATAAATGCCTACATAAGTAAAACCATTTACAATATTTAGCTTTGAGTTTCCATAATACCATTGTTCTAATCTAGATAAAGTGCCTCCTCTTTTAAATACTAAAATTTTAGTTTTTTCTACATTTACATTGAGCTTATATTCAATACAAAAAGTGTGTAACAGTTTGAGTTGCTTTTGCAATCCAGCTACAGTGTCTGAAATACATGCTAAGTCATCTGCGAACATAAGTAAAAATATTTCCGTTAAATCTGGATAAAGCTGTATACCACGAACATTGTTATCACACAAAATATTATAAAATTCATCAATAAAGAGGGCAAATAAAATCGGACTGATACAACAGCCTTGCCTAAGGCCAAGTGGACAATCAAATAAATCTGAGCAACCCTTCCTTGTCCTTACATATGCTTTTACCGAAACATATATGGATTTAATAGATGAGTATAAGTGGCCTTTTATGTTCTTGCGCTTTAATACATCAAACAGAATAGGTCTGCTTATCGAGTCAAATGCCTTTTGAAAATCAATAAATGCTACATATACAGGCTTACCCCTTCTTTGGAAATATTTATTAACAATAGAATATAAAATAAATGCATTGTCCACAGTACAATAACCTGAACGAAAACCTGCTTGACACTCATTTATTTTGTTATATGCCTCAACATAAAAAGTTAATCTTCTGTTTAAAATAGATGTATATATCTTACATAGGATATCTAAGAGAGATATACCCCTGTAATTACTTGTATTATTTCTGTTACCTTTCTTATGTATAGGTATAATTATACTTTTTGTCCACTTTTCTGGAAAAGTGGATGATACAAATATTTTGTTAAATAACTTATTGATATAAGGTAGAAGAATATAACATTTATTAATTTATTTTTTAAAAATTTTTTCCGTTCTCTTCAATATTTTCATATATTGTTGTTGTAAAAAATTTTTAAAAAAGCCAACAGTTAATACTAATATTTGGTTCATTTCTAACTGTTTCTGACAACTTTTTTAATTCTTGCCAAAATATTTTTGATTTTTTTATATTTTTATTTAATGTATTCATAGAATCATTGTTATATTGTACCTTTTTACTTTTACATATGTTCTTATATGCATATTTTTTATTTATATAATTACTTAAGTTCTCTTCATTTCTAAAAGAGCGAAAAGATCTAAGAGCCTTTTTTGCCTCAGTCTTTGCCTTTCGACATTCTTTGTCAAACCATGCTTTTCCTTTTTGCTTACAGATATGTTTACGTACTTTACTATGTTTGAAAGTTTGGCTACAATCAATTAGTATAGACTCAAACTTATCTAAAATGACATTTACATCAGTTTCATTCATATACATGTTTTGTAAAGTTAATAGGCTCTTTTCAGTTTCATTTTTTAGAAATGCATTATAATCTTCTTTTGTTTTTTCATTCATTACATAATACTCATGGTTATAAGAAGTGTCTTCCATACTGTTTTCTTCTTGTACATGTAATGTTAAGGTTAGTGATAAAGGCATATGAGTACTTTCAGTTCTGTCCAATACCTCAAAGGTTAGCGCTAGATTAAATAAACCTTCTGCAAGTATAAAATAGTCAATAACACTTGCTCCATTTTGATTGACAAATGTAAAATCTGCACTGTGTTGTTGAGCAGAATCATTCAATTTTCTCCCATTTACTATATAGCATGAGAAAATTTGGCAGAATCTTAGGAGTTCTCGTCCAAATTTGTTTACTGTAAGATCTTTTGTTTGGCGTGGACTATCAATAACGTTATCAAATACCTCTCTGTATTCCTCAAATTCTGGTATATGATCAAATGCTGTAAAATCAGATAAGTCTCCTGTTCTTGCATTGAAATCACCACATAGCAAAAAATCATAACCTGCCCATTGGTTGCTGCTTAGTAACTCCTCGAGCCTCTGAATGCAGGAGATAGAAGTATCGTTATAAAAAGGTGAATTTTCTGGAGGTGCATATAACGCAACATATAAAATGTTTTTCTCATGTTCAAATAATGATTTATCTATGGCAAGGACAATACCAAATTCAAAACTTTCGGCAACTCTATTTACACAATGTACAATACTACTTTTAACAAAAACTACAACTCCCCCCATTGACCTTCCACCAAGTAATGATTTTTTGGCATTTTGACTAAATATCTTAAAGTCAGGTAGGAGTGAATCACAAAAAGCACAGTTAGTTGTGTCCCATGTTTCCTGTATACTTATTATGTCATAACAATTTAAGAAACAATTTATGTTAAATAAGTTCAGTTTATTTTTAAAACCTTCAATATTCCATGACAGCAACTTCACTGAACATTTAGGGCTTTGGCCACATCCCTATTGAAGATTCAAGGTTATATTCGTGTCAGTTTCATTTGTAACAGTCGCATCCATATCTTCACTAACCGGTTCATTTATACCATTTTGACGAACAGCTCTTCGATATACTCTAGCCTCTTGGTTTCTTGGGCTTTTATTTGTTGATTTTTGGTATGTTACAAGTTTTCCTCCTTTGAAATATCCATGTAAGCCCAACCTGTTGACCTCTTTCAATTTTTGTCGCTGAAGGTAGGATAGGTCATTGGCAATGCGAATACCTGCATTCCTCAAAGCATTCCGATATTTAAATAATTTAAACTTATCATCTGCTTTTTTGAACACCATCACAATCATTCTGGGGGCATTTCCTCTTTTACCGACACGTTTAGCCTGGCTAATTGAACCCTCATTTAAACCATCATCAGAAACTGTCACTGAAAAGACTTTTTCATTGATAATTTTTTCTAGACTTTTTGACTCATTTTCAAACTCAGCAACTCCAAACACTCTCAGAGACGTCTTTAACCTTTCAGATTCGCTAATGAAAAGCTGCTGTTCAATATTATCAACAAGTTCCCTTGTTGATTCGTTATGGTATGAGAGGCTGCCGATATCACTGTTGATTGCCTCACAATTGAATTCTATTTCATCTATACGCTGATTCATGTTTGATAATTTGTTTTCTAATTGAGATTGCTTTCTATTTATTTTCACAATATCAGTTTTAATGGTAGATATTTCATTCTTTAGGCCTCTCATTTCTTCCTGGACACCTAATACTACAGTTTTTACAGTACATATTTCGTTTTTGACTTCATGCATTGCTTGTAGAATTATCTGAGTATCCTCTGTAGGGCCCGGGTTAAGTTCTATATCAGCTGACAGAGTGAGTAGCCGCATTGAGTATGTGGAATACAGTGTTTCACTCATCTCACACTGTGATGACATTGTCCCAAAATAACCGGGATTTGACATGTGTTGATCATCAAGCTCACAATATTCCACTATTGGCGTGGAATACTCATTCATAAGATGGGCGTGACCTCTTGCTATTTCATGAATTATTATCACGGACCACAGCATAAATATACATGTAGCAAAGCTGCTATAGTGAATATCTGGACCGTCAGAGCAGGGATTATACTGGTCCGTTTTCACATGTTTGGAGTGTTTCCTTGATAACTGCCTTAGGTTAAACATTCCTATCCGGCACCTGTATTGTTCTGTAGCAATACCCATTGTTGATCTGCTCTCTGTTCAAACAGTTCAAACAATGTCAAATCAGTGCTTAACAGTATTGCACATGCAATATCCTGATTGCTAATTCACTCACTGTGACAACACCCTATGTACAGGTGACCAACAGCTGATCCAATAGGTAAAATCATGCAACCGTGAAAATTCTATTGTTCTCTATTGAAAAATTAATATCAGTCTATATTACAAGATATATATATCAACTTGCCTCAATAAATAGTCCAACAGTTTCTCCATCAAATTGTCTATCCGTCCATATATTTTTCACTTTTATATTCCATCAATATCACTTCTTATTTAGGAATATCTACAGAGCTCAAAATTCATGCCTGCTACCTTGTCACAAAACAAAACATGAACAGGGACACCGTGAAACTCCGGTGCCATATTTGAGAGATCGCAGTAGTGTTAAAATTCTTTGTGAAAGTGATAATGAAAATCGCGAAAGTGTGTACAGGCATCGTGAAAACCCGATGTTCTGTAAGGAAAGGGATAAAAGTGTTCATAAGCACAGTGAAAATTCAGTGCCAGATATCATTTCGCGTCCGACATATGGACACAGTGACACTCCTGTGCCAAACAAGGAATCATCAGCAGAAGTGCATCCTGGCAGCACCAGCAAGTCTTCGCTAGTCACAACTCGGAGCGGCCGGACAATTGTCAAGCCAAAGAAGCTAGAAGACTTCATTACTTAGATTTAAGTATAGTGCTTGTGCACTTAGATAAGGTGCTTGTGCACAACTTAAGAGTAATCTCTAAATCCAGAGAATTCTCATAAGTTTCATTGATATAAATAGATGTTTTAAAATGTTTAAATTTAACATGTTTAGTTTGTTCACATAGTTAAAGCCATAACTAGTTACAGTGTGTAAAGTTACCACTAAGAGGGGGAGATGTTTCAGATATAGATCTATTGTTTTGCTTAACAATACTTCCAGTACTTTGATTGATGTGCACTAAAACAATAACGTCACACGTTTAATTAGAAGACACGTGATTACAAAGCGCCACCAAACCCCTGTTATTTATTTTTTTGCCAATTACGTTTTCCGGGCTTTTACCTTGAACATTACGTCTTACTTTTTTTGGAACCACCACCACCACTTCTACTACTAATAGTACTACTGATGATGATAATTATTCTACAACTACTATTAAAGCTGCTGCTGATGATGATTACAATACTACTACAAATACTGCTACCAACATCACTCCTTACTATTAAATAGTACTATGAACACTACTATCGCTTCCAATACCGACACCATCAGTTCTACCACCACCATAACTTCTGGCTCTGGTGCTATGTTTAGGTGGGTAAAAATGTTACCTACCTTGAATAGTTCGCTCGGCCACATTTCCAGCTTGTGATCTTCCTGTAAAACAATAAGATCAATATTATTAACTTGACAAATAAATTAAACAGAAAGTAACTAACTTATAGAAAATAATTAACAATTTAAAATAAATGATGACTGTTTCAATGATGTGTATTTTTCTAAATAACGAAAGGAAAAGAATAACATAGACATTTCAAAAACAATGAAGGCTGAATGAGTACTTCAAACAATAACAACAACAATAACAACAACCAAATGATATTGGGATAAATCATCATCAGCTGGATATCATGACTGTTTTTAATTCACAGTTTTAATAAAATTAATAATCGATAAAATAATGAAAAATTTATGAAAAATGTGTTTAATTTATAAAAAAAAGAAAGAATATTCAAAATGGCGGCTGCCGAGTGAAAAAAAAATAAATAAAAAAATAGATAAGTAAACTGAACATAGAATACCGTTATGAAATATAAAAAGTATAAATACAAATAAAGTCTATATAGTGACCAAAAAGAAAACAAATAAAAACTTATTACATACTTTAAATAAATACTAGAACTATCACTGAAGGTGATTCATACCCCAACCCCCATCTTTGACACAGGATGTATTCACATGACACATAAAACGAATGTTCACACATAGGATTTGGGCTTATAAGCATACCAAAAAAAAATATTATCACTAAAGGTGATCAATACCCACACCGGAAGTCTGTCATGTGTAGGAATACAGTATGTAAGGTTTAAAGTTAGTGTGAGCAATGGTTCAAAAGTTTTGGACAATGCTAAAAAGTTTTGACAGACAGACAGATAGACAGTGAGACACACATACAGACACACAGAAGAAAACAATTTGCCCCCAAGATCTGTAGCTGAGGAGAATAAAAATGCAGTCTAATTATGGTTCACATCCATATTTATTGTTTGCAAAAACCTGTTTACATTGTGGTTTTCTTATGCACTGCACTTCCTCTCATCAAGATCAATCTACATATGAAGTTTCATCAACCTAGCTACTTTAGTATTGGAGTTATGCTCCGGACAAAATCAAAAGATTAAAAATGACAAAGGGCAATAACTCCTTTCAAAATACATGCAGAGTTATGGTTCTTATGCACTGCACTTCCTCTCATCAAGATCAATCTACATTTGAAGTTTCATCAACCTAGCTACTTTAGTATTGGAGTTATGCTACGGACAAAATCAAAAGATTAAAAATGACAAAGGGCAATAACTCCTTTCAAAATACATTCAGAGTTATGGTTCTTGTGCACTGCACTTCCTCTCATCAAGATCAATCTACATATGAAGTTTCATCAACCTAGCTATTTTAGTATTGGAGTTATGGTCCGGAAAAAACCAAAAGATTAAAAATGACAAAAGGCAATAACTCCTTTCAAAATACATGCAGAGTTATGGTTCTTATGCACTGCACTTCCTCTCATCAAGGTCTATCTACCTATGAAGTTTCATCAACATAGGTACAGTAGTTTTGGAGAAATGCTCCGGAAAAATATTTGTAGACCAACCGCCGGACCGACGGACCGACCGACCGACCGACAGGGTGACTCCTATATACCCCCCCCCCCCCCAAATTTCATTTGTGGGGGTATAATGATCTATTTAAAGATTGAATGATCAATGATTAATAAATAAATGCATACTGTTACAAAATATAAGATAAGGAAATAAAAAAAAGAATGAACAATGAAAGAACAATCAAAATGGCGGCTACTGATTGAAAACAAAATTTTAAAAAAAAAATTAATTAATAAAGCTGATATGTGATAAGAATTGTTCAAAGAATGAAAGAAAAATCAAAGAAAATCAAAATGGCTGCTGTGTAGAAACATTTTGATTGTAACAATAAATACCGTGATGAAGAATAAATGCAATACATACATAAATAAATAAATAAGATATAAGATAAGTGCCAAAGAATGAAAGAAAGAAAAGAAAGAATTTCAATATGGCGGCTTTGATATAAATATGAAGTAAAGTCTTACCTTCAGTTCTCCGTCAACTGGAATTCCTGCACGTGATCACTCCACCAAGCGCCCACGTACATTCGGTCTCCCTCGGGACTGAGGCTGATAGCCTGGAGCATCTTACACAAACCGTCTTCATTCCCAGGATCTGTGTGGACCGGTCACCTGTGTTCCATTCGTCTGAAACATATAAGGCCACAAGATGGACGGTTCCATTCCCACAACAGACAAACACTGACCCCGCCCTGTCCACTGTAACACCGCGGGGAAAGTCCAGTCCCTCCAACTTGGTCATCACTGACCAGTCACGTGTACTAATACTGGTCAGCGTGTTGTTCCCTTCGTCTGAAACATATAAGATCCCGGAACCAGGACTGACCGCGAGGTACCATGGTAGACGAAACAGTCGAGCCCCGTCATGATCTGTCTGGAGTCTCCTCAGGACTTGTCCGTCCATGTCCAGAATCTCAACTTTCACCGGGAAGTCAAAACTCACCGCGAGTTTCCTGTCCTGATTGACCTGGATTCCCCGACACCAACCTTCAACAGAGATGACCTTGTCCGTGTCCGTGATCTGGTCATTGGTCACTCTGATGTAACGTAGACTACTGGCATAAGGCATGGTAACGATGAGGTCACGAGTTGCTGATTCCTCGGTGACGTCACGAGGCACGAGCGCCGTGTCCCAGGGCCAGGAGGGGAGGCTGATCTGAGACACGATTTCGTTACGTTTTGTGTCGACAAGTTTGACAGATTTGTTCCCGCAGTCACAGAGGAAGACTTTGTTCTGATCCAGAACACAGATACCTGAGATACCACATGGCCTCTCGTCTGACTTACTTTTCACTTTTATATCCCTCACGTGTTTTCCTTTCAACTTGAAGTCATGTCGCCGCACGTGCAACTTCCCGAGGGTTTTAAATGAGAATTCAACGTGCTTTAATTCCACGTCCGGCTCAAACCTGTACCTCGTGATCCCGTTCTTTGAATGTATTGACTCGATCTCCGACTGAATCTCCGCCATTTTCTTCTCAGTTTTTTTCATAGCGACAAACAGTTTATTATATTGGTTTTTATTTAATTTTTCATCGAGTTCTGCAGACAGTTTCTGTAGGTCGGTTTCCATGGTTACACAATTCTTGGATATTTTGTCCATTACTTGAATGTCGCTTACGGCTATTTGATCAATTTCTCGCACTAAAGACAGTTCCAGTTTATCAAAGAATTTTACTAATTCCTCCTTCATGTGTCGAACCTGCGACCTGGTCTCCTCGTTAAGTTGTTCAATGGCGGCCTTGTTTCCGTCTGCTGTTTCTTTGTTTTTCTTCACTCTCTCAATCAATTCCGACATGTTGTCACGGAGAGAGGAAAACTCCCGACTGTTTCCGATGTCTTTTGTCTCGTCGGGAATGAAACTTAGACCACAATTTCCATGATTTAAAGTCACACACACAGAACAGAGAATGTCTTTGTGTTTCTTACAGTAATACTCTAACAAGCGACCATGTTTCTCACATCGTTCAGTTAATGGATCACGTGGTACCACTTTCTCCTTTGGCATGGACACTTGATCTAACATCACGTGGTCTCTACATATCAATGGAACACAGTGAACTTTAAAACAACTCTCACACAAGTGATGCTTACAAGTGTCGCAGAAGCCGTGTGCAGACCTGGATTTACCGCCAACACTACAAGGATAACAGAGGAGAGGATCACATTCCTCGGACAGGTTTGTGGCTTCAGCCATGGTCACGTGTTTGTTGAAGATGGTCAGACGTCAATATTCGGTAGACGGGAATACGTCAAAATGCACAGTATCTGTTAATGGAAATGAAAAAAACTTTAATTATACAAAAAAAAAAATGTTTTGAAAAATAACATTTATTTAATTACATTTCAAACTGCACTGAATTGTATAGAAACAAAGCGAAACGTATTTTTAAAGTTAAGACAGTTTACTCATATTTATAATGGGCTTTTAACCTATAGGCGAATTTCTTTTAAGTCATGCAGATTTTCCCTTATCTGCTATTTAGCCCAGATTTCATTCATAGGCAATTTTCTTTGAATTCATTTATTATCCCCGAAATATGTATTCAAGTTTTCTTATTTAGATAGATATACATACCTTAAAAATGAAGCAAAAAGAAAAAAGATTGCTGATCACAAAACAACAATGAATTACTTATAGGTTCGATTCCTCGTCACGTACATGACAGATTACTGTGGTCAACCTTTAAGGCATGTGGGTTTTCTTCGGGCTCTCAGGTTTCCTCCCATAATAATGACTACATTCCCCGCAAGCCGTATATTCGAGATTGTGAGAACCTGTTTCGTAATCATTGTAAAATAAGTAAAGTTTAATCTTAAATTATAAAGACCATAAAGTAAAATCATTAAAAAGACACGTCGTGCTCTTGTGTCGCCAAAAAAACTGCGGGTTCAGGGTTCGATCCCGTTAGGCTCAAGACTCTAACGACTCATGGTAATTCTATGTCAAAGTACTGGTCCAACCCAAACAACATATATGACAATCATGAGAGTAATTTAACTTTAAAAGTTCCTGCAAAAAATAGGATGTAAGAAAGCATGAATGGTTGGATTGAAAAAAGAACACAGATGGAAAGACCGGATGATAGACATTTAAAAAAGAGCATAGATAGACAGGTAAACAGACAGGCAGGCAGATAGATTGACATATAGGACTACAGGGCAGACAGATACATGGATAGACAGGAAGGCAGATAGATAGACAGATAGGACTACAGGGCAGACAGATTGTTGGATAGGCAGGAAGGCAGATAGATAAACAAATAGGACTACAGGGCAGACAGATACATGGATAGACAGGACGGACAGATACATGGATAGACAGGGCAGACAGATTGTTGGATAGACAGGAAGGCAGATAAATAGACAAATAGGACTACAGGGCAGACATATACAAAGATAGACACGCAGACAGATGCATAGATAGATAAACATACAGACAGACTTACAGAAGGCAGAAATAGTTTTATCTCACATGCCAAGCATACCAGTCGTCGATGTGGTGGTCTTTTATTTTCCCAGAAGATAGCTTCCCTGTTACAAAAGAAAATAAACATAATCACGTTAGAAGCATATATTTAGATATAACATTTATTTATCTAAATTAAAATCAAACATTATCGACCATGATCCACAAATCATCATTATGAATCGAATTAAACCGAGATCGATTCCGGCGTTGATGCAAACATGTGCAGCGTATAACGATGGGCAGATCATTTTGTTTTTCTGATTTATATCTAAAGTTATTTTTTCGATTAAGAAAGAGAAAGGATTATCGAGATTTGATTTAAATGATCTATACGAAAAAATATCCACCATGCAGGTACAGAATCATAAATGGAGTTTGATCTATCTTTACATTTCATAGATCGAAAACATCACATTTCTTCATCCGAAAACATAAAAGTTTAAATGAAAATATGAAACGATAAGATAAAACAAGGAAATAAACCTTAATTCCAAAGATGCAACTAAAGCTAAATGTATCCAGAAGAGATGAGTAGATCAGCATCTTCACTCTTCAAAAGTTCGACAGAGACTGACACTTACAGCGTCTGATGTCATAAATATATGACGTCATTATAACACGTCATATAGCAAAACGGGGATTGTAACTTACATTATAACGTGATCAAAAAGAAAGAAATGATAATATTGTTTAGAAGTATGTTTAATTTGTAAAGTCGTTATAAGCAAGGTACAATAAGAAAAATAAATTCAATTAGATTGAATAAATATAATAATTAGAATTAAATTATAGATGAATGAATGAATGAATGAATGAATGAATGAATGAAAAAGAAAAAAAAAAAACAAGGCTCACATTAATGTTAATCGTTCAACTTTGGAGAATTGGCAAAAGGCGCTTCCGTGGTTGCGTATAAATATAATAGTCTGAAAACGAAGTGCAGATGAAATTTTCAACATGTGAAATGTTTATCTGGGCAAATGGTGGAGCTTCTGTTATTAAAAAGTCAGCACTTGACAGGTACATAAGTTGTAATACTTATATATGACTTGACTTGACTATTTGAGTTTACTGTCGCTCCGACAGTATTTCAGTCATATAGCGACGTCCAGCTAATTACAGGTGGAGGAAGACCCCGAATGCACGGAGGCATCCGGGTAAAACCACCGACCTATCGCTAGCTTGATGGAAGGCTTCCTCACATGAAAATTCGAGTGAACAATTTGTGGTATCTTACCAGATGACATGTAAGCGCTGAACGATACGGATTTTGTACAGCAAGAAATAAATATGTATCTTGAACGCACGTGAAACGCACGTTTAATTTTTCTCATTTTTTTTTTTTTCAAAATGAATATGTTGTATATAGCGCTTGGGAAACTGATTGATGAAATATATCTTTCTACACGTTAATATATTGATTAAATCTAACAAAAACAATGAAAATGCATTTGTAAAATGCCGTAGTGTTTAAAGAAAAAAAATATATTTCGCCATTCTCTGTCCATTTCATGTATTTCGTGATTTGTGAAATGGACATCATTTCATTGAGATGCTATCGTCGATGTCAATAAATATCACAAATGTAAATTGTTCTCTAGGTTAAAGGTAATGTATTGATATAATCATACATTTATATTGAAATCACAGCTTTATAATGCCTTAATAGGAAATTCAAAAGTTCATTTCTCTATTTTCGGTCCATTTCGTCAGCTTGGGAAAGACTTATCAATGGGCATATTCGACTTGGTGTTTGTTGACTATTTTTTTCCGGATTTTCATGAGAGGAAGCCTTCCAGCTGGCTTGCGGTAGGTCGATGGTTCTATCCGGATGCCTCCGTGCATTCGGGGTCATCCTCCACATTTAATTAGCTGGACGTCGCTATATGACTGAAATACTGTCAAAGCGACGGTAAACTCAAATAGTCAAGTCAAGTCATTCGACTGGTTGAGCGCTAAGATTGTAACGTCAGAGCGTTAAGCACTTGCTCTACACAGAAAAGTCTCCGTTGATAATCTCTAAATGATTTTTAATATTAAAAACTAGTACACATAAGTGAATATGTTGCTTACTCAAATAACTGATCGTATATTTTAGCTAAACAAAACTTTATAAGGTTGTAAATCTAAATCTAACTATTTAGCATTCTCCGTTAAAGTATAACGTGAACACGTTCTGTGTAGGGGTTATTAGATAAAAATAGAATAATGTCACGTGTCTTGAAAAATATGTCAAGGATGTCCAATTTTATCACTTCAGCTTGATTAGTGGGTTCCGTGTACCATAAAAACTTATAAATTATATGATGAACAAGGTGAAAGACATCCTTTTTCACATCTTTATGTTTTTAACTTCTAAGCGACAGCAATGCAATTATCTATCCGACTGGGCATTTTTCGTTGAATAACTTTTCTTCTTTACGAATTAAACTCTGACCACATTTGGTATGATACCACAATCACATCATTATGACACTGGGCCCACACATTCTGTGATATCACACAATAAATATCTGGTATGATACCACAGTCACATCATTATGACACAGGGCCCACACATTCTGTGATATCACACAATAAATATCTGGTATGATATCACAGTCAAATCAATATGACACTGGGCCCACACCTTCTGTGATATCACACAATAAATATCTGGTATGATACCACAGTCACATCATTATGACACTGAGCCCACACATTCTGTGATATCACACAATAAATATCTGGTATGAAACCAGTCACATCATTATGACACAGGGCCCACACATTCTGTGATATCACACAATAGTCATCTGGTATGAAACCACAGTCACATCATTATGTCACTGGGTCCACACATTCTGTGATATCACACAATAAATATCTGGTATGAAACCACAGTCACATCATTATGACACTTGGACCACACATCCTGTGATATCACACAATAAATATCGGGTATGAAACCACAGTCACATCATTATGACACTGGGCCCACACATTCTGTGATATCACACAATAGTCATCTGGTATGATACCACATAAAATTAACATCATCCTGACAATTGGTGGACACACATGATTTTTCACACAATAGTCATCAGGTACGATACCACAGTCACATCATTATGACACTGGGCCCACACATTCTGTGATATCACACTATAAATATCTGGTATGATAGCACAGTCACATCATTATGACACTGGACCCACACATTATGTGATATCACACAATAGTCATCTGGTATGATACCACAGTCACATCATTATGACACTGGGCCAACACATTCAGTGATATCACACTATAAATATCTGGTATGATACCAGTCACATCATTATGACACAGGGCCCACACATTCTGTGATATCACACAATAGTCATCTGGTATGAAACCACACATATTAACATCATCCTGACACTAGGCGGACACGCATGATGTGATTTCACACAATAGACATCTGGTATGATACCACACAATTAACACCATCCTGAAACTAGGCCCACACATTATGTGGTATCACTTCAAAAGACATCTGGTATGATACCACACAGTCATAAAATGCTGACACAGGGTCCATACATTATGTGATATCACACAATATACATCTGGTATGATACCACACAGTCATATCCTGACACAGGCCCCATACATTATGTGATACCACACACAGTCATAAAATGCTGACACAGGTCCATACATTATGTGACATCATGCCATAATATCTCGTATGGTACCACACACAGTCACATTATCATGACACAGGGCCCACAAATTATGTGATGATAAACTAGGCCCACACATTCTGTGTTAACAATTTTAGGATCTAGTGGTGGTTTTGAAAGAGTGAGGTTTTAGTTCTGCTATTTTTCTTCTGTATGTACACAAATTGTGTACTTTAAATTTACTTTGTTTCAAATATAAAACGAGTTTGAAATATTATTATGCATAGATCCATCTGCTGAAAATTGAACCAAACTTACTAGTGACGAACTATACAAAACTAACCATGGATTTTAATTAATGTTCCTTCAGTATGTAAATCCCAATAATAAATCCCATGTTGTACCTTTCACAAACGTCACTGTCCTTTTTGTTATTAGCGTACTATCACAGAAATGTTTTAATAGCAATACAAAACGTCAAAATAAACATTTAATACTGGGATAAAATCATGTGTGTGCATTTACGTGTATGCCTCGTTATGCATTAAGAAATACTTTTGATGCCCTAGATGGCTATTTTCACCAAACATCTACTTACCTTATGGATCACATGAACTTTTCCTTTCCTGCTGAATGTATAAAATCATAAACCTCCCATCCAACGTCTCGAGATTGAAAATGTTTACGTGGCACTATATTTTTGTCCTCAATAAGTGTGTAAAACAGTAGAATAAACACACTGCAATTACTTTGTATAAGATTAAACTGCCGTGTAAGAAACCATTCCCGGTATCTCCCCGTCAGGCTAGAACATGACTGTACTATTTCGATATACAAAATGGCTGATTTTCGGAAAACCTACTTTCTTTATCGCTTCCACGAAGTAACCCGGTAATAGCGAAAACAGTGTATCAATGTTAACCGATACTCAAATATACAGCGTTTTATCACCAATCACAATAGCTGGTGTGTGTATAGCTACATAGTGCATACACAAAGACCTGGGTGTATACAAACATCAGATAAGATTACATAACCGGAAAATATTCCAATTAAAGTTCACAGTTTTAAAATTTAAACCTTGTCCGCTAACATATATATCTGTTGACGAGATAATTCTTGTGAACATGTGGAAGCTTTAAGTCCATGTCAAGGTACATAGTTACTTTGGTGGGCCAATAATTAAACAAAATTAGCTTGCGGTTAAGCAAAATACCTTTTTTAAATATACATTTTATTTGAATATCGATATATATTGCTTTATTTACTCCTTTATTTACTTTAAGGACTTACTTAAATATTGATGTGCGTATTGTTCGTCCGACAAAATCATAGGAAACATCTATATGATATGTATATTTAAGGAGATGGGTTCAATTGGCTTAAATCGAAAAATGTTCATGCATAAAAGTACATGTTTTTTAGCATGCTCAAGATAACATGGAGTTATGCATGAAGTTAGAAGGAAGACAGCCTAGCAGCCAGGACGTTTTAAGTCAGCTAGCAGCTTGGTGGCGTAAAGTCAGCGGTCTGGTAGCCTAGCAGCTTGGTGGCGTAAAGTCAGCGGTCTGGTAGCCTAGTAGTTTGATGGCGTCAAGTCAGCGGTCTTGTTGCCTAGCAGTCTGGTGGGTGAAGTCAGCGTCTGGCAGCTTAGCAGCCGGTGGCGTGAAGTTAGCGTCTGAGTGTCAGTCAGCGTTCTTGTTGCCTAGCAGTCTGGTGGCGTGAAGTCACTGGTCTGGCAGTTTAGCAGCCTGGTGGCGTGAAGTTAGCGGTCTTGTTGCCTAGCAGTCTGGTGGCGTTAAGTTAGCGGTCTGACAGACTAGCAGGCAGGTGGCGTGAAGTCAGCGGTCTGGTAGCCTAGCAGTCGGTGGCGTGAAGTAGGCTGGTGCGGTCATTCAGCCTAACAGGCCCGGTCTGGTAGCCTAGCAGTCTGGCGGCGTGAACTTATTAACTGGGATAAAATGTGTCCTCTGTGAGGCTCATATGGGATTAGGGATGTCCTCCCTGTGAGGCTCATATGGGACTAGGGATGTCCTCCTTGTGAGGTTCATATGGGATAAGGGATGTCCTCCTTGTGAGGCTCATATGGTTATGTGTTTGCGGGATTGAGGTGTCCTCCAACAGATAGAGAGATCTGTTGTTATGTGAGGCTCATATTATAGTTAGAGATAGATAATATAGGAAAGTAAGAATTTGAGGAGGAAGGGTGTAGAAGTTTTGGACTTAGTTTTAGGGGTACTCTTTCGTCTGTATGTAAAAGATATTAATGAAATGAAATCATGTAGAAAACTAGGTTTACCTAATATCTATCCTATGGTATTTTAACTAACTGTTTTATATTCTATCTTTATTGTACCATTATTCTACCCTAAAAACTACGACTTTTTTTTTTTTGCTAAACCTACAAATCTACAACTACCTATTCTTTTTTTTTTTAAAACTACATTTTCTGATGTTTTTTTTGTCCCTAGATGACTAGTTACAATGTTTTTGTTCTATTGACTCAATGCTAGCGGACATTCTACTCTACATTTTTTTTAATGCTCTGGGTGTAGATTAATTTCATAAATAGGACTGTGTATTTATATATAAAGTTTCTGGCCATGTTTCTCTCAACTTTACGAACAAAATTTTCCATTCCATAGTAATTAGATAGAGTTTGAAACTTTCTGCCTTATTACTGTAGTTAATATAAAATTGGTGGAGTCATACCTCCGTATGCGCGTGCTTTTACAGTAACCCGGATATTGTTGTTTTTAGTCCGCCATTTGTAATAATTTGTGTATTGGATTATGCTTGACGGATTCGGGGATTTATGGTATGGTAAGGTTGAGATAACTGGGTTTGTCGGTTTAATTCAATATTACCGGGTCTGAATATTCAAATGTGAGTGTTATTTAAAGCTGACTTGTTCGAATTCCATTGGTTTTCCATGTGATAGCAATCGGGGTTTATTTGGTTTGATGTAACTTGGTTTGTATTATGATTTCACCCGTTTCTTACTTTTGTAAGGAATTTTCAGGATGTCTAAATTTTTGACATTTAATATAGTTTTCTAAGAATGAATAAATAGCTTCTAGCCGAAAGACAAATACTAGTAGTATTTAAGTTTTCCTCTCTTGTTTTGTTTCTGTTGATTAAATGTTTGTATTACCCAACACCCTGTTATTTATTTGTCGAAGTTAAAATATAGCTGGTAACTGGTATTATTAGTATACAAGACAATTGTTAGTTAGATATAATATCATATCATTCTTCCTCCATCAATTTTTAGTCATTTTATTTCGTTAACAGACGTCCATTGCAGTATACCAAAAATCAAAGACCGCGCCCACCAAATTTTAGGAAAACGCTCCCTCCAATCTCCCGTAGAAAAGACATGATAGATAGTAATTATAAAACCCTGCTTTCCCCAGGGCGATTACCCAACCTGAAGCGGATTTGAGATCCCAGGTGCAACCATCCACCACCACTGTCAGGCCGATTCAGGTGATTTCACCCTATTCCTACGGGATATTGTGTTTCTTAGAGGTTTGAGCTGTGCTGTGCATGGAGGGATTTGAGATCCCTTGTATGTTTCAATTCGAGTCTGGTTTTAAGTAGTGATTTGAGATCTCGTGTATGAATTTATTGTATGAGGTGGAGTGGGCCGGAAGGATTTAAGATCCCAAACATGCTCTGCATTTTGACTGATTCAACTGCAGAGACTGTGTGTGTGTGTGTTTTTTTTTTTTTTTTTTTTTTTTTTTCATTAGATTTGAGATCTTTTTAGTTTTATTTTGTATTTATTTTTATCGTTGTATATCCAAATTCTTAGGTATTTTCTTTCTTTACAGGAAAGAGTAGAGTTTCTCTGTTAACTATTGTTATATTAATTGCATTCAGTGCTCTTTCTAATAATTTACATTCTTTTTTGTATTGTATGCATTTGAAGAAGACGTGATCAAAGGTTTCTTTTTCTGAGCACCATTCACAGGCTGTTTTTAATAATCAAGTTACTAGATCTTAGTCTTAGCTGAGTAATTATCCTGTTGTGTTTCGGATTTTCAAAATATGTGTTATTTTTGTTGGACATGTACCATATTGAAAAATCTTTTCTGTCTTATAAGTGAAGGTTTGGGATAAACCTTAATGATAGACAACGATTTACCTGTACCATAACCCTCGGTATCCAGAAATTCAGTACGGTATTAAACTACATACCATATGATTATGTTAACAGGTATTTATATGTTCTGACTTGAAAATTGAACTAAATTGTTGAGGTGAGTCTTTTCAGTGATGTAATCATTAAAGACAATATACATGTTAATTTGATTGAGTTTAGATCCTTAAGTAAATTTTAACACGGGATGCACAGTTCCTAATTTAACTATATCTACTTACGTCATCTGTCTATTGTTTTGGTCCAAAACTATTTCACCTGCATACTCTTTTAAAAATTTGACTGCGCAATGACAGTCTATTGATTTGACATATATTGATAGCATACTATGATTAACTGATGATTGACTTTTATTCATTTTGAATAAACTATTTGTCATATAAGAGCTTTATATAGATTTTAAACAGTTTTTAAACTTTTTAGTTGAATATTTTTTATTAAGCATTATTTTAGCGCAAGATGCAGTTTCAGTTGTGCTCTGAGAATACATTATTTTAATATCTTAATGGGAATAACTTTAATGAATGAACCAAATTTAACATACACGAATCTCTATCTTAAGTTTTTTTCTACATCTCCAAAGTAAGCTTAAAACTACAACTTTATACTTGAAAAGCTTCATTTTAAAATGAATAGTAGTCTACAAACAGTTAATTCACATATGTAATTTTAGTTTATTAACTTAAAATTATAGGATTTTTGCTCACCTCATGTATGTCCTGTTGATGCACATAGTTTTCAATTCACATTTTTTATTAAGAATAGGCCATGGTAACTGCAAGAAAAACTTATTCGATTATTTTTTTTTACAGTCAACATTTTACCATGAATATGCATGCAAAATTGGAGGAAAAAGTAAAATGAAAATATATGTATTAGAACTTAACTTAAACTTTAGAATGTGACTTTACCTGAGGCTGACCGTTCAGGCGCCGTACTTCGTTTTGACAGTGGCTCGAACAGCGTGCAAGCCTTGACAGTGATGTTGTGTTTAAGACGCAAGTGCTTTATTAAATTACTCGTGTTACCGCCTTTCCCTTGGCAGAAAACGTTACAGAGGTTGCAGATTCCCCCATCATTTTTCCGGGAAAAGTGTGCCCAGACAGGCGATCGTTTAGCACGATTACCGACTATGGCCTTGTTCGAGCGCTTACTATAGTCACCATAGTTCGACCACACACCGCCAAAACTTGGCTTGGTTTGACTAGAATGACGTCATTTTTAAACTATAGTCGAACCCACATGTTTCCGTAGGTCTCTGTGGATGCAATATGGCGGATGATGGCGGGTAAGAGGAATTGACATATTGTTTTATCGTCTTCTTGTGTCGCTATTGAGTTGCAATAATGATTTCCAGTATTGAAAGATAAATTGAGGCTAACTTTTAGATATCTAACGATGTTTTGTATAAAAAGATTAACTGTCTATCAATTAATTCACGTTAATAATAGTATTTGGAACATACCCGAGCTTCTTCGTACCAAAGAAAATACATTTTTCCTTGGAAATTTTAAAGTACACCTATGTTTGTGAAAAATAGGTTTTTTTTAAAAATTGGAAGTAAAAAACGACAATTAAGCTGATTTTGTGAAGAAAGAAATGTAAACAATGATATAATTTTTTGTCCAAAACGGTAAACTGGTACAAAGACTGCAATGTTGAGAAAAAAAAAAAAAAAATGACGACTCATTTCTCAGCTGCTATGAAACGTTGACCATAGAGCGTTTTGGCGACAATAGAAACTACACATGCGTAGAGGCCAACAAGTGACTAGACTATAGTCAGCGCTCGAACTCACTCCATGTTAGCTTCCTAGGTTACGAAGTCAGACTAACTACGCAGTTTCGTAAAACGAGTGATTTCAAGTGAAAAACCGCACATGGGAATGTAACGGTTTTTTTTAATTGTTAGATTTATTTGTACTGATTCATTATTATTTAGAGCTTCGAATTTGTTCAAAAGCATGCTTGTTGAATAAAATTTTCAGATGTACGAAACTATTGTTATCACGTTATTTCTAGGTGTACTCGATTCGCAATTTGAAATAGACTATAGTTGTTATAATTGTTGAAGATCAATAGCAAATGCTAATTTGTAGTTAATGTGGAATTAGTTGCATACGGTTGAAAAAGCGATCCATTTTGTCTTGTGGGCGAATTTTAAGGAATCACTAAAGCAGACAATCTAAGACAGGTGATACTTGATTTTAGCGGAACAAGGTTGTTACACAGCTGAACCAGAATCAAGTACGCTCGTACAGTGTTCTGCGCGTTTACCCGAGTAAAGAAGCCGATTTTCTCGACTTTTTACGTTGAGATGTGTCAAATTTCAGCAGAAATATGCAGGATTAGGTGTGGCAATACCGATAACGGTACCGGTAATTTCCGAAACGGTATATACCGGTATATTTCAAAGTAAGTTTCGATACGGTCTCAGTACCGTGTACCGGTGTCCAACCCTACTTATAAGATGGGAAAATGTTGTCTCTAAAGAGTGAGTTAACCTTATTATTAATGATATGGTACATTTCTTTAGTGCTTAGTTTTATGTTTAACCTGTCACCAGTTAAGGCTCCTTTTTTCGCTGCTGAATCAGCAAATTCAGTACCAGGTATACCGAACTGACTCAGTATCCATATGTATTTGATGTTAATATTGTTATTGGCTAATATGTTGCTGATTGAAATAATTTGAACTATGAGATCTTGTTGAGAGCTTGAGTAACCATTTTCTAGTGACTGTAATGCATTTAATGAGTCTGTGAATATAGCTATGTTATTTGGGATTGAGATTTTAGATCTCTTAAAGTTTAACCATTGTAACACCGTGTTGATTGCTACAAGTTCACAGGTGAAGATTGATAATCTATGATCTAGCTTTAGGCGTCTATCTTGAATTTTCTCATTGTTTTGGTCCATTATCACTATTCCTGCACCTGCATTCTCTTTTTTCAATATCTCTACTGCCGTCTGTATAGATTGACCAGTCCCTATTGATTTGAGATATATAATTGTTAGCGATATCTAGATTAACTGACGGATTGACCTGTTTATTGACAGTTTTGACTAAACTTGTGTCTATATTAAGAGACTTTAGTCCACTTAGTGATTTTAAACATGGTTTTTCAATATCATTTTCTTTGAGTTGATATTTCTTTATTAAGTCAATTATTTCTTGCGCATATGGTTTTTTGCACGTTTCAGTTTGGCTGCTCTTGAGGAATAGCCTGGATCTATTTTAATTTCTTTATTTATTGGGAAAGAATCCCCTAATGGGATGGAATGTGCCCAATATTTTAGCATACACGTTTCTCTATTTAAGTTTAGGGGTGTTTCACTACATTCTATGAGCAAAGGTATTGTGGCTGTATTCTTTTTACAACTTGTTATGACCTTGAGGGCTTCATTTTGTAAAATTTGTAGTTTATTTAGTAGTTCTGGACATGCTGAGTTATAGGTTATGCTACCATAGTTAATTTTAGATTTGATTAAGCCTTTATAAACTGTTAAGAGAGGTTTTTTTTGCTGCATCCCTAGTTATGTCCTTTGATGCACTTTAATAAGTTGATATCAGATTCACATCTTTTTATAAGGTTTATTATATGGTTTCTCCAAGTTAGGGTCTTGTCAAATGTCATACCTAATAGAGTTACAGACTCAGAATATGACAGGGTTTTACCACATAAGTTCAGTTTCGGGATATTATTGCTATTCTCATCTAAATTTACTCTTTGTTTTCTAAAATTACTGCTTGAGTTTTGAATGGGTTTATGACAAATCCAAATTTCTTGCCCTAGTTTTCAATAGCATTTAGGCTTCTTGATTACTTCTAATTCTCTTAAGTAATGATTTATGGGCTGTTGTCCAGATTGCTCTGTCATCTACAAATTGTGATAGGCTGATTTTGTAACTATTTTTGGACTTGTTGTTCATGTTTATTATATGATCCGTAAATGTGTTCATTATAAGTGAAAAGATAATTGGAAAGAGTGCCCTTCCTTGTGGACAACCATTAATTGTTTCTATAGTTTCAGATGTTGTCCCTCCATATTTGACTTTGATTATGCCCCCCTTCGAAGAAGAGGGGTATATTGCTTTGCTCATGTCGGTCGGTCCGTATGTCCGTTGGTCTGTCGGTAGACCAGACCTTGTCCGAGTGATAACTTAAGTTCTATTTGACCTTTAAGTCTCAAACTTCATGTGGTTGTTGGTCATGATTAGTAGATGACCCCTATTGATTTTGGTGTCATTACCTCAAAGGTCAAGGTCACAAGGTCACATGTTGTGTATGTATAATACCAGACCTTGTCCGAGTGATATCTTAAGTTCTATTTATTTTAAGTCTCAAACTTCTTGTGGTTGTTGCTCATGATTAGTAGATGACCCCTTTCGATTTTGGTGTCATTACCTCAAAGGTCAAGGTCACATGTTGTGTATGTATAATACCAGACCTTGTCCAACATTATGAAGGCAAACTCCTTGCATGTAATATAGCTATATACATATTATGGCATATGAGGGGGGCATATATATGTTTCACAAACATTTCTTGTTTTTCTTTGTTTTAGGAAGTCTGCTAGCCAATGTAGCATTTTACCCTTAATCCCTATTCTTTTAAGTAGAGAATGGCAACTGTGTTCCACATTTTGTTGAATGCTGACGATAAATCTAGAAATACCGCTATGACATTTTGGCTTTTTAGCTCACCTGAGCATAGCTCAGGGTGAGCTTTTGGGATACTTGATTGTCCGTCGTGCGTCGTCCGTCAACAATTTTGATGTTTACACACTAGAGGCCACAATTTTGATCCAATCTTCCTCAAACTTGGTCAGAATGTTTGTATTGATAATATCTTGAATCCTTTCGAAAATGGGTCAGGTTGGATCAAAAAGTAGGTCAGTAGGTCAAATCTTAGAAAAATCTTGTTTACACACTAAAGGCCACAATTTTGATCCAGTCTTCCTCAAACTTGTTCAGAATGTTTGCCTTGATGATATCTTGAACCCTTTGGAAAATGGGTCAGGTTGGATCAAAAAGTAGGTCAGTAGGTCAAATCTTAGAAAAATCTTGTTTACACACTAGAGGCCTCAATTTTGATCCAATCTTCCTCAAACTTGGTCAGATTGTTTGTCATGATGATATCTCGAACCAGTTTGAAAATGGGTGGGGCTGGACAGAAAAGTAGGTCAGTAGGTCAAATCTTAGAAAATCTTGTTTATACTCTGAGGGCAACATTTTTGGTCCAATCATCCTTAAACTTTGGCAGAATGTTTGTCATGATGATATCTTTTGTGGATGGGGTCAGAAAATTCCTGAACATTGTTTCACCTCATCATCTTTATTCTTAAGCAATCTGTTTTGTACAGGCAATGAATGATACTTTTCTCAGGTGAGCGATCTAGGGCCATCTTGGCCCTCTTGTTGATTGTGCTTTTCTTATGTCATTTTCTAATTAAATTAACTTGTCTTCACAAGATTGATTTGCTCGGCATCCGGATTGAAAGTCTGATATAAGATTATTCTCTTCTAAAAATTGACATAGTCTGGGCTTTATCATTTTTTGTAAAAGTTTTGTGAAGGTAGATGTTAGAGATAATGGGCGATAAGAGCTAGGTGATTCTTTGGGCTGTTTTGGTTTTAACAGGGGGATAATAACTGTTTCATTCCATGAATCAGGGTTTTTTCCTGTGTTCCATGAATTGTTTAGTAGTTTAAGGAGAGTTTCCTTGGCTGTAAGAGGTAGGTTTTTAAGGGCAGTGTAGTGTACCGTCCTCCCCCGGGGCTCCATTTTTACAAAGTTTCAGTGCTCTTTTAAATTCTAGTAAGCTAAATTCAGCATTGTATGGAATATTTGTGTGTTTTTCATTTTCAGTGAGTTTCATGTAGTTCTCAAGTATTCTTTTACTTTTTTGTTTTTGTTCAATGAATTCTCTATTGAACCCTTCCATCACTACTAACCGTTTTGAAATGTTGAATTAAGGTCTCAGCTTTTTCCTTAGGGTCTGTAATTAGTTTGCCATTTACCATGAAGGGAGGGTTACTTGGTGGTGGGTCTACCTTTGATTTTGCTAATGAATTGCCATAGTTCCTTAGACTTAGTTTTGTTATTGATGCCTGAGCAGAATTCCTCCCATTTGGCTCTTATAGCTCTATTTATTATTCTTTTTGCTTCGGTTCTTGCAGTCCATAAAAGTTTCATAGTCTAATGGTCTTTTTTTTTTATCCTTAAGTCTTTTCCTTAGTCTTTCTCTTTTTTTTACCGCGGCTTCACACTCTGCAGTCCCCCATGGGACAGGATTGTTTTTATGTGTTTTGGGTGTTTTGTTTTTGGGGATTGTTTTGTCAATTTATTTTTTTGGAGGATGTCATAGAAGTTTGTGAAGTTTTTATCTACGTCATTTTCTGTTATGCCATAGTGAAGTTTCATTGCAGCCAGTTCTTTAAATTGTTTCCAATTATCTACCGTAGCTTTGTTAAAGTTCCATTTTCATTTTTTTTCATCTCACCTGACCAAAGCTCAGGGTGAGCAATTGTGATCCCGTGAGTGTCCGTCGTGCGTCATGCGGCGTCAACATTTTTTATTGATTACACTCGATCACCTTTATTTCTTAAGCAATCATCTTCACACTTTAAAACAATGTTTATGACCATAATGTCTCGATTGAGTTCGATTATGGCTGAGATCGGTCAATTAGGTCAGGAGTTATGCCCCTTTTAATATTAAAAAAATGATATATTTTACTTTGTTTACACTCTAGCATCTTCATCTTTTGAGCAATTATCTTCAAACTTTATGGCAATGCTTATGGCCATAAGGTCTCGATTGAGTTTGATTATGGCTGAGATCGGTCAATTAAGTCTGGAGTTATGCCCCTTTTAATATTAAAAAAATGGCATATTTCACTTTGTTTACACTCTAGCATCTTCATCTTTTGAGCAATCATCTTCAAACTTTATGGCAATGCTTATGACCATTATGTCTCGATTGAGTTCGATTATGGCTGAGATCGGTCAATTAGGTCAGGAGTTAAGCCCCTTTTAATATAAAAAAATGCCAGATTTCACTGATTACACTCTAGCATCTTCATTTATTTAGCAATCATCTTCAAACTTTATGACATTGTTAATGACAATAATGTCTTAATTGAGTTCAATTGTGGCTGAGATGGGCCATTTAGGTCAGGAGTTATACCCCTTTTAATTAAAAAAATGCAGGATTTCACTTTGTTTATTCTCTACCAACATTCATTTTTATAACAATCTTTTTTAAACTTTAAGACAATGTTTATGCCCATAATCTCGCCATCGGGTTCAATTATAACTGATATTGTCTAGATAATTTAGGAGTTATGCCCTTTTCATCATAAAAAAAAGCCAGATTTCACTTTTGCACTCTAGCATCATTATTTCTTAAGCAATCATCTTTCTCAGGTAAGCGATCAAGGGCCATCTTGGCCCTCTTGTTTTTTCTAGTTGAGTTTTAAATTGGATTTTTAGTTCAATTGGTAGATGATCACTACAGGGCTTTTTTACCTTATATAACTGAGGCCGATATTCGGTGACTTCCCAATTCAAAAAAGCCTTATTATTTCCCAATTTTATCAGCAAATTTCCCAAAATAAAGAATTAATTTCCCAACTGCCATTCATATTTTTTACACCAAATGTCTGTGCGCGTGATTCTTCCACTGTGCGCGCGCATTGTTCATTTGACATAACTGTTTGTTTACATCATAGCCATCCTACATTTCTTTCGACCATATCAATTTTTATAAATAAAAAAGTCTTAATCAGACATTTTGATTAAATCTATTTTATAACATTATAATAAAATTAGGTTTTTTAATTACTTTTACATTCTGCAGAGCAACAGAGATTTAATGAGGTCTCTTAGTTGAATCTTTCCTTCTGCATTTAATCATATGACTTCTCGCGACTCAATGCAAATATTTATGTAAATATACTCTTCAACTTTGAGGTATCGAAAATAGGTCAAATCAACAACAAAAATGGCCTATCTACGTACATGTCCTGCTTGACAAAAAAAATTTAATTTATAAATATATATAGTTCCTGGATACGAGTTTTTAGAAAGGCAAGAATGTATTTATTGAAAATTAATTTGTTTTTATTTATGTTAAAGGTGCTTCTAAAAATAGTATTCTGATTCGATTCGACTGCACGTGTTTCGATCGCTGATTTTTTGTTTTTGTACGCAGTCGAACCAAATAAATGCGCGAACGTTATTGATAATTATAGGCTAAGTTTACAAAAAATGTTGCACCTGAACGTATAAAAATGTTTTTTTTTTTTTTTTTTTCAAGTTTAATACAATTAATCACAATGCGATATTTGTAATTTGGTCAGCCAAATTATTCCAGCAAAATAATCGTATTTCAATTTTCCAAACAAGCGCACGATGTAAACATCCGGTATGAGGAAAATGCCGTCTAATAACGGGAAATACTATGTGAAGTCGGTAAAAAGAGCCGGTACAAAAAATCAAGGAAGTCTCTTTGATTTTGTAAGTCCAGAAAGTCAGTCTTCTCAGGCAGTCGTCAGTGTAAGTCCAGAGACTCAATCTATACATTCATTCGTCAGTATCGGTCTAGAATGTCAATCTACACAATCAGTCGTCAGTGTCAGTCCAGAAAGTCAATCTACACAATCTGTTGATGTTGACAGTCTACAGAGTTTGTCTCCAACATTACCCCCTGATCAATCTTGCTCCAGTGTAACAGTTGATAAAGGAAATTTATTGACAGCCAGTCCATCACCCACCCAACCTGTATCAGTTGATCATCATGAAACATATGATGGTCGTAAAGCTGTACTTATTAAATATGAGTTAAAGTTTTCATGGGACTGAAAGGTGCTTCACAAGAGTTGTGGATTTATATGGCCTGGCATTGTTGATCCCTCAGAGCACTGCAGTTGTTGAGAGGTCATTCAGTCTCATGAATGACCTGTGTACGTTCTTGAGAACCTCACTGACCACTCAACAACTGGATGCTTTGATGAGGATCAATGGCTGCACACCAGAAGAGGAGGATTTCGACAAGATTGTTGACCTTTTCAAGGCGTTTAAGAATAGGCAGCTGCCTTTGTAATATGACACTGACTGTAATACTGAATGAATGACAGAAAGTTCTTAATGTGTACTTTTCGTTTGTTGTTTGAACATCAGTCCACTTCTTTCCCAATTTGCCAAAAATCGCGCTTGAATTTCCCAAAATGAAAGGCTAAGGCCTCTTCCCAATTTCTGGAAAAAAAGCCCTGCACTACCCATAGAGTTATCAGTGACATAGAATTCTGAGTGGGATTTGAATTTAGCTGGAATAATGGCTAAGTCTACCGCACTATCTTTGTGTCCGTGGGAAGTTGCATTACGGGTGATTTGTCCGTCATTTACTACATTTAAGTTCTTAGAGTGTAATAGATCTAGGAGGGGGTTGGCCTCGCCGTCGCACCTAAAATCTCCTATGGGGTTCCAGATTATGTGTTTTAATTTAAGTTAAAGTCTCCCATAATGATGCTATTTTTGCCTATGTTTTTAAATATTCTATCATAGTTTTGTTTTGTGTTATATTTGATCAAGGGGACATATACATTGAAACATTCTGGCCATATACCTTGATTCCACATATTTCTATCTCACATTTCAATTCTATTTTGATTTATGTGAATCGAATGATATGACGGCGAGGCTGGATTCATTATTTTGTTGTTGGCTTGTCGCCGCCATATTTAATATTATTTATTTATGTGGTATGAATATCAGGAGTTTTAACCTATCATTGTGAGGTTAGTACCCAAATGGGCGGGGAGGGCCTTGTAGAAGCTGAAATGTCCTGGGAGGGGGGGGTGGGGTCCATTCCAGAATGGGGGGGGCTCTGTATAGGGTCGTTTGTGCTGCTTGTTCCAGTATCTGGGGGGGATGGTGGTGGGGGTCTCTGTAGTAAGGGTCGTTTGCGCTGCTTGTTCCAGTATCTGGGGGGTGGGGGTCTCTGTAGTAAGGGTCGTTTGTGCTGCTTGTTCCAGTATCTGGGGGTGGGGTCCCTGTAGTAAGGGTCGTTTGTGCTGCTTGTTCCAGTATCTGGGGGGGGGGGGTCCCTGTAATAAGGGTCGTTTGTGCTGCTTGTTCCAGTATCTGGGGGGTGGGGGTCCCTGTAGTAAGGGTCGTTTGTGCTGCTTGTTCCAGTATATGGGGGGTGGGGGTTCCTGTAATAAGGGTCGTTTGTGCTACTTGTTTCAGTATCTGGGGGGTGGGCGTCTCTGTAGTAAGGGTCGTTTGTGCTGCTTGTTCCAGTATCTGGGGGGTGGGGGTCCCTGGTGTATGGGTGGGTCCTTGGTTTTTTTTTGTTGTGTGTTGGTGGTCTGATGGTCTGTTTTGTTGTTGTTGTTGTTGGTTGTTCCTGAATTGATGGTGTGTTGGTATTTTGATTCAATTCATTAGTCAGTATGTCTATGATTTCGGATTTAGTTTTTCCTACTAGTGATTTTGCTAAAGTTTGGATATTAAGTATCTGTTTTTTGGATTGTTTTGGATGTTGGACTGGTATTGGGACGGGAGTGGGTGTTATCCCAGCTTTCATTTGTTTCGTCATTTCTTTTGGATTTCTGTGTTTTTTAGCTCGACTATTCGAAGAATGTGAGAGCTATTGT
>CM037791.1:41562091-41572318 GCA_021229015.1 Solen grandis
TTCTTCAAAGTGCTTTAAATCCCAGTATTTACTATCAAAAAATCAATTAAACTGTCAAATATTAAAACTTTTTCACAAAATTATATGTGTAACTTACATTTGAAGACTTTCCTATATGTCAGCATTTTAAACGTGAAAAAGGTCTATGTGAACGTTTCATCCAGAAGTATAAAATTTTATTACAGAAACCTGTTAAATTCTTCTAGTATATGAAAAATGGCTATTTAAACTGAAACTGAATTTTAAAATAGTGCACATACACCTTTTTCGCATTTAAACTTTTCCGCATTATTCTTGTTTTTTAAGTGTGAAAACTGTTCTAAGTGACATTTATTCCAAAATTTTTTTTTCGTGGTGGTGTAATTAAAAAACTTAATTAAGAGGAAGTGAAGCAAGTGTTTCTTTATATATTGCCAAGAGATTGGTAAGTATAATTTGGTTGTAATAAAATGAGATAGTTTTTTCCCTCTCCTGTAAAATTTCAAAAATACACTTACACTAGTTTCGCTTTCAGCCCTCGTAGTGTGTTCACAAGATTTTTCTAAGATTTGACCTGGTGACCTAGTTTTTGACCCCACATGACCCAATTTCGAACTCATCATGTAGACAAACATCCTGACCAAGTTTCATGAAGATTGGGCCAAAACTGTGGCCTCTAGGAGTGTTCACAAGCAATTGTTGTCGACGGACGACGCACGACGCATGTCGGACAAAAGGCGATCACAAAAGCTAACCCGAGCACAGTGCTCAGGTGAGCTAAAAAAAATAGGCATAGAGGGTAGAAGCTACACTGGATAGCTGATTTTCTAAAACAAAGAAAAATAAAAGTTAAATATGGAGAAACTGAAAACAGATGCTATCACCCATCTTATTTTCCCTTATCATGAATACTTTTAGAGACCAATTTGCTAGGCATAATAGAATAGAGAAAAATTCATATGAAATCAAACTATCACAATTTGTAGATGATGGAGCAATTTGGACCATAGCATATCATTCTATCAATAATGGAATAAATAGCATACAACTTGCCCTGAATGCTATAGGAAAACTGGAGCAAAAAAAAATTGGTTTTGTCATTAATCCGCTTAAAAATCAAAGTCATTTTTCGTAAAGAACGGAACTTATTTGATGAAAAACAGGCAAACATCCCTAAACTGAAACTCTGCGGCAAAATCTTGGAATATTCTGACTTGGCCACTCTACAAGGGATGACCTTTGATAAACAATTGACCTGGAAAAATCACATTCTCAATATCATCAAACAAGAGCTGTCCATAAGACAGCGCGCTCGACTTTTCTCAGTTGCTAAGACACAGTTTTATGGATTTTAATAGTATGGTACATATTAATGATGATATGTTCTAGTTATAGTAGAAATTATTCTATCACCTCCAATAAACAAATATAACATTTTTAATTGGTGAAATTAGCATGAGAATCATTTGAGAATGTGGTTGCTGATCCCAACTCCACAAAATCTGAAATTGTAATTGGTGAAATTAGCAATGGAGAATCAATTTGAGAATGTGGTCTGCTGATTCACCAACTGCAAAACAAAACATACTAAGGCCATTAAAGAAAGGGCCAATCTTTGATGTTATTAGAGGTTGTTGCCCAACCTATTTGCTATTTGTAAATACAGCCAAAAAATATCTAAGTATAAAAGGGTAAAATTGAAAATACACTGCATATAGGATTATGGGCCCTGCCAGTAAAGTTGAGGTAGTGTGGGTAAACCATAAATAAGTATTCCAAGTTATGGTGGAATACCTGTGATAGTATTGAAAATATACAACTTTGTAAAAAAATTAACCATGATTTCGGCTGTTTTCTAAGAATGAAAGTGGCATACTTAAGAAGTAGAACAGCAAGAGTTATGGGCCTTGTTAGTAAGGTAGAGGTAATGATGGTGAATATGTACTTGAAGTTTCAGTTGAATACCTTAGATAGTATTGAAGATATACAACTTTGTAAAAACTTTAACCTTGATTTTGGCTGTTTTGTAAGTATGAAAGGGGCATAACTCCAAAAATAGGGTAGCCAGGGTTGTGGGCCTTAGAAGTAAGGTAGAAGTGATGATGGTGAATAAGTATTTTAAGTTTGGGTGGAATACCTTTGATAGTATTTAAGTTATTGATGTTTGAAAAAAACTTTAACCTTGTGTTGCAACGCCGACACTGACGCCGACGCCGACGCCCGAGTGACAGTATAAGCTCTCATTTTCTTCGAAAAGTCGAGCTAAAAATGTGAATCAGATTTGAACCTTATAAGGTGCATAAAAGGTCATAACTGGGGATGTAGCAAAAAAGCCCTAATTACAGTATAATTATAAAGGCCTAATTAAATCAACAAGAGGGCCAAGATGGCCTTAAAGACGCTCACCTGAAAAAATTGCCTTCATTGCCTGTACAAGTTACTAAATTATAGCATAGATGTACTGTCAGAATACATAATCTATGACATCATTTCAGTTCAATGAACAAAACAGTGCCTGTGGTTAAAATTTGAAGTCATACTTGACTGAGAGATAGTATGGCTTTAACACACAAATTTAAACATTAAAAGGAACATAACTCCTGAACTGTGGCCTTAAGTGTGTAAACAAGATATTTCTAAGATTTGACCTATTGACCTACTTTTCGATCCGACCCGGCCCATTTTCGAACTGGTTCGAGATATCATCAAGACAAACATTCTGACCAAGTTTGAGGAAGATTGGATTAAAATTGTAGCCTCTAGTGTGTAAACAAGATTTTTCTAAGATTTGACCTACTGACCTACTTTTTGATCCAACCTGACCCATTTTCGAAAGGGTTCAAGATATCATCAAGACAAACATTCTGACCAAGTTTGAGGAAGATTGGATCAAAATTGTGGCCTCTAGTGTGCAAACAAGATTTTTCTAAGATTTGACCTACTGACCTACTTTTTGATCCAACCTGACCCATTTTCGAAAGGGTTCAAGATATCATCAAGACAAACATTCTGACCAAGTTTGAGGAAGATTGGATCAAAATTGTGGCCTCTAGTGTGCAAACAAGATTTTTCTAAGATTTGACCTACTGACCTACTTTTTGATCCAACCTGACCCATTTTCGAAAGGGTTCAAGATATCATCAAGACAAACATTCTGACCAAGTTTGAGGAAGATTGGATCAAAATTGTGACCTCTAGTGTGCAAACAAGACTTTTCTAAGATTTGACCTACTGACCTACTTTTTGATCCAACCTGACCCATTTTCGAAAGGGTTCAAGATATCATCAAGACAAACATTCTGACCAAGTTTGAGGAAGATTGGATCAAAATTGTGACCTCTAGTGTGTAAACAAGATTTTTCTAAGATTTGACCTACTGACCTACTTTTTGATCCAACTTGACCCATTTTCGAAAGGGTTCAAGATATCATCAAGACAAACATTCTGACCAAGTTTGAGGAAGATTGGATCAAATTGTGGCCTCTAGTGTGTAAACATCAAAATTGTTGACGGACGACGGACGACTGACGATGGACGACGGACGACGGACAATCAAGTATCCCAAAAGCTCACCCTGAGCTATGCTCAGGTGAGCTAAAAAGCATCCAAACTAATATGCACAACTAGGCTTTATACTGATTTCTAATCTGTGCAGTTTCATCAAAATCTGACAAAGACAGACCAAGGGAGACGGACAGAGAAGGTGAAGCTAAAACCATCACCCATGAGAGGCATACTTCAATTAATTACACATAGAAATCTTATCAAATAACCAGTCTGAAAAATCTTGGAAAGTCCAGTTACTGAGTGTATGTGTAATGTCTTTCATGGAGTTCAATAACCTTAACAACCAATTTTTATAAAGCAAAACTTGAAAAGAATCTGAACTTTTGTTCAGAAACAGTTATTCATCATTTGGGTATAACCAACTGACTTTGAATCAATATCAGATGAGCTTGTTAATACCTCCTTTGAGAACAAATCCCTTGGACCATTTCACAAACACTTAATATTTGCTCTAATAAAAGTTTTTAAAATTTTAACGGTGAAAACTACTCTCCTCTAAACTTGAGTGCATTTGTACTCAAACCAGCAATCTCTTGACTCCCAAATAAAATAATGTTACAAGCTCCGGTCTTTAAATACCTTAAAATGTTACATTTGTGATTCCTTAGGTAGACGTTTGATTTTATAACCTTTAACAACTCTCAAAATGTAAGAAATCAATGCTGTTGTTGATTTCCTCATTCTCCTAGGAATATTTATGCCCGAAAACCTTGCCAAATTTGAAAATCACTTGACACTGCATATTATCATAGAGCTGTCAAAATAATTCAAACAAGTTTATATCTTCAATACTTTGTATAATTATGCATGACATTTCATACTGTGTGAATTACAACTACCATGTCTAATTTTAAGGTAATCCATCAATCATTAAATCATAATCTGCATGGTCCTTCAAATGCTTAACCCTTTCCCTCATATAGACTCATTTTGACGCACTCAATAGGTACCACATAGAGCCTGATCTGCAGAAAACCACAGTTACACCTTACCAAATTTAATTATAAAATCCTCATTTCCAGACCACTGAGGAGCAGCGAACAGCATAAAACCTGATCAACCTGCGAATTACTCACAGGCTGATCTGGTTTTATGTTGTTCGCATAGGTCTTTTCATGGTTTCCTCTATGAGGGAAATGGTTAAACAAGAGGCCCATGATGGCCCTAAATCGCTCACCTGAGATAAATAGGTTGACCCAAGGAAAATCTGTACCAATTTATTTTAAAATCTGGCCACTAGTTTTTAAGAAGATGATTTTAAAAGTTTTCATTTTTTTATTTTTTTTGTTGCCATGGCAACCAGAGTTCTATATGGATCAAGTTTATTTTAGCAACTTTTGTGAAGGTTGACCCAAGGATCATCCCTGCCAAGTTTAATCAAATTCTGTTCAGTGGTTTCAGAGGAAATGTTGATTAAAGATTTCTCTATATACATATAAGGCAAATAAGCCCCGCCCCTCGTGGCCATGTTTTTTTACGGATCGGAATAATTTTAGCAACTTTGGTAGAGGTTGACCCAAGGAACATCTGTACCAATTTATTTTAAAATCTGGCCAGTAGTTTTTAAGAAGATGATTTTTAAAGTTTTCATTTTTTTTCTTCTTTTTGTTGCCATGGCAACCAGAGTTCTATATGTATCAAGTTTATTTTAGCAACTTTTGTGAAGGTTGACTCAAGGATCATCCCTGCCAAGTTTAATCAAATTCTGTCCAGTGGTTTCAGAGGAGATGTTGTTTAAAGGTTTCTCTATATACATATAAGGCAAATAAGCCCCGCCCCTGGCGGCCATGTTTTTTTACGGATCGGAATAATTTTAGCAACTTTGGTAGAGGTTGACCCAAGGAACATCTGTACAAATTTATTTTAAAATCTGGCCAGTAGTTTTGAAGAAGATGATTTTTAAAGTTTTCATTTTTTTTTCTTTTTGTTGCCATGGCAACCAGAGTTCTACATGAATCAAGTTTATTTTAGCAACTTTTGTAGAGCCTCACCCAAGGAACATTCCTGCCAAGTTTCATTAAATTCTGTCCAGCGGTTTCAGAGGAGATGTCGTTCAAAGAAAATTGTTGACGACGCACGTCGCACGTCGCACGACGACGGACGACGGACGAAGGGCGATCCTAAAAGCTCACTTGAGCACAAAGTGCTCAGGTGAGCTAAAAATGGACTATGGCTGCATAGCATACAACTCGGCTAGCCCCGTATTACTTAACCCTTTCCCTCATATATACTCATTTGAACGCACTCAATAGGTACCACATAAAGCCTGATCTGCAGAAAAACACAGTTAAACCTTACCAGATTTAATTATAAAGTCCTCATTTCCAGACTACTGAGGAGCAGCAAACAGCATAAAACCTGATCAGCCTGCGAGTTACTCGCAGGCTGATCTGGTTTTATGTTGTTCGCATAGGTCTTTTCATGGTTTCCTCTATGAGGGAAAGGGTTAAAAAATTGCAAATACTCCAAAATAAGGCTCTGAAACTCATTACAGGTTGCAAACCATTTACCTCTACAATACCCCTATTGATAGAAAGTGCTGAAATTCCACTTAACTTACACAGAGAAAAATGTATGCTCAAATACTGGGCCAGATCCATTACACTAGGGAATAAGTTACCAATTAATAAAGAAATTAAAACAGACCCTGGCTACTCATCAAAACTTACCAAACAAAAACCACTAGCCTTAGAAGACCGTACGCCCAAGAAATAATGCAACTCACGGACAAATATGGCCTTACCAGTGAGGACATCCAAGAAGTTTCCTATGAAGCACTATGCAGTCAAGATCCCCCTGTCATTGACACCAGTCTATCTAAATACATCAACAAACAGGATGAATAATCTATCAATCATGAAACTGCAAACAAATACATGACTACAATAGATAGACAATGGTCAATATATACTGATGGCAGTAAGGATAAAGATTGAAACCTAGCAGGTGCAGGAATTGTTATACTTGACCAACACAGCACAATCATTCATCACAAAGGTCTCAAACTTGACCCTTGGATCTCTATTTTTAGTTGTGAATTAGCAGCAATAAACACAGCTCTACAATGGCTTATATTCAAAGAACAAAAAGCACCATTCCCTCCACATTGCTCTTTTTTTTTATAAAAATGGGAATTCGATACATTTATATGAATACCAAACCATGTTGGCATCACTGGTAATGATACAGCAGATACAACGCAAAATCAGGGTCCATTAATGGGGACCAGATCAAAATAAAAATTAGTGTCAGAGAAATGTACAGCATTATTAACGCCAAAATTAATGAAGAATTCAGAATTAACCAATTTACAACATACAGAATGAACAAGGATTTCTCGTACGGTCCATGTCCCACAAAAATAACCCATGCCTAGAGTATCCCCTACATAACAAAATCATATCCCAACTTAGAGTCAGAGCAAGCAACTTAGGAAGGGAGCACTACCCCAAACAAAACTGTCCCTTGTGTCCCGAGAATGAAACTTTTGAGCATATCTTTTTCAATTGCCCCACCTATAAGCAAGAAAGAGACAAACTAGAAGAACAAACTCGTTTTCTAGGATATAACGTGGTAAATCGAGAAGTACTCCTCTTCCCAGACAAAAAACACAAGAGCAATATTCATTTTCATTGTTATACAATTTCTCAAAAACATAGGAATCATTAGGTGCTTGTGGTTTGCGGGAGGGGCACGTCTGAGATCTTAAATCTCTCCGAGCGTATTCAGGCCCATCCCTTCTGTCTACTACGACTGCATGCTATAACACAAGCACTTCAACCCGATCTCTGCTATAGTTTAAACTCAAAAATACAAAGAATTCCCCCAACCCTGAAACTTAGTTACCAGCCAAACCAAAACCGGAACGGCTGGAGTCCTGACAGAGGGGAGAGTCACACACTCTCCTGGTAGAAATGGGTCTCACCCGATATGATCTGAATGACTTCGGTTATTCACTCCCACCCTTGTTGTATGTATACTGTATAGGTTTTACTCTATGTATATAAAAATGTCCTTTTTCATGTTTTTATCATTAGTCATACATAATAGGACAATAAACCTTGTCTCCCAACAATAATCCCCTTACCCATTCAAACCGAAACACAAAATCAACTACATTTTCCTCCCCACTTTTCTGACTTGGTGACCTGCATGGTATGATTATAATCAGTGAAACACTATGATGTCATGAAATCAACACTCTCTCAAGTGAAGAAAAAACAGGCTAGGTTTTCGTTTTCCATCTAGTCAACTACTCCTTCACCCACGGAATAAATGTGAATAATCTTAAAAAGCCCCTTTCTATGTAACTATCGCCAAACCGAAAACATGCAAGCTCCAAAGTAGCACAACATAAAAAAAAGAGGCTGTATTAGGTATAGCATAAGTTTATCAACTTTCGCGCGCTAATAACAAGAGTTTGCAAACTCTTACAGGCTTGACATTTAAATTAATAGGTACAAACTTACTTATGAAACCTGGGCCACGCAAACCAGAATTAAACTTACTACAATGTAAAAATCATCCCTATCACAGCTCCAAACCGCTAGTAAACAAAATGAAACTCCATACAAATGGCGGACGGAAAACACGTGACATCCGGGTAACTTCCAATAAGGTAGGGCAAACTCAACCAATTTCAATTACGAAATTTAGAGGAATTTCAGTAGAGACATATAATAAAAACTCACTAATCGACAAGCACAAACTATAAACAAGAGGGCCAAGATGGCCCTGTGTCGCTCACCTGATTAAGATGGCTGTGTTAGGCAAAATGACAAACAATCTGGCATCTAAAGTGTTTTTCTAACATTTGACTAAGTGGCCTACATTTTGATCCTACCTGAATTTACCTGGTGACCTAGTTTTTGACCCCACATGACCCATATTCAAACCCATTCGAGATATTATGGAGACAAACATCCTGACCAAGTTTCATGAAGATTGGGCCAAAACTGTGGCCTCTAGAGTGTTCACAAGGTTTTTCTAAGATTTGACCTGGTGACCTAGTTTTTGACCCCCCATTCGAACTCATCCCTCTAGAGTGTTCACAAGGTTTTTCTAAGATTTGACCTGGTGACCTAGATAAACTCATCCGAGATATCATGTAGACAAACATCCTGACCAAGTTTCATGAAGATTGGGTCAAAACTGTGGCCTCTAGAGTGTTCACAAGCAATTGTTGACGACGGACGACGGACGACTGACGACGCACGACGGACAAAAGGCGATCACAAAAGCTCACCCGAGCACAAGTGCTCAGGTGAGCTAAAAAGTGAGAGAAAGATTCTCTTATTGGTCATAAACAGAAATGCAACCTCAAAATGCATTTAACCTATCTACAAGTATACAAAAAAAATATCCAAGTCCCAGCATATAACGCCCATAAGGCATTTCCAAAATAACCACAGAAGACAGGTCTCTGATTAGAAACTGGGGGAAATCAATATCAATCTCATAATTCTATTTCCTTCCTTTCTCTACTCTTTTTAAATCCCCATTTGATTTAATTTTACGAAATAAGAAATACATTTTTTTTTCAATTCCTATTCAAATTTTAACAGATAGATTACAATACAGGATAAATTTAGGCTTACATTTTATAATAGACACATTTTCTTAAAAGAAAAAACCGGCCGATTAAATATAGTACAATTATATGACAAAGGAAAAGGGGATTATTTGTTGAGGAAATATGCCATGTACAAATCGAAAAATTTGACTGTCTCTTAATCCCTGACCCAACTTAATAACATGATAGGCAATCATAGGTAATACTCTGGCCTTGAGTCCAAAGAGAATAACCAAAGCAAAAAGTACTGGTCACCTGGGAGTCGAACCCAGCCATCTTAACGCAGGTTAAGATGTACCACAAACACCAAAATCATGCTTGGTGACTCTCAAAAAACCTCTGATAGAAAAACTAGGAGAAAATATTTACAAAAGTAAACAGGAAAGAAAATCCCTACTTCCTTTTTATAGAAATTATTTTTTTACTTAAACAGTGAACTTTTGCGGAAGAGGAGACAAAATAATAGTAACTAAATAAAGGGAAAAAAAGGGGGAGGGGGGTCAACTCAGTATCTCTGATCGTTAAAGAAACTCCCTGCATATAGCCGCGGATCAGATGCCACAACTTACTCTCTCACTTGGGGCTCAAATGAACAATAATTAATACAGGCCCGGATTCACCGGGGGGGTGGGCGGGCGAGGGGGCCTTGGCCCCCCCAGCTGCCCTGGTTATACATTTTTTTCTAGACTATAAAATCCATTGATTACATAATGTTTGAGTTGTCTAGAGGAAATCACCATCGTTGGCCCCCATACTGAACCAACCACATAACCACCTGACCAGCCAGACTCCTATTGTCTTATGGCCCCCTGCTGTTAATGTGTAGGTAATCCGAATCGGCAGTCATCCATGACTTAGTGATAAGCATGTGTTTAAGGTACTGTGTATGCAAATTGATTGACACCTTCACTGATTCACAAGCTATTGTCGAGTGATACCTAAGGACATCTCGTCTGCTGAGCGATCTAATGATTGAAGAAAAATAGGCAATTACAAAAACTTTATATCACTTAAACTATTCTAGACAGGTGATGTTTAGGAAATAGCATAAAAATCGATAAGTATAAAATTAGCCACTAAAAACAACAACTAAGTTGGACATTAAAATG
>CM037791.1:41572418-41622418 GCA_021229015.1 Solen grandis
TAACAATGACGTAGTCGATCCGTGATGTCATAACATTGACGTAGTCGGTTCGTGATGTCATAACAATGGTGGGAGAAGGTTTAAATAAGCTTCAGTTTCCAACCCCATACCACAAGTATATGTTGTATTGTAATTTGCTATGTATTGGATATTATAGATATGTTTAAACGAACGATAACATAATTATATAAATGACAAAGCTAAAGCAATTTAGTAAATTCTTTTGAAGTATTCCTTTTTTCCCGACATTTCAGTAATAAAAGTTAATTTTAAGCCTCAAAGGATAAAGTCAGCTGCCCTATATTTTCAAAGCAGTTATTTTAAATTGCAGTTATTTTGAACTGCAATTACCTAATCACCGGTATAACATTTTCATGTCAAACTGCACGTAATACTGAAATGAATTAGCAAATATTTTAAGGTACACCTACCACCTATAGCCGTATTTCATATATGGTCGCTGGATGGTTATATTTATATGACTCTTGTCGCTTTAAATATATACTTTAAAATAAATAAATAAAGATAAGAATAAAACATAAACGTGACACCGAGAGATTATTAACGTTTTATTTATTTAGGGGAAAAATCTATGTTTAAATTAACATTGACTTGACTTAACTATATGAGTTTACCGTCGCTTCGACAGTATTTCAGTCAAATAGCGGCGTCCAGCTAATTACAGGTGGAGGAAGACCCCGAATGCACGGAAGCATCCGGGTAGACCCACCGACCTATCGCAAGCCAGCTGGAAGACTTCCTCACATGAAAATCCGAATAAAGTACAGTGTCTATAAACAAATTAAAATAAAATGATAAAAAAAGACAAAAACAGTCTCAAAAAGAAAAAAAAAAAAAAAAAAAAGAATAGATAAATTCAGTTCAGAAATATTTGCTTTTTTATGATATCACCCTGAAATACCCTATTTTAATGTTCCACTATATAGGCATATGAGCGTTAATGAAGTGCATTACAGTTGGAAGTTTGATCTGTCTGTATATACTATGTAGAACAACATACAGCTCTGTGGATTCGTTAATTTTCGTGGGACATTAATTTTCCTTGTTTTCGTGGAGGTTTTATCCACGAATATTTATCCCCACGAAAACACGTTCTTTATATAGGTATCACCTTGTTTAGATCATGAATCGAGGAATAAATGTACCCACGATATTCCCTTAAGTACATAAACAACGGAATTTTATATCAAAGAAAAATAATGATATTACAGAATATTATGCTGCATGGATATACCTTTTCGTGGTATTGGTTCATCCTCGATTTGGAAAACTTTCTGTGTCTTCATATCATGTGACCATATTTATATATTTTCTATTTTTGTATACTGCCAAGTACATAGTATACGTCGAAAATAGAACATTCTGAACTATGTATGTAGAATATGTACATTTGTATTTTTATATGAAAACAGTATGCTGGAAAATAAACTAATCCTCCCGAAAAATCTGACTATTTGTATTCATAGTTTTACAACTTGAAATCAAGTTTCTTATTTAAACAGTTTGTGTTCAGATTTAACCTTAAGGTAAAGTCCCTTTAATATGTAATAGTTCCGCTCAATTTTTGGACCAATTTTTACTATTAAGATAATCAAGGTACACCAATGAAACATTAGGAAACCTTGGTTATCTCCGTGAAAGGCCATAAGGTCCGAAATGTAGCGGAACCATTACAGGGACTTTACCTTCACCACAACATTAAACCAAATGAACAAATTATAGCAACTTCTTATATATCTGCATTTCAAATTTAATCTTGCAAATATAATATTACGTATAAAAGCTCTGAAATGAAAAGGCAGTCAGATCCTGGTACCCCATAGGTTAGAGAGTCCGTTTAGGTAGGTAAAGGTCGTGGTTTCGATCCCTGACAAGTCATTAAAATGGTACTGGTACTTGGGTCCAGGATTAAATGGCCCGTTGTCAGGATAATGTAACTGGGTGTTACATAATGCCACATTGTTTGTCTTTACAGCACATCACAATAATTGAGTCAGCTTAGTGTTTAATACTTTAAAAAGTCACTTTTAGAGAATTTTCCGTTTCAACCCCGAATTGAAAACTTTTTTTTTTAGATTTGCATTTTTAATTGCATCTTTTTTTTTTTATAATAAGAATTTTGATTTCGTTTCATTAATGGCTTTGGATAAATTATGTTTTTTTTTAGTTTATTTCTGTCCTTTTTACGGTTATATATTGCAATGTATTGTATTGTAGTGTTAGTGTACATGTTGTTGTTTGAATCGTCAAAATGGAGAAAATCACGATATGTGTATGTCACACACATATACACATTGTTCCTTTCATAATATATGATAACACTCAACGTATACAATACAAGTTTATGTATCCAAGTAGGTATAGAAACTCACCGCTTGCAGATTTAACGTTTATAAGTTATCCCCAAACACACACACACAGAGTCACTGAAAAGAAACAAAATGACTCAGGTTGCCTCCACATTGCAAATAATATCCAGATTTCTTGGTCTAGATGGTTTACCTTTAGGTGTCGCATGGACGAATGTCTATTGATGCAAACACCCGTAAAATACCTTGCTTACAGTTAAACAGTAGATTGTGTATCAACACCATCTCTCTCTTCTCTCTTCTCTCTCTCTCTCTCTACCCAGGATTAACCTACTATATAGCTGTCTCTTCCATCTCTCTCTTTCTTTCACTATCTCTCTCTCACACACACACACACACACACACACACACACTCTCTCTCTCTCTCTCATTCTCTCTCTCTCTCTCTCTCTCTGTCGTTATTTCTGCCCGTCTCTCTCTATCTCTCTCGCATTCTCTGCCCGTCTTTCTATTCCTATGCTATCTCTGCCCGTCTCTCTCTTTCTCTGTCGCTGTGTTCTCTCTCTATTTCTCTATCGCTATCTCTGTCCGTCTCTCTTTTTCTCTTTCGCTATTTCTCTCCGTCTCTCTTTCTATCGCTATCTCTGCCCGTCTCTCTCTCTTTTTCTGTCGCTGTGTTCGTGTCTCTTTTTCTCCGCCGCTATCTTTGTTCGTCTCTCTCTTTCGCTGTTGATAACTCTGCCCGTCTCTCTATCTCTGTCCCCTCTCTCTATCTCTCTAGTTCTCTGCCCTACCAATCTCTTCATCTATTCATCTCATCCCACCTCTTCTGATTTTTGAGCTTGCAGTATTTAAAGTTCGGAGAAAGGTTTACAAATTGGTTGTAGTTCGAGTCCCGCTCATATTATGTTTTTCATATCAGGAAGCCTTCCAACTTGCTTGCGGTAGGTCGTTGGTTCTACCCGGGTATCTCTGTGAATGTCACCCCGGTTTTTTCACAACCTACATTAAGCTAGACGCAGTTATTGCTCGTCAAATTTGACATTCAACATTTGACCTTTAATTGAATTTGACATTTTTCTTAACAATTCAACAACAATAAAATTTGGGAACTACTTTTTTGTGTACACAATTAATCTCTGCTTATAGGGTCAACCTGTCCTGGAACTACACTTGGCACCGGGCCAACCAATCCTTGAACTATCCTTGAACAGCTGAAGATAATAATATGTACATGTATGCGGTAATTCATCCCTCAAATTTGACGACCAATAGTTAATTGAAATCTAACATGTGATTATTTTATGAAAATATATATTTTTTTTAATAAATGTCTCAATCTCTTTAATTCAAACAAACAAAAAATAAATTAAAAAATAAAATAAAATAAAATAAAAAAACAAAAACATATTTGTTTGGGTCATCTTTATTTTGATATGACCACCGTTTAAAGATGACGTTTTTTTTATATCTAAAACAAATAAAAGCACATTAAACCAATACGAATAAATAGAGAATATTTGTCAGCTTTGTGTGGGTATGGAAAATATCTAATCAGCGCCAATGAAAATGTGTAACTTGTATCACTCCGAGACGAGATATATTTCATATTCACTCAAAACAAACTTTCTCTTTATTTTTATGCTTACTGCAGCTACATACCTATATTTATATATATGTAATACACTTGATAAGTGAAAAAAGTAGTTCCGGCTTATCTTATCTCTTGCACTTTGGGATATGTATTTTGTATCACTTAAAAAAAACATTGTTCATCAGTTACCATAAAACAAATTTATTTTTTATAACAGGGGGATATACTTTCCTGGATCTTATATTACCGTATATGCAAACTATCAAACATTGACGGTATAAAATAATGAGTTAGACATACAAATTTTCCTCTAAAAACAATTAATAATTTTAAATATTTCACAAAGCGGATCTTATCTAGAGACCAGAAAGTCCGATTTATCGCTAACCACAATTTGTCGTATTGAAGATGATATCGGGGTGTCACTACCCTTCCCCGGAGATATACCTGCTTAAGAGTGTCATGGAGACGGATTTTGTTGAAGTCAACATGTTAGCAGCCTCATTAGTTCATATAAAAATAGAAACAGCAGTAGTGGGTGTTTTGACTTCTCAGTATCAGAATAGCAATACCACGTGATCGTGACGTCACTAAAGTCATCTATGACGTCCATGTGATGTAAAATATTCCTGTGTTTACGCAGCCTTAATACACCAAGTCAACTTTTCTTATGACGTCACTGATAAAACAGAAACTTAATTTAATGATGTCTATAAATAATGACTATTTGAACAATAAGTAAACGTGACTTATGTGATAGGTAATTTTCAATTAAATATTAAGTCGATACTTATATTAAGGTCATTCGAGCGTATGGAATTTGTATGCGAGCGGATTTAAGTTCCAGGCTACTTTGTTCCAAGGTTTCACGAAGTGCTTGAAAAAAAGTTTCAGTTGATGATGTTCCAAGAGATTCTATATTCTTGGAAAAGCTTATATGTTTTCTCTGGACTGACACATGTTCCATAGAGACTGATGAAGAAATAACAAAAGTTAAATTTTTTCCATTTTCAAGCAGAACCAATGTTGACAATTTGATGACTTAAGTGACGTCACGATCACGTGGCATTGCTATACTGATACTGAGAGGTTATAAACACCCACTACAACGCAATTAGTTCAATGTGTTAACACCGATCTGAGTGACGTCACAGTTTGATGACTTTAGTGAAGTCACAACACCGATCTGAGTGACGTCACAGTTTGATGACTTTAGTGACGTCACGATCACGTGGCATTGCTATACTGATACTGAGAAGTCAAAAACACCCACTACACCGCAATTAGTTCAATGTGTCAACTCCGATCTGAGTGACGTCACAGTTTGATGACTTTAGTGACGTCACGATCACGTGGCATTGCTATACTGATACTGAGAAGTCAAAAACACCCACTACACCGCAATTAGTTCAATGTGTCAACACCGATCTGAGTGACGTCACAGTTAGATGACTTTAGTGACGTCACGATCACGTGGCATTGCTATACTGATACTGAGAAGTCAAAAACACCCACTACACCGCATTTAGTTCAATGTGTCAACACCGATCTGAGTGACGTCACAGTCTCTTTTTATAGATTGAACATTATTTAAATTTATATCACAAAGGGGACTGTGAAAGAGGACCATGCTTTACTGTTCGACTATGCAGATATCTATAACGTTCGGCCCGAAATGCATCCGTGAGAGGTGTTTTGATATAACAATTATACTTAGCAATTTTTTGTTTAATACATTTCTATCTATATACTTATTTTATAATTAAAATTGACATTTTGTTTTATCTGGTGTAAAGAACCATTTCTTTCTGGCATTACGTGAACAATTAAACATGGAATTAGAATTGTATTCTGAGAATTTGTTCTATCACTTCTTTCTGACTTTACGTGAAAATTTGAAGTCGCTGCGCTATTTCTTTCATTGAAGCAATTTGAACGATATGACATATGGGTTTATTTCAAAACGACACTTCCCTCGATAAGACTCGGTAATACAGCATTACTAACGAACCTGCAATTAGCAACACGAAAGCTTGATTTGTCTTGATTTTGCGTGATTAATTCAACTGTGATTTATTTCCGGTCAATCGGTGCATTCAGACACTACTACTGGATATCGACCTGTACTGCACTGCACAAGGGGCATATGCAATGCCACGAAATATGGTCTTTAACCGAAGGGCAAGGTTTACTACTTAACCTAGGTACTACCATGATAACATGTACATTGTTTAATTGTTATTTTTGTATTAAGTATATATACTAGATAAACAATATTTCGGCCAGGACGCCTAGGATTCAGTTACTTGTCCTCACTACAAAAACTTGTGCGTAACCTTTTTCGTTAAATATAGGCATTTTCAACCAATGGAAATCATTCAAATATTCGTTTAAGTCATCATTCGTAAATAGGTCTCAAGTGAAATTAGAGAGCTAGGTCGAAAAAATGAATAAATAACCAGGGACATAGAAGGAGACTCATCAGACCTTTCTGTACTTTGATTTGCAATTTCATGCAACAGTGGGTACCAGCGTAATGTTCTAGATTTTGTCACAATTTATGACCTTCTCAAACACTGATCAAACTTACTCGACTGTGCATTGCATTGTAATATATAATAACAAGACCCTTTGTGTTTTGAAAGTTTACATATCAAAAACCTATTAAAGACGTTGTAAGAAACACGGCCAAGACCAGCCGGATGTTGTATACTTTGACGAGAGAGAGGGTAAAAAAAACAATATAGAAAGAAGCTCTGAACATCACATATGGAAAATTTTAACCGCCTCAATGATATGCTCAGATTTTCAAATATATAGTTTAACAAAATAATTTGTATCCAATCTAGAGCTATACCTTTAGTGGAATTATTGATATTATAATCAACAACAGTAGTAGTAGTAGTTGTAGCAGTAGGAGTGACAGTTGTAATAGTAGCTGTAGCATTTGTAGTAGTAGTGACAGTAGCAGTGGTATTGGTAGTAAAAATGGAAATAGTAAAAGTAGTAGCAGTAGTGGTAGAAGTAGTAGTAGTAGAAGTAGTAGTAGTAGTGAAAGTTGTAATAGTAGAAGTATTAGAAATAGAAACAGTAGTATTTGTAATAGTATTGATAATAATAGTAGTGCATATGAAAAATCGTAAGGAGCCCCAAGGACATTCACAGATTTTAAAATGATACTGTTTAATAATAAAACTTGAATCCTGTACAGAATATTATAGAGCAATATATGAATTAATGGTCATTAATGTGATATAATAATAAAAAATAGCAGTTGTACGTTAGAAGAAAAAGAGAAGTAGTAAGCATATATTTTTTTAAACGCAAAACTGTTGAAGCTATTGATTAACGAATAAAACAAAATGTAAATTTGTACAAATATATATTGCAATCATACATACATTAGTATATAATGTGAATAATAATAAAAATACTTTGTCGCTTATATGAATCCAGATGTAAAGAGAGGAGAGAGTCTATTTGTGTACACCACTACATATGCTTGCTATTATTCCTCGGCCCAGTTACAAAAAAAATGTATTATTGTGATTGATAAATTAATACAGTGAAATAGTGGACAGTGAATACATTTTTTATAGTAAATATGTAATAATTAATGTGCATTTTCTGTATTTCATGCATTCTTGTATGTAATTTACATAATTTACATTAATGTGAGTGTATTCCTGTATTACAGTAAGTATACATTACAAATTATACATCTACATAATGTGAGTGTATTCCTGTATTTAAAAAAGTATACACACTATGATGTGTATCTCACTGTATTTTATTACATAATGTATACATCTACATAATGTGCGTGTATTCCTGTATTTTACATAATGATACATTACATAATATGTTGTGTAGTCCATGAGTTTTTACAGTGAATGTTCACATCTACAATAATGTGTTGTGCATTCGATGTATACGTACAGTGAATGAAAATACTGTCAACTTACACACAGCTCTATGTTGAATAATACAGTACTATGAATGAGCCATTGTACTGTGAACATATTGCTATACAGTAAGTACATCTTGAGTTGTTTTATAAAAAGATAATTGAATACATTACTGTCTTACTTGTCGATTTGAAAGAATCTTACTACTATCCGCAATTTTCTTACCATTTCATTGATTTTGTCACGCCTGAATGATTGTCGGAGTGCCAATTATAAGGAAACTTAGTCAAGCGAAAAGATGTGCATATGAAAACTGTAATACCTTTCTAAATGTAAAGAAGGTAAATAAAAAAGTCATACTTAAGGTATAGACTATGTAATGACTTCGTTACATATCGGACTTCATGGCCTTTCACGGAGATAACCAAGATTTCCAAATGTTTCATAGGTTACCTTTGTTATCTTGGAAGAGGTTAAGTGGTCCAAGACAGAGCGGAACTTTACCTTAAGGAGGCTCGTGAGAAAATGTTCAATTCAATGTCAGTCATTTCAGTGCTTTGATTTGCAATTCCATGCATCATTGGGTACCAGCGTAATGTTCTAGATTTTGTCACGATTGTTCACCCTCTTAAAGACTAACTGCGTTAACCACCGAGGAAGCTTAACCGTGCATGGCCTTTAAAAATAATAACAAGATCCTTTGTGTGTTTAAAGTGTACATATCAAAATCCAATTAAAGACGTCGTAAGAAACACGGACAAGACTAGCCCGGATGTTGTATATTTTGACGAGTGGGTGGGTAACAAAATACGATGAAACTCTAAACCTCGTGAATTATCGAAATCTGACACCCTGTATATGAAGTATAAACCGCTCTAAGGACATTCCAAGATTTTACAATGATATTGTTTTACAAAATTACTTGCATCCAACACAACAAAAAAAAAAAAACAACAACTAAGCAGTATCAAAATATAAAAGAAATACTAAAGAAATGCTATTTTGAATTATTCGTTTAAGTATTTATAGTCTCAGAGGAAGAAAAAGAAGGAAGAGTTGGAGGTAGTAAATCATGTCCTTTTAATTGATACTGTTAAACCTAGGTGGTATATGTTTTGTTTTATATTACTTTTTATATTAAAATTAAAAAGTAAGTTTTTGAAAGTTGATAATGTCGTGACTATTTTGTTTTAAGTTGTAGTAGATAATGTACTTCTAAACGTTAAACTTGATTTAGATTTAAAAAAAGCTATTCGCAAACCAATCAAAAACACTTCCACTAAATCAACATTTAATGGTACAAATGTATACTTTCTATATTATAAGTGTAGTGTAATACTAAACAATGAATAACAAAATAAAGTAAACAGATGTATTTAGATTGCATAGTCATGTATTGTGCAGTAAATTAATTATTATAGAGAATGTATTAACTGAATGCATTTTTTTGTACTTTGCAGGTGTACATTGGGTACTTAACTATACAGCAAATGGCCAATCAAAATTATTAACAATATTTTGTTGCCGGTGTATGTCTTAACATCTGTCATATTTCACTGTGCTTCCTTTTCGTGTTAGTAAATTTTTCAATATGTTTGATATCTCATACGACATTTTAGTCATTTTCAAACTTTATTAACTTATTTTTGAGTCATTCTTTATTTTTTCCATTATTCTTAAGTCGCCACAGAAACCTCCTTTTTTCACTTATTATTCGAATTGAAAAAACAAAAACATAATTGATTATTATAAATTCAAATTCTCATGAAATGTTAATTAATAAGTCATAGGAAGGAAATAATAAGTATATTAAAAATTTATAAATAAATGTATAAATATATAAAATAAAGTAATTAATAAAATGTATAAATTAATTAATAAATATATAAATAAATAAACAAACGTAATAAATAAAGACAAATAAATAAACAACTAAATATTAAAATAAATACAAATACATAAATAGATTTATTTAGATAATTAATAAAATAAATAAATATGTAAATAATGAGACATGCTTAATAAATACAAAAATAGATAAATCAATGCGATCGTATAGTATTGAACTTTGCAAATATCTACCGGATAGCGAAATGATGAATTAACCCTTTCGCTTCATTGATTTAGTCTCACCTGAATGAGTGTTGGAGAATCCCGATAAGGTCATCTAGTGAAGAGGAAAGTTGTGTACATTAAGGCTAAACATAGACTAAAAACGAATATTGGGGCACATGTAGTTTACCTTGGGGAAATGTATTTCAAGTCGTATCGATGAAGCTGTTGTTCAGGATCTTAAAGTAAGACCCCTTAGTCGTAATGAGAAAATGAAGAAGTAAGAATTAAAAAAAAAAGGAAGAAGAATGAAAATGAAAACGGTTACAGATTATATACCAAAAAAGACAGAAGAAAAAAAGGAAGAAATAGAGAAACTGAGATATGGAGAGAAAATAAAGATAAGAACGAAGAAAGAAAGTAAGATAGAAAGAAGTGGGGCAACCTGTCGTCACTGACTTTAACACTCACTCAGCCCCTCACCTTCTGAGTTCGAATTCCGGCAGGGTCATTCGAAATTTCATTTGAGGGAGTCTTCCAGCTGGTTTGCGGTAGGTCGGTTGTTCTACCCGTATGCATTCGTGGTCTTCCTCCACTTGTAAATAGCTGGACTTCGCTAAATGACTGAACTACTGTTGAAACGATGGTAAACTCAAATAGTCAAGTCAAATCTAATCCAGACAGAAAGAGGAATGTAGATATAAGAAAAATGAAAGAAATAAGGAAAATGAAGTAGGAATAGAGAAAGTGAGATATGGAGAGGGGAAATGATTATGAATTAGTTAAAATAGATTTTATAAAATCATTTTATTTTGCTAACATTACATTTCATTCTATCTACACTTATTCGATTCGTCTTGTAGAAAATGTAAGATCTACCCTCTTGTTTTCTTGAATATATCTAAAAGAGAGCCCGAGGAAAAGAAATAAAAAACTTTATATATGTATATTATGTTGAGAGAAGACGATATGTAAGTTAACCCAACGAGCGTAAGAAGGGTTGCGTGTCAAATCCAAAACCAGTATATGTTTCCTTGATATACGAGAACCAGTCTACAATTAGGGAAACTTATGATGCTGTGTGGGTGGAGGCACGTGGAAGGAAAGTTAACCTTGCGTCTCAAAGAATAATCTAAAGGTTTATATAACCTACAATTACAGCCCCGAAATTGACAGGAGCATATATTGTGACACGTTCCTTTACTCCGTATTTGCGAACTGTGCGTTGAAAGTTTCAAAATTATATTTGCATTTCACAATCTCGAAACAAACATATTTCTCTAAAGAAAAAAAAAGTGCTTAGAAAAAAAGCTATCATCGTTACCATTTGCATTTTTTTTACTTAACTCGAATGTTTGTGACTCTGACTATGACTATTTGAGTTTATCGTCGCTTCGAGAGTATTTCAGTCGGAGGCATCCGGGTAGAAAAACCGACCTATCTAAAGCCAGCTGGAAGGCTTCCTCACATGAAAATACGAATGATCTTGCCGGGCTTCGAACCCACGCGGTAAGGCGCGGTGTGACGACGTCAAAAGTTACTCCCCTTGCTACTGCAAAATCTATTTAAAGACACTGATTAACGCTCAGTCTATTTATCATTGTACTGGACCAGTCGGCTCTGGAAATAATCTCATGGGCTAAGTCAAGCCTAAGCGCAAGAGTTATCATTCGTGAATTATTCTTTCAGTTAAATGGAGTAATGTCATATCTTGTCATTGTCATCTCTCTCTCTCTCTCTCTCTCTTGCTCCCATTCAATATTTCATTATCTCATTTAATCTTTGTTTTCGTATAGATTGGTAACTTAGTAAGTAAGCAAGAAAGTACTGATTAAGATATAAAGAAAGCTCTTAAGATTGTTAACATCTTTTTTGACATGACAATTATCCGGCATTAACTATATACCGAAAGTATGGTCTGTGTACAACGATAAAAGTTAAGAGTGTGTACATATGTTTAAACGGAAAGCAAATACCTGTCATAAAGGCAGCTGTCGCCCCGGGATGTAAAAGAGATTTCATTTTGTTGACCTCTGTTCAGCTCTTGGAAGATTTATCCTGGCAAGACTCGAATATATTCTAAAGAACAGTTGTAAACGAACTGCTTTTTTGTTGTTGTTTATATGCTGATATGTCACTGCTATAGCACAGTTGTAACCAAACTGATATTTTATATAGTTACTATGCTAACATATCACTGATATAGCAGAATTGTAATTGAACTGATATTTGTTGGACTTGTAGAATACATTGTTTTATATCGATCCCTCCAACAATGTTATTATCCAATAGAACTTAGCTTATATATATAGGCTTAATCAATCACACTGTTATCCACTTTACCCGAATTGTTACAAATGTTATCTATTGGACAAAAAATTTCAAATGCTTTTCGATTTCTATACATTAATTAGAACTTCACTGTATCCAAAACCATACTTTATAAATACACTGTATAATTCAAACTTGAGATTTTTTTCAATACGTCAATTGGATTGATTGCAATGATTTAATGGTGACTTATTTATGAATTACTCCTTTAAGCTTATTTCATTTTAATCGTTTTGATTGAAATTCACATTCAAATCGTTTTTTTCATTTTCCGGAATGAAACCTTTATTTGCACATTTATTCCATCTCAACTTTCCTCGAAATAATGCATATTTTTAAAGACAAAACATTATTTGCATACGAAACTGCACACACCTTAGAGGATATCCTCTGAGTACGAAATGACCTAAACTGACAACAAACCTGCAATATGAATATTTTCGTATTTGGGCAGTCTTGTATAGATTAAACGTAAGTCAAATATTGTCCGGTAATATTTGCTTGGTTCTGTAAGAAACACTTTTATTGACTTCTACATTACTTATTGTTTTTTGTACTATATGTAGTTGCCAGTATTGGTTAGATAACTTATTGGAACTTATTGACTTATGTCCTTCTTTACAACCGTATTAAATTTACATCGATATTTAAACAAGTTCACCCTCACTTATGTAAATCAATCAGTGCCGTTTATATGGCTATTGCCGTGAGATAAATTACCGGAAGGCAACCAACGCCCTCGTGTATGGCAGAGCGAGTTTGGTAATCCATGTTGTCCGTGGTTGGAAAATAAACAGATTTTCCGGCGATTTAAATACCGTCGTCATGAGGGTAGATCCAGTTTTTGAAGGGACGTCCAAAGAATTTGTTATTAGCTTATAGGGGTGATTACAGGTCAATATGTTATTTATGACCTGGGATTCAATCGGTGTCTGCCGTAAAGACTTCTATAATATACTCTGTATTTTGCGACCAGGAGTTCAATCAATGTTTTTGACAGTCAACTATAATACCTGATGTTTCGAGTCTGCTAACAAAGAACAATGACTTGTTACTTTATGGTATTTCATATGTTGAATCCTTTCCCATGTACAGAGATATGAAAATGGCTTCCATCTTAGTACTTCCGGTCGACTGTCTTGTTAAATGTCTGAAAACCGTTGGTGCTTAAATATATTTGACATAGATCATAACCAGAGTGACGGAAACAGTAACTGGTGCACTCAGATAAAGTCAATGTTAAGCAATATAATGTTGGTTTTGTAAGTGCCACATAGTTGTCTTGTAGCATGGAATAAACATATACGTGGCATGCCTAAACACAAACGTTCTGTACCTTAAAAATCTGTTACTATAGACGATATAGAGGATACTTGTTTGTTTTGGTGTAAGATCGATTTATAATTTCACTGAGTGAACATAAGAAGTGATATGCATCTGTTTATGTTCACGAATGAAATTACACATCGATCTTTCACCAAAACAGTTTTTTCTTCTTTTTATTTAGTGCTTTAAACGCCAGAAATCATCTGCTTTGTAACTGTGATTCACAAAAGACGTCAAAATTGGCGGGATAATCTCGCGTGCGTGACGTTTTTTTAATGACGTCATGTATTGCATAAAACCCAGCACAGATGACGCACCGATCATTTTATAACGTAAGGTCGGATTCAAGTTCAAGTGTGAAAATCATAAAAATGGTAAATTTCACTGTTTTAATTCAATGACATTTCCCTATAATCCACCGAAAAGCATTAATCAATAAATTTTAATATACTTTATCAATTGATTTTTTATTATAAATATTTGTGTCAAATCCGTGACATTACGATTCGGCCATCTTGCTATAACGATCTGTTACTTTCGCGCAATGTCGAGGTTACTTCCCTTGTTTAGACGCTTATCAAAAACTTTTTTGTAATAATCACCTGGTCCTTGTTTTTTTTGTGAAAAACAATATGACGTTATCTTAATATTACTTAACCTAGCAATGAAGTTTAGGTTTAGGTGACGTATATAGAAACATTTCGTATTTGATATAACTATATAAATGATTACATTGAAATTACAGAAAGGCAGATGGATTGGCAGATAAACTGACAGACTCAATGGGAACAAAATACGAAATATATAGCCAAAAGGTTTAACAATAAGAAAGGCTAACAGTCGGGCGGAAATAAGGACAGATTAATGACAAAGCATCAGTCAAACAGAAATTGCAAATAAAACAAATGCCTTATTCTCGTAAAATACCACATGTTACGTTGTGTAATTGTCCTGTAGCCTAAATCAATAGAGTTGTGAGACCCTTACTGAACATCCGGTACTCCCATAATCCCCTCATTATTTCCTCTTTAGATCGACCAGTGTACAGCATGCTGTGTGTTCCAGACATGCAAACTGACGTAAAAACAAAATAAATGATTTCCAAATACCGTTAATTATCGTTTATATGTTTACAGCATTCAAAATTGATTCTTGTGTTCCTTCATCGTACTTTTCTCTGATTATAGTTTTCCCCTGCCCTTAATTTTTTTCACGCATAGCTCCAATATTGGGCATGCATGCATGTCTCGTCTATAATCTTTAGTTCAATTAAGACGTAGTTACATATTTCCATAAGTAATAATTATCATTGCAGATTTTCGATAAATTGATCAATTTTATGGTTCCTTTAAAGCACAAAAGAAACTGACGAACACACTAACAATAATGTTGACAAGTGCACGTATGTTTTCTAATGAATGAAAATATAAAGACATGTTTATTAAATAAAGAAAAGAAAAGAAAAAAAAAACGCTTTAAACTGTACACAATTCTTATGAAATCCATTCATAATTTTTGGTCGTAGTAGATTGCATTGCTCATGCGTTATCATGTTTTCACCATTTTTTTTATCTATTGTTTTTATAAATAAAAAACACACATTTGGACCTACACGCTATGCATACCTGATGAAAAATACAATGAGAGAGAGAGAAGGGGGAGAACAAAGAGACAGAGTGTGTGTGTGTGGTATAATTTATAATTACCTTTTTTCTTAGCTTCATTATTCCATTGTAACGCAACATCTATTTATTTTTAAATCACTCAATATTCCAAAAGTGTTTTGAACGAGAATCTAATTTTGGAATGCTTTTTTACCTTACACTTTTCTGCTGTTCTCTCTGATTATTATATAGATATACTGAATAATTTCCGACAAGGTGCAGAAATGTAAAATCCTCACATGTAATATCTTCCAAATAGGTTTTCATACGACACACCGAATAAGTGGGTATCGGATTTTGTCCTGCTTGATTCGTTATAGTTGGACCAAATCTTGACGAATAAATAATGACCACTGTGATGAATCCGACCAAACTTCGCGCATTATAGAAACCCCAAACTATATAAACCAGGGGATAAAGAAAGTATCGTTCTAAGCTTTTTTGCATGGCCATTCATTTAGCACAAGCTCGAGCGTATAGATAAAGCAAAATATATCCGGAAACTATGTATCAAAGTGGAATAACTGTGGATGGAAATTACTACAACAGCAAATGCGTATGTGAGGGTTATCTCCCTTTACTCGAGTATCGTATTTTTTTTTCAGAGATCGTCCGATAGTATACCATGGACAATAATCATGCATTTTTACATGAAAGCGTTATTGCATTTTTATTAGTATAAATTGACGTATCTTACATGTGTTTTATGTCTTAAGTTGTCAGCTAATTTTACCGCTCCGGCAGCCTTGTAATTGAAACGAAACTAAGTAGAATAATTGTAGGATGCACTAAACAATGTAAAGGTGTACTTTCAGACTTAAGCCAGGAATCAAGATACATGTACCTTTTGAGTCCCAGAAGTGTCACAGTGGAATCAGGGAGAACGATATAATTTGTATTTCTTAATAGCATCGTTTACAATTGTGAATACCCGAGTTCCCGATGTATTCTTGATATTTTTTATCTGCAGTTTTTTGTGTGTTTTTTTTTCTCGATAACTGATAAAACCTGTATGTAATATGTTTTAAATGATAAAAGCTTAAAAGGAGACTGAAACTTATATTTGTTCATGAATGTTCCAACCTGGGTTTAGATAACCAATATCCCGTGGTTGACTTCTTTCAAATGCTAAACTGCGAGAATACATAAATATGTACTAGTACCTAGCCTGTAATAATCGTCCTGTACAACTGACGAGTACCTAGATAGTGTAGTGGTTACATTATATTTCTCATTAATTCAACTCGGGTTCGATCCCTTGTCACGTGTATGAAAAGTTAGGTCGACTGTCATGGCATATGGGTTTCGTCCTTTCGTCCTTGTGCTTAGGTCTCCAGCCATTGTTAATATCCTTTATATTCAATATTCGTCAAAATAATTATTAAGTAGAGCATCTCTCTCTTTCTCGCTCTCTCTTTCTCACTACAACCAAGCATTACTCACCAAGACTTGACATTATCAGTATAACAAGAAGCCATTGTTAAACATTATGTATTTAATAATCGTATTTATTTACATGTAAGTAATCAATATAAATAAAACCATCCACGATAAAGTATCTACAAATATCCCAAATAAAGTACATATTTTCTGTACGATAATCCTGAAACAATTCTGCACATAATTTGTACCAAGTATGTGCTTAATGCAGACGTACTATTGATTTTCTGCATAGAGTTTTTACACACACAGAATCGGACACTATGCATTAGCCAGTATTTTTTTTCTTGTGTGGATAATTTATCATTCATATATTTTACTATTTATTTTTTATTATTACAAAGGAGAATTTTGGTACTAAAATGAGGCATAAAATAGCAACCATCACTGAACAAATTAAAATGGCTACCAATGTCACTAAATAATATAGACATTTAAACTTTAATGAAACTTAATAAAACAATGGTAAGGGCTTAAGATTATATGTTTGTTAGAATTATATGGAATATATAACTTTAACAGTAAACAAAGAATCTGTGCCTATACAACCAAGAGGGCCATGATGGTCCTGAATCGCTCAACTGAGAAATATTGCCTTCACTGCCTTTTATAACACAGTCATACTAAATACATTCGCTGACTACAGAAAAAACAATCCACACAAAAACTGTACCTGTGGTCTAATTTTTGATGGCTTAAGCTATAAAATCAAGTGACACCTATGGTTTGACCAATTTTGACCCAAGAGCCAGGATTTGAAAATTTGGTCCTGGTCTACAAGGCCATGTTACATACCAAATATCTAAACCCATGATCTAGTGGTGTCTGAAAAGAAGATCTTTTAAAGACTCTCTCCTATATAAGTCTATGTAAAAATCAAGTGACCCCTGGGGCCTGGGGCGGGGCCAATTCTGAGCCATGATTTGAACAAACTTGGTAGATGTCCATAAAGCAATGTTACACACAAAATATTTAAACTCCAGGCTTTGCGGTTTCTGAGAAGATTTTTTAGATTTTCCAATTTAGTGACCCCTTGGCTGGTTCTAATTTTGACCCCAGTGCCATGATTTGAATAAACATGGTAGATACTCATAAGGCCATGTTACACACAAAATATATTAACTCCGGGCCTTTTGGTTTCTGAGGAGAAAATTTTTCTGTTGTATTTTTTCTAAACATGTCTATATTTAATCAATTGACCCCTGGGGCGGGGCCAATTTCGACCCCAGGAATATAACTTGAATAAACATTTAAGAGACCCACTAGACAATGCTACACACCAAATATCTAAACTCAAGTCCTTGTGGTTTCTGAGAAGAAGATTTTTTTCTAATTCTTTTCCTATATAAGCCTATGTAAAATCAAGTGACCTCTAGGGCGGGGCCAATTTCGACCCCTGGGCCATGATTTGAACAAACATGGTAGAGAAAAAAACTGCAACGTTTGTTCTTTATCTAAAATTCTGGTTCAAGACTGTCTTAATAACCAGAGTATTTTCTGTACACATTCTGCACAGATTTTCTCTGTTTTTGTCTGTATAAAGTATGCTTGCAATCTATCCTGGCATTTACATAAAAGTTATACGTAATCTACACATTGTTCTTATAAAATTATAACATTTCCTTTCCTGGATTATTAAAGAGGGCAAAGATGGCCCTGAATCACTCACCAGAGAAATTTTGCCTTTTACAACATAGTCAATGACTGAATGCAAAATCCATACAAAAGAACAGCAATATAACTTTGATTCCACGCAAAAAGTTTACATGTGGTCCAAAAAGCAAAGTTAACCCAAGCGTGGGACCAATTTGATGCCAGGGCCATGACTTGAACACTTGGTTCAGGTCCACAAGGCCAGGTTACATACCAAAAATCTAATCTTGTGGTTTCTGACAAGGATATCTTTTAAAAATCTGTCAGTCTATTTTAATCAAGTGACCCCAGGGGTTCGGCCAATTTTGACCCCAGTGCCATGATTTGAACAAACTTGGATGATGTTACATACCAAATATCTAAACTCCAGGACTTGTGGTTTCTTAGAAGAAGATTTTTCTAGATTTTCCAATTTTAGCCTATGTAAAATCAAGTGACCCCTGGGGTGGGGCCAATATTTTGACCCCAGTACCATGGTTTGAACATGCTTGGAAGATGTCCATAAAGCAATGTTACACACAAAATATTCAAACTCCATGTTTTGTGGTTTCTGAGAAGAAGATTGTTTCTAGATTTTACAATTTTAGCCTATGTAAATTCAAGTGACCCGTGGGACGGGGCTAATATTGACCCCAGGGGCGTGATTTGAACAAACTTGGGAGAGATCCACTAGACAATGCTACACACCAAATATCTGACCTCCAGGACTTGTGGTTTCTGAGAAAGAAATTGTATCTATTTTTTTTCCTATATAAGCCTATGTAAAATGAAATGACCCCTGGGGCGGAGCCAATTTTGACCTGAGGGCCATGATTTGAACAAACTTGGTAGAGATCTACTAGATAATGCTAGACACTAAATATCTAAACTCCAGGCCCATGTTGTTTCTGAGAAGAAGATATTTTCTAGTTTTTTCTTATATAAGCTTTCTTATATGTAAAATCAAAAGACCCCTGGGGCGGGGCAAATTTTGACACCAGGGTCATGAACAAATTTAGTAGCGGTGCACTAGACAAAGCTATACACCAAATATCTAAGCTCTAGGCATTGCAGTTTTGCAGAAGAAGATTTTCAAAGTTTGCATTTTTATTTATTTTTTAGCTTCTGTAACCTACTTTTTCAAACCAATAAAGATAATTTGAACAATCTTGATAGAGGGCATCATTAGGATAATTTCTGTGAAGTTGGTCAAAATCTATACAGCGGTTTAGGAAGAGATGCTGTTTAAATGAAATTGGTGACGCCGGATGCACGAACGCACGCATGGACGACGGACAAAATGCAATCACAAGTTCACTCTCATCTAGATTCAAATTTTGTCCATGGATAGTGTGGAGGTGAACTCCTTATACATGAAGTTTAGTTTTACAATGTAATAAAAAAACAAACAAATACACATAAGTAAAATAAAAAGCTAATGTACATAACTAATATTAAAAACTAATATACATAACTAATATTAAAAACTAATGTACATAACTAATATACATACACGTATGTACAATATATTTCACCAATGTATTTAATGATAAATGATGTTTGATTTTAACAGAAAAGTATAATACTTTTACACCAAGTACAACAATGTAATGTACAAATGAACATCATGCACGAAGCCAAGCACAAACATATATAATATAGTTTATACTTCTTAAGAAGACAAATCAGTAATCCTACCATTGAAAAATATGATTTGAAAACAAAGCGATTGGTGTTGAATAATTGAAATGACAATCGAATAGTAATATGCTGCTGATGCAGAATTAAATACACAAATGCTCATAGCATGTACAAAAGGGCTAAACACTTGATGAAATAAAACAAGAGGGCCAAGATGGCCCTGTGTCGCTCACCTGATTAAGATGGCTGTGTTAGGCAAAATGACAAAAAATCTGGCATCTAAAGTGTTTTTCTAACATTTGACTAAGTGGCCTACATTTTGATCCTACCTGAATTTACCTGGTGACCTAGTTTTTGACCCCACATGACCCAATTTTGAACTTATCTGAGATATCATGTAGACAAACATCCTGACCAAGTTTCATGAAGATTGGGCCAAAACTGTGGCCTCTAGAGTGTTCACAAGGTTTTTCTAAGATTTGACCTGGTGACCTAGTTTTTGACCCCACATGACCCAATTTCAAACTCATCCGACATATCATGTAGACAAACATCCTGACCAAGTTTCATGAAGATTGGGCCAAAACTGTGGCTCTAGAGTGTTCACAAGGTTTTTCTAAGATTTGACCTGGTGACCTAGTTTTGACCCCACATGACCCATTTCAAACCATCGAATATTATGTAGACAAACATCCTGACCAAGTTTCATGAAGATTGGGCCAAAACTGTGGCCTCTAGAGTGTTCACAAGGTTTTTCTAAAATTTGACCTGGTGACCTAGTTTTTGACCCCACATGACCCAATTTCGAACTATCCGAGATATATGTAGACAAACATCCTGACCAAGTTTCATGAAGATTGGGCAAAATTGGCCTCTAGAGTGTTCACAAGCAATTGTTGACGACGGACGACTGACGACGCACGACGCACGACGGACAAAAGGCGATCACAAAAGCTCACCCGAGCACAAGTGCTCAGGTGAGCTAAAAATGGATAAAATCGAGAATTGATCAATAAATTTGGGGACACATCTAATAAGTGACACATATTTAATCTCGAATTAAAAAAAAAACAACAAACTTGTAACGAATAAATAGGAATGTCTTATGTCTTATTGGATCACATCACAATAAATTATATGTAATATCGCAGCTCAAATAAAGCCATGAAGTTAACGTCAAACTCTATATATCTCCTTCCTCGCCATGGATAGAAGCCTCGACATTCATCCGGAATTTATCCTGTTCTGCCCAGCATTGTTTTGGCCTAATTTAGATTTTTCGGGGAAAAAATCTGTACATATTTTGTTTTGTTTTTTTGTCTATGTTTAAAAAATCTATAAATATAATTCTGGTATGTAAATGGACCAGAATATTTTCTGTGCAGAATCTGCAGAAACTTTCTCCGATTTAGTCCGTATATAATCTGTTTACAGTCTAGCCAGTCAGTTTTATACAGTTAATTGGTAATGTACAGGTTATGGTAATTTACATTTCATTTTGATAAAATGATAACATCTATCCTGGATAATTACAAAGAATCAATTATTTTTGATTTCCAATTCTGTCACCGATTAGTGTTAAGGTAAAATCTTTTACATGTAATTTAGATTTACAATATAATAAAATAACAAACGAATATTTATAAAAAAAAACAAACAAGGGGGCCAAGATGGCCCTGTGTCGCTCACCTGAGTAAGATTGCTGTGTTAAGAATGATGACAAATAAGAGCTGTCAGAGGACAGCACGCTCGACTATTCAAAAAGCTTGTTAGTAAATCAAATGAAATCAATTCCAAAACTTGCCCTTCACATACCCTGTATAAAATAATAGTCAAAAATGATATACCTTGATAGTCTGATACCCCTTAATATTTTTATGAAGTCTAAAATCAATCCCATGCCTGGTTACTGAGACATAAGTTTAATAACACCACGGGGGTCTAGGATTTCACATATATGTGCAAGCAAAACTTTAACCAAGTATCCAAGTTCGAAAAGGGTCATAATTTGTATAAAATTCAGTCCCAAAGTTATGATGCCCATGAATACACTCCTTAACTTTCTAGTCAATACCATAAACAATTTCAGAGATATAAGCATGAAAATACCTTTCATGTAAAACTTTAACCAAAATTTTTAAGTTAAAAAGGGGCCATAACTTATATGAAATCCTGTCAAGAGTTATCTATCTTGATTGTCTGATAGCCCTGAACATATTCATAACCTTTCGTGTCAACACCGTGAATGGTTGAGATACAACCTTGATAGTAGCTTGCATGCAAAACTTTAACCAAATTTTCTATTGCATGCAAAACTTTAACCAAAAGCTTCAAGGCCGACACCGACGCATGGGCGACTACAACAGCTCTCATATTCTTCGAATAGTCGAGCTAAAAATGTGGCATCTAAAGTGTTTTTCTAACAATTGACTAAGTGACCTAGATTTTGATCCTACCTGAATTTGCAATCAACTGGGAATTCATGCAGTCATCATTGTTATCAAGTTTAATGAAGACTGGTACAAAAATGTAGGTCCCTAGAGTGTTTACAAGATTTTTCTAAAACTTGCCTGGTGGCCTACTTTTTGACCCATGTGGCCCAATTTTGAATTCATCCGAGATCTGATGTAAACAAACATTCTAACCAAGTTACATAAAGAATAGTCTGAAACTGTGGCTTCTAGAGTGTTCACACGTTTTTTCAAAGACTTGGCTTGGTGACCTAGTTTTTGACCATAAATGACCCAATTTCAAACTTTTCCACGATATCATGCAGACAAACATCCTGACCAAATTTCATTAAGATTGGGTAAAAACTGTTGCCTCTAGAGTGTTCACAAGGATTTTCATAGATTTTCGAAGATAAGACCTAGTGACCTTGTTTTTGACCCAACATGACCAATTTTCAAACTCATCCGTCATAGCATAAAGACGAACATCCTGACAAAGTTTCATGAAGATTTTACCAAAAAATGTGTCCTCATGCATGTTCACAAGGTTTTTTCAATATTTGACCTTGTGACCTAGTTTTTGACCCAACATGACCAATTATCGAACACAACCGAAATATAATGTAGACAAACATCCTGACCAAATTTCCTGAAGATTGGGCTGAAACTGTTGCCTCTAGAGTGTTCACAATGCTTTTATAATATCTGACCTGGTGACCTAGTTTTTGACCCCACATGGCCCATTTTCAAACTCATCCGAGATATCATATATACAAACATCCTGACCAAGTTTCATTAAGATTGGGCCAAAAATGTGGCCTCTAGAGTGTTCACAAGCAATTGTTGACGACGGACGACTGACGACGCACGACGCACGACGGACAAAAGGCGATCACAAAAGCTCACCCGAGCACAAGTGCTCAGGTGAGCTAAAAATGGATAAAATCGAGAATTGATCAATAAATTTGGGGACACATCTAATAAGTGACACATATTTAATCTCGAATTAAAAAAAAACAACAAACTTGTAACGAATAAATAGGAATGTCTTATGTCTTATTGGATCACATCACAATAAATTATATGTAATATCGCAGCTCAAATAAAGCCATGAAGTTAACGTCAAACTCTATATATCTCCTTCCTCGCCATGGATAGAAGCCTCGACATTCATCCGGAATTTATCCTGTTCTGCCCAGCATTGTTTTGGCCTAATTTAGATTTTTCGGGAAAAAAATCTGTACATATTTTGTTTTGTTTTTTTGTCTATGTTTAAAAAATCTATAAATATAATTCTGGTATGTAAATGGACCAGAATATTTTCTGTGCAGAATCTGCAGAAACTTTCTCCGATTTAGTCCGTATATAATCTGTTTACAGTCTAGCCAGTCAGTTTTATACAGTTAATTGGTAATGTACAGGTTATGGTAATTTACATTTCATTTTGATAAAATGATAACATCTATCCTGGATAATTACAAAGAATCAATTATTTTTGATTTCCAATTCTGTCACCGATTAGTGTTAAGGTAAAATCTTTTACATGTAATTTAGATTTACAATATAATAAAATAACAAACGAATATTTATAAAAAAAACAAACAAGGGGGCCAAGATGGCCCTGTGTCGCTCACCTGAGTAAGATTGCTGTGTTAAGAATGATGACAAATAAGAGCTGTCAGAGGACAGCACGCTCGACTATTCAAAAAGCTTGTTAGTAAATCAAATGAAATCAATTCCAAAACTTGCCCTTCACATACCCTGTATAAAATAATAGTCAAAAATGATATACCTTGATAGTCTGATACCCCTTAATATTTTTATGAAGTCTAAAATCAATCCCATGCCTGGTTACTGAGACATAAGTTTAATAACACCACGGGGGTCTAGGATTTCACATATATGTGCAAGCAAAACTTTAACCAAGTATCCAAGTTCGAAAAGGGTCATAATTTGTATAAAATTCAGTCCCAAAGTTATGATGCCCATGAATACACTCCTTAACTTTCTAGTCAATACCATAAACAATTTCAGAGATATAAGCATGAAAATACCTTTCATGTAAAACTTTAACCAAAATTTTTAAGTTAAAAAGGGGCCATAACTTATATGAAATCCTGTCAAGAGTTATCTATCTTGATTGTCTGATAGCCCTGAACATATTCATAACCTTTCGTGTCAACACCGTGAATGGTTGAGATACAACCTGGATAGTAGCTTGCATGCAAAACTTTAACCAAATTTTCTATTGCATGCAAAACTTTAACCAAAAGCTTCAAGGCCGACACCGACGCATGGGCGACTACAACAGCTCTCATATTCTTCGAATAGTCGAGCTAAAAATGTGGCATCTAAAGTGTTTTTCTAACAATTGACTAAGTGACCTAGATTTTGATCCTACCTGAATTTGCAATCAACTGGGAATTCATGCAGTCATCATTGTTATCAAGTTTAATGAAGACTGGTACAAAAATGTAGGTCCCTAGAGTGTTTACAAGATTTTTCTAAAACTTGCCTGGTGGCCTACTTTTTGACCCCATGTGGCCCAATTTTGAATTCATCCGAGATCTGATGTAAACAAACATTCTAACCAAGTTACATAAAGAATAGTCTGAAACTGTGGCTTCTAGAGTGTTCACACGTTTTTTCAAAGACTTGGCTTGGTGACCTAGTTTTTGACCATAAATGACCCAATTTCAAACTTTTCCACGATATCATGCAGACAAACATCCTGACCAAATTTCATTAAGATTGGGTAAAAACTGTTGCCTCTAGAGTGTTCACAAGGATTTTCATAGATTTTCGAAGATAAGACCTAGTGACCTTGTTTTTGACCCAACATGACCAATTTTCAAACTCATCCGTCATAGCATAAAGACGAACATCCTGACAAAGTTTCATGAAGATTTTACCAAAAAATGTGTCCTCATGCATGTTCACAAGGTTTTTTCAATATTTGACCTTGTGACCTAGTTTTTGACCCAACATGACCAATTATCGAACACAACCGAAATATAATGTAGACAAACATCCTGACCAAATTTCCTGAAGATTGGGCTGAAACTGTTGCCTCTAGAGTGTTCACAATGCTTTTCTAAGATTTGACCTGGTGACCTAGTTTTTGACCCCATGTGACCCATTTTCGAAATCTTCCAAGACATCATGAAGACAAACATCCTGACTAAATCTAATGAGGAATGGGTTATAACTGTGGCCTCTTGTGTGTTAACAATGTTTTTTATTAATATCTGACCTGGTGACCTAGTTTTTGACACCACATGGCACAATTTGGAACTCTTCCGAGATAACATTTAAACAAATATCCAAACCAAGTTTCATGAAGATTGGGCCAAAACTGTATCCTCTAGTGTGTTCATTTTTTTTTCTAATATTTGACCTGGTGACCTATTTTTTGACCTCATATGACCCATTTTCAACCTCATCCAAGATATCATGCAGACAAATATTCTGACCAAATCTACTTAAGATTGGGCAAAAACTGTGGCCTCTATAGTGTTCACAATGTTTTTGTTAGACTTGACCTGGTGACCTAGTTTTTGACCCCATGAGAACCATTTTCGAACTCATCCAAGAAATCAGGCATACAAACATCATGGCCATATCTAATGAAGATTGGGTTATACCTGTGGCCCATAGAGTGTTCACAAGGTTTTTATAATATCTGACCTGGTGACCTAGTTTTTGACCCCACATGACCCATTTTCAAACTCATCCGAGATATCATATATACAAACATCCTGACCAAGTTTCATTAAGATTGGGCCAAAAATGTGGCCTCTAGAGTGTTCACAAGCAATTGTTGACGACGGACGACAGACGACGGACAAAAAGCGGTCACAAAAGCTCACCCTGAGCACAAGTACTCAGGTGAGCTAAAACCATATGATAGTATGTACAATTTAATTTATTTTAATTTAATTGAGCATGATTCATGATTTTAAATTTTATTGAAATTATAATACTTTTTTCAAGTAGAACAAATTTCTGTACACATGCACGTAATGCACGCACATAATCTCTGGCAAAAACACATATTAGAAGTCCCGTCTATGCTTCTTAAGATGATATACAAGCACCTCTACAATTCAAAAATAGGATTTAAAATTAAAGCGATGTGTGTTGTTTAATTTAAATTAGTAAAAGGTTACTTTATACTGCAAGAATATGAATAAGAAACATAATGTTAAATGCTCAAAGTAAGTACATCAAGGCTTCTAGTTAAACACTTGATATTCTGTTAACAAAACTAAAACGGATAAAACTGTTTTGCCGGCTTCGTCAGGTCACCGGTAGTTGTTTCTGTTCGATGAAGAAATGGTTCATATTCGCCCTCTGAAATAAATGGAGGAAAGGGATCATCGCCATATACTTAGACTGATGAATGTAATAGCATTAAAGTTGTGTCGTTGTTACCATAAAGGAATAATATGTAAGCGGCTAGGTAGCTCATTCAGTAGAGCATTCGCCCTGTAAGCGAAAGGCCACAGGTTCTAGTCCCGGTCAGACTGAATATTTTTCCCAGTTGTGAGTTATTGATACCTTAACAAATAAATATCTATTTACTTTAAAAACGTAAGAACGGGTAAATGAAAACATCTTCTAAATCCGGGGGCCTCCGTGGCCGAGAGGGTTAAGTCGCTGACACTCACTCTGCCCCTCACCTCGTGGGTTCGAATCCCGGCATGGTCATTCAGATTTTTATGTGAGGAATCTTTCCGGCTGGCTTGCGGTAGGTCAGTGGTTCTACCCGGATTCATCCGTGCATTCTGGTCTTCCTCCACCTAACGTCGTTTCTACTACCACTGCTACTACTTATAACCATTAAAACGTCTACCACAGCTACGACAACTGCTGACTGCTACTTCCACTATTGCTGCTACTAGTACTACTGCCATTAGTATTGAAATAGCTATAGCAGCCACAACCGCTATCATTACCACCACTTTTATTACTGCTGCTGCTACTACAACTTCTTTTACCTCCATAAGTTCATTTGAGGGTGATAGTTTGGATACTGAAAATCTTGATAAATTTAAAAAAGAAGCAGTCCCTATACTTCTCCTGCTACGATTTCTGCTACTATACGTACTACTTCCACCACTACCGATACTGCTACTGCAAATATTTCATATAGAATATTACTAACTACCATCATCAATACTTCGGCTACTACTGCTCCCGCTTCCGCAGCAGCTAATATTAGTACTACCACCACAATAACCATGATTACTACCACATAACTACTACTGCTACTTCTTCTAGTACTGCTACTACTATTATTACTACTACCACCACCATAACCATTACTACCACATTACTACTACTGCTACTTCTTCTAGTACTGCTGCTACTACTATTACTACTACTACCACAATTACAATTACTACAACATAACTACCACTACTATTACTACTACCACCACAATTGCCATTACTACCACATAACTACCACTACTATTACTACTACCACCACAATTGCCATTACTACAACATAACTACCACTACTATTACTACTACCACCACAATTACCATTACTACCACATTACTACTACTACTTCTTCTAGTACTGCTGCTACTACTATTACTACTACCACCACAATTACCATTACTACCACATTACTACTACTACTACTTCTTCTAGTCCTGCTGCTACTACTATTTTAACTACTACCTCCACTTCTACTACTGCTTAGACTACGACAACTACTACCACCACAGTTATCATTGATACCAAAATAACTACTACATTACAACTATAACTACTACTACTACTACTTCTATTACTGCTATTACTGCTGCTTCTGATGTTGTTTCTACAACAACTTCTACCACAGCAACTACCATCATTACCATAATAATTACTACATAACTACTACTACTATAACTGCTGAGACGACTACTACCACAACTACCATCACCATAACAATAATTTCTACTTTATAACTACTACTGCTGCTGTTACTACTGCCACTTCTACTACTACTACTACTACTACTACTACTACTGTTGTTACTATAACTACTACTACTGCTGCTCTTACTATGACTGCTACTACTAATGCTGATGTTAACTATAACTACTACTGCTTCTACTACTACTACTACTACTACTACTACTGTTGCTGTTACTATAGCTACTACTGCTGCTGTTACTATAACTAATACTACTACTGCTATTGTATCTATAACTTCTACTACTTCCACTGTTGCTGTTACTATAACAATAATTACTACATTACTACTACCACTACTACTACAACAACAACCATCACTACAACAATAATCACAACATTACAGCTACTATAACTATTATTTCTACAACAACTACTACCACATCACTACATAACTACATTACTACTACTACTACTACTAGTACCACAACAACTTCCATCACTAATAGCTACATTTAGTACCACCACAATTACAGATTGTTGATGATGATGATGATGATGATGATGATTATGATGAAACAATATTTCCTAGTCTAAAAAACGACAATTACTGCTACCACAAAACTACTACTACTACCGCTGCTGCTGAAAATGATGATGATGTTACTATAAAAACTGCTACCATCACTCCCAATAAATACAACGTACACTAAAACAACGACAACTTATTCTACCACCACCACTACTTCTACTACTACTACTACTACTAAAGCTGCTGCTGCTGATGATGATGATAATACTACTACAAATACTGCTACCACCACCACCACTTCTTCTACTACTTAAGCTGCTGCTGCTGATGATGATGATAATACTACTACAAATACTGCTACCAACATCACTCCTACCAGCATTATTACAGAAAATACTATGTACACTTAAACAATGACAACTACTACTAATACTATCAATGCTGCTGCTGTGATGATGATGATGATGATGGTGATGATGATGATGATGATGATGATGATGATGATATTTATTCAAATACTACCACCAACGTCACTCCTATCATTATAAATAAGATAAATACTACGTACACTAAAACAACGAAAACTACTGTTACTACCACTACTAATACTGCAACTATTATCACAAGAAATATTATACAACAAAACTACTAATACTCACAACTCAAGTACTACTACCATCACTACCACAGTAAATACTACTATGAACACTACTATCGCTTCCAATACCGACACCGTCAGTTCTACCACCACCATAACTTCTGGCTCTGGTGCTATGTTTATGTGGCTAAAAATGTTACCTACCTTGAATAGTTCACGCTGCCACATTTTCAGCTTGTGATCTTCCTGTAAAACGATTAGATCAATATTATTAACTTGAAAAATAAATTTAACAGATAGTAACTAACTTAAAAAAAAATAAGTACCAATTTAAAATAAATGTTGACTGTTTCAATGATGTTTTTTTTTTTTTTTTTTTTTTTTTTTTATAAGGAAAGGTAAGGAATAGACATTTAAAAAAATGGGTGAAATAATTTAATTTTAAATAAATATAGAATAGCAACAAACCAATTGAAAGAATATTCAAAGTGGTCGCTGCCGAGTGAAAAACAAAACAAAAACAAAAATAGAATAGATAAGTAAAATAAATATAGAATACCGTTACGTTATGAAATATAAAAAATATACATACAAATATTGTCTATATACAGGGCTTAAAATTAACACTCGCATTTCGGCAAAATGCGAGTAGAAAATGAAGTTTGCGAGTTCAATTTTAAACCACTAGCATTTTTTGCGAGTGAAACATTTTACATTTTCTTTATTATGTCTAAATGAGATATTTCAATAAAATAATCAAGAACATCACCAAATTTAAACAATCCTGGGTTACTTTAAATATTATAACAAGTGCAATTTACACAGGTATGTTATTGTATGACTAGTATAAAATGCGGGTCTGGTCTGTCAACAGCGGACACATATACATGTATACCCTAAATATTTCCCTTAATGAATCTTGACACTTGATTTGGCTTTATTTTCTAATTATTATTATAATTATTAAAGTTTAAATTATTAATTAAATTTTCAATCAAATAAAGTTACCCACGCCCTCGTATTGACCTTGGAAACGCGTCTGATGCTGATTTCGATCAATGTCAAAACGAAAGATATTTTTATTATTATTAAAATGATTATTAAATCTGGTGATGTCAATGAACTAAGCACAGAATTTGAAATCGAGAAATTAAACACACATATGCAAAAAAAAACAAAAAAAACGCGCCATTTTTGAAGCAGTTGTAGACAAACAGCATAATCATTTCTTAAAAATCTATTAATTCGTGAAACAGTGATCCTGATATTTTGATATACAAGCCCATCGGAAGTAATTTCCATAAAAGTAAAATAATTTGCGAGTAAATCTAGGAATATGCGAGTTGAAATTAAAGGCACTCGCATCTTTTTCGAGTAGAGAAAAAAAAATTAAATTTGAGCCCTGGTATAGTGATCAAATAGAAAATTTCCATGGAAGTTTAACAAATAAAAACTATTATTATGTACTTTAATAAAATGATCTATAGACTGAATGATGATAAATAAAAATAAATATGGATGAAAAAAAATAATTGAACTTAAATCCAGTAAATAACGTGATGAAGATAAATAAAGAATTGTTTGAAGAATGAAAGAAAATTAAAAAAAAAAATTTTAAAAAAAAAAGATAGAATTTTGAAGAGAAAAATTAGAAAGAAAAGAAAGAACATTCAAGATGGCGGCTGTGATATAAATATGAAGTAAAGTCTTACCTTCAGTTCTCCGTCAGCTGGAATTCCTGTACGTGATCACTCCAGTAACCGCCCACGTACATTCGGTCTCCCTCGGGACTGAGGCCGATGGCCCGGGGCTTCTCACACAAACCGTCTTCTTCCCCAGGATCTGTGTGGACCGGTCACCTGTAGCGGCCACAAGATGGACGGTTCCATCATAACAACAGACAAACACTGACCCCGCCCTGTCCACTGTAACACCGTGGGGTCTGTCCAGTCCCTCCAACTTGGTCATCACTGACCAGTCACGTGTACTTATACTGGTCAGCGTGTTGTTCCCATGTCTGAAACATATAAGATCCCGGAACCAGGACTGACCGCGAGGTACTCTGGTTCGATGAAACAGTCGAGCCCCGCCATGATCTGTCTTGAGTCTCCTCAGGACTTGTCCGTCCATGTCCAGAATCTCAACTTTCCCCGGGTCGCCATAACTCACCGCGAGTTTCCTGTCCTGAGTGACCTGGATTCCGTGACACCGACCTTTAACAGAGATGACCTTGTTCGTGTCCGTGATCTGGTCATTGGTCACTCTGATGTAACGTAGACTACAGGCACCAGGCATGGTAACGATGAGGTCACGAGATGTTGATTCCTCGGTGACGTCACGAGGCACGAGCGCCGTGTCCCAGGGTTTGGAGGGGAGGCTGATCTGAGATACGATTTCGTTACGTTTTGTGTCGACAAGTTTGACAGAATTGTTCCTGAAGTCACAGAGGAAGACTTTGTCCTGATCCAGAACACAGATACCTGAGATCCACATGTCCCTTGTCTGACTTACTTCTCACTTTTATATTCCTCACGTGTTTTATTTTCATATCATGTCGCCGCACGTGCAGCTTCCCGAGGGTTTTAAATGAACTATTCACGTTCTGTAATTCCACGTCCGGCTCAAACCTGTACCTCGTGACCCCGTTCTTTGAATGTATTGACTCGATCTCCGACTGAATCTCCGCCATTTTCTTCTCAGTTTTTTTCATAGCGACAAACAGTTTATTATATTGGTTTTTATTTAATTTTTCATCGAGTTCTGAAGACAATTTCTGCAGGTCGGTTTCCATGGTGACACAATTCTTGGATATTTGCCCTTACTGTATCGCTTACGGCTATGATCAATTTCGCACAAGGTTCCAGTTTATCAAAGAATCTTACTAATTCCTCCTTCATGTGTCGAACCTGCGACCTCGTCTCCTCTTTAAGTTGTTCAATGGCGGCCTTGTTTCCGTCTGCTGTTTCTTTGTTTTTCTTCACTCTCTCAATCAATTCCGACATGTTGTCACGGAGAGAGGAAAACTCCCGACTGTTTCCGATGTCTTTTGTCTCGTCGGGAATGAAACTTACACCACAATTTCCATGATTTAAAGTCACACACACAGAACAGAGAATGTCTTTGTGTTTCTTACAGTAAAACTCTAACAAGTGTCCATGTTTCTCACATTGTTCAGTTAATGGGTCACGTGGTACCACTTTATCCTTTGGCATGGACACTTGATCTAACATCACGTGGTCTTTCAACACCAAAGGGACACAGTGAACTTTAAAACAACTCTCGCACAAGTGATGTTTACAAGTGTCACAGAAGCCGTGTGCAGACCTGGATTTTCCGCCAACACTACAAGGATAACAGAGGAGAGAATCACATTCCTCGGACAGGTTTGTGGCTTCAGCCATGGTCACGTCTTTGTTGAAGATGGTCAGACGTTAATATTCGGTAGACGGGAATACGTCAGAATGCACAGTATCTGTAAATGGAAATATAAAAAACAACAAATAAACACAAATGTATGACATCTGACATGTATCAACAAATGATAAGCATTGTTTAACTGTTACAATTACATTTACAAACTGCACTGTGTAGTAGAGAAGTAAAGCGAAACTTGATTTAAAAGTTAATAAGACTGTTTATCCATATTTATCAAGGGCCTTTAATCTATTGGCGAATTTCTTTGAAATCATTTTCCCCTATTATGCTCTTTAACCAGATTTCATAGATTTCATTAATAGGAGAGTTTCTTTCAAATCATTTACTTTTCTCGAAATATGCAAGTTACTTACGATTTCTTATTTAGATGGATAAACATGCTTTACATGAGCTAAAAAAATAATTACTTATAAAGATAAAAATTAAATAAGAAAATATCAAAAAAATGACATGTTGCGCTCTTGCATCGAGTATGACGGCGGGTTCATGGTTCGATCCCGTTAGACCCAAGTCTCTAACGACCCATGGTTATTCTTTGTGCAAGTACTGGTCCAACCCAAGCAACATATATGACATAAATGAGTGTACCTTAGTGGGCCCTGCAAAAAAAATAAGAGAACAAGATATGAATGAATTAAAAAAGAACGACAGACAGACAGACAGACAGACATACATACAGACAGGCTGGCAGGCAGGCAGGTAAGTAGACAGGAAAATGGGAGGACAGCAGACAGACAAAGATAATTATATATAATTAAACAGACAGACAGATAGATATCCAGGCATGCAGTCAGACAGGCAGGCAAGCGGATAGAAACAGACATACATACAGACCAACAGATATATAAACAGACAGACAGAAAGGTATCCAGGCAGGTAGATTTACAGATGAATAGGAAGACAGGACAGACCGACAGATAAATTATTAGACAGACAGACAGATATTTAGGCGGGCAGGCATGCAGATATATAAACATATACGAAAACAGGACAGACAGACACATAGATAGACATGCAGACATGCAAATAGACAGACAGATAGGAGGACAGACAGTACGACAGATAAATTAATATACAGACAGAAAGATATTCAGGCGGGCAGGCATGCAGATATATAAACATATATGAAAACAGGACAGACAGATAGGAGGACAGACATATAGGAGGACAGACAGACAGATCCATAGATTGACAGTCAAACAGACAGACAAGCAGAAAGATAAAGATATATATAAAGGAAAACAGGAGAGACAGACCGATTCATAGATAGACAGGCAGACAGACAAACAGGCAGGCAGATAGATAGACAGACATATAGATTCATGTAGGCAGACAGGCAGGCTGTTAGGCAGGTAGATAGATAGACAGGACAGACACACAGGCAGAGAGACATACGGACAGACAGATAGGAAGATAAGAGACTGACAGGCAGGGGAAAGACAGACATATAGGAAAGTAGGGCATAGAGAGAAATATATATATAGATAGACAGGCAAACAGTCAGGCAGGCAGATAGACAGAGATATTTCTAATTTTTAAACTCACATACATGCCAAGGATACTATTCGTCTATGTGGTTGACATTTATTTCCCCAGATGGTGGCTTCCCTGTTAAAAAAGAAAGAAAAAAGCGTCAACATGTTATAAGCATATACAAGACAATTAGAATATATTTATCTAAAGTTAAATCAAGAATAATCAACGTCAATCCATAACTCATCATTTTCCATCAAACTAAACTGAGTTCGATCCCGGCTTTGATGCAAACATGTGCAGCGTATAACGATGTACATATTTTCCTTTTTTTCTTGATTTATATGTAAGGTAATTTTTTTTATCAAAATGGAAATAGAATTATTTACAAAAGATTAAAATAATCTCTACGGAATAAATATCCACCATGCCGGTACAGAATCATAAATGGAGCTTGGTCAATCTTAATATTTCATAGTCGAACACATCATATTTCTTCATCTGAGAACATAAAAAATATAATTGCTATTGAAGATATGAAGCGATAATATAAAATGATAAAATAAACCTTCATTCCAAAGATGAAACTATAATTTCATGTTTTCAGAAGAGATGAGTAGATCTACATCTCAGCTCTTCAAGAATTCGACAGAGAATGACACTTACAGCGTCTGATGTCATTTATGACGTCATTTAAACACGTCATATAGATAAACTGGGATTGTTTATAAATTATTAGTAGAACAAAAGAAAGAAATAGAAAAAAAAGCAATCGACACCTACTGCTATATAATAATGTATATAAAGGATGTATGACTGTATGACTTAATTACAATTAAAAAAATACGTTGACTTAAAAAATTATAAAATAAATACATTTTATAAATAAATAAAAAATCTGACTAAAATAAGAAATTCAATCCTCAATGAATGAATGAATGAATGAAATGAATGACTGTGTTCGGGTTCGGCGGGTCTGACGTATAACATTTTAGACCACCACCCTGGTTAATTATGAAACAGTATTGACGAATTAGCAAATTAGGCCGTATTGTGATATCTTGGCATCCAGAAGAACAAACAAAACTGACATTTTTTTATTTATTTTTTTTTGGGGGGGGGGGATGTTGCAACTTGCACTAAAATACTAAAATGTGCCAACGAAACGACAAATCATCATCCGACGGACTTTAAACAATGGCGTCCGCAATTGCAATAACAGCAAGCATGCATTTTGTGAAAGCTGATAATGTTGCAGTCGCTCTAAACAGTGAAACTTCCTTTATTCAGTTACGATAAAAATAAATTACTAAACATTATTTGGAAGCATAAATATAAACGTTAACAGATACACATTCTCACTCTTTACTAATTCACAAAGTTTAACATTCCTTCTACAAAATCAAACAGATTGTCAGAATATAAAAATGTCAAATACATTAACATTAACAAGCGTCTTATCTCAATGATTCAATGTAATATCAACAGTAAGAGCAACTTTAATGTTATTCATTTTGAGCCTTAATTTTAACATATCTATAGCCATACAATATTGAAATACATATCGCGATATGATAGAAGAATATCGCGATATATCGCGATAAGAAAATCCCTGCAATAACGTCCCTACTAAAGTATAACTGGGTAAATAATTAAATAAATAAATTAATTAATAAATAAACAATACAAAAACATATCTGTTTTTTCGAACAATATTGATTATCAATTTTACTTAGTTTTGATATAATTAGAAGTCAATCATTGAAAGAGAGAGGGGGGAAGAGAAGGGGCTAGAAATAATAAGAGGGGAAGAAAGAGAGGGGGGAATAGCGTGAAGGGGAGAAAAAGAGAGAGAGAGAGGCGGGGTGAAAAAAGACAGAGAGAGAGGGGGATCGAAGATTTTGCTTAATAATACTTGACCAAAGACATTGGAGAGAAAGAGAGAGAGAGAGATCCTTTGTTTGATTATATTTCATGTGAGACTAAGGGTAAAACAAGGTGCTGCCTTACTGCGTCCAGTTCCGGACCACCCACTACTAAACGTCCCTGATATGTTGAGCGCCATGTCTTGGAAATATACCAGTTTGTACTTCGCCGTCGAAAATTAAACCCAAGACATCCCGTCAAAAGTCTCAGAATTCCCAAGCAGGGGTACCCGGCGGAAATATTTTGTGAGTGTGTGTGGGGGTGGACGGGGTCAGTGAGAAAGACAGAAGTATAGAGGAAAAGAGAAGATACAATTTGTAATCGGAAAATATATCTGAAAATCCCTTATACATAACAGATGACGTCGTCGATGATGATGATGATGATAATTATAATACGCAAATACACCAACTTTTCGTTGTTTACACCCTCAAACCCTCAACTTTCCGCTTCTATACCCTCCCTGTTTGGCTATTTATAGCGACACTTGTATATTCCAGTGATGCAGTCCTGAGCGTGTACAAGTTGTTTCAACAGGTACATGTACAATGTGTACAGCGTCGTTCTAGTCTGTTTCGACTATGTTGATGTTTTGTGTTTTATATCCACCATAATTAGTAATCTAATGCCCAATCACTTTTGCATGGTTTAATTTTACGAATTATATTCTGTTTAGTTGACTTTGCGAGAAAATTATAATCTAATTAAAACGGTGGAAGCTTTGGAGGATAGATGGAAAACTTTGCTTTTGCTTTTTTAGATTCTGGTCACTCTTAATAACCACGATGGAGGGGTTGCTCAAAACTACTCATTAAAACACGTTCACGGTGCGACTCAAAAATATTCAACTATGCTAAATATCATTTGAATCAAATACTTATGGGTCCCTGGATAGCGTAGCGGTAACACCTCGCTTCTCACAAATGCGTCCCGGGTTCGATTCCTGGTCACGTACGTGAGAGGGTAGAGTGGTCGCCCGACCAGACTCGTGGGTTTTATTCGGGTTCTCCGGTTTCATCCCACAATAATAACCACATCAGAGTCACCGAGAGTGATTAATTTGTTGTGAGAATTTGTTTTGTAATCGATGTAAGATTTGACCTCATGACCTACTTTTTGACCGCACATGACCCAAATTCAAACTTGTCCAAGATGTTATAGAAACAAACATTCTGACCAAGTTTCATGAAGATTGGACCAAAAATGAGGCCTTTAAAGTGTTAACAATGTTTTTCTAAGATTTGACCTCGTGACCTACTTTTTGACCCCACATGACCCAATTTCGAACTTGTCCAAGATTTTATAGAGTCAAACATTCTGACCAGGTTTCATGAAGATTGACCAAAAATATGGCCTCTAGAGTGTTAACAAGCCAAATTGTTGACGACGCACGACGGACGCCGGACGACGGACGAAGGGCGATCAGAAAAGCTCACTCTAAGCACGTTTTGCTCAAGTGAACTAATCAAAGCGCACAATGCGCTGAGAGACGGCGACGGGATTAACATTCTAAACCCAGTGTTTCTGAAGTTATTGAAGCAGTCACATGACGACAAAAACTCCATCCGCTGTTTGTAACATAATAATCCGGAGTAAAGGTCATGAACCTTTCATTCATAAAGAGCTGCATACCTAAGTAGGTCATTCTCTTTCTCTAGTGCTAGCGAATTCTATCTGTTGTTTTGTATGTGTAGAAATTGACCAGGTATTTGATTATTTAAGATACTAGAATGTTTGCCTATCTATTTCAAAGTTAAGAAATGCTCTGGGAGGAACCCAACTCGCCATCATGCAAAATATTGTGCGGACTACTTTAGGTCAATTACATACATACGGAGCACTACTTTTTCTTTTTACAGGAGTCGATCTTCATGTACGTAAGATGGGTTGCTGTTCTGGTTAAGAAATGTCACGGATATTTTTTTCACGCTTAAAATTGATGCTTTCAGTGCAAAATAATGGCAAAAGTAAACATGTTAACAAACAATAACACACTAAAAGCGGTTACGGTAATGATTTAAACGTCTATGTAACATATTCCATTCGTATTCGTTAGTGCAGAATCGCATTGCATGGATCCGCACTAAGCGCGGAGAGGTACAGTTAAAAATGTTGTGGAAAATATGCAAATTAGCAAGGCCTGATTTCGTTTTTAGCATAAGACGGCTAATCGCCGTCTAAAAATGGAATTATACATTTTCAAGTTTTGCCCTCAAATTATCTTCTTGTCGGTAGGCTTTGTTTGTGGGCCCGCTGTGAAACTCTGTATCACAGTTCTTCTTGTTTATACATATTATCAATAAAAACAATACCATACTCCTAGCATATGTTACTTCACGCTACGCTTCTTTATTGTACTTATCAAGGGAAGGAATATACATCTGGAAGATTGTAAGTTCCGGGACCCGCACCTAAATCCCGTACCAAATAAAAAATTATCTGAACCGATTTGTTTTGTTATTCGTGTCCTTGCTGTTGTTGTTGCTGTTGAAAATGATGATGATGATGATGATGTTTACTTTTATATTTTGACATTACGATATCTGTCTGAAAATTTCAATCATTACCAATAATTATATAAAAATGGGAATAACCTGTTATAAAATGAATCTTTATTAAGCTTCTAGCAGTTTATTTAAAAAAAAAATGGATATTAATATTAGGCAGAAGACATCTTTCATTTACATGTACCTTTTAGAACACACTTTGGGAATCTCTGAATCTAACGGCCAACAGCGGAGGAATTTGGTAAAATGGCGTAGAAGAAATATTTAGACCCGCTGTTTTAAATGATGCATTCACATGTTATTAAACTATTCTAAAATGGCCTTGTTTTATTTAAGCCGTGCTTCAAAAACATGTGCGGCGTCTTTGAAAGTTTACATCAAAATTAAACTTTTTCCTGATCAAGATGAGTAGTTTCGAGTAGAGAACGGATCAGGTGTCAGTTTGAAGTATTGAATGATCGTGTGGGGGTCAAGTGCGGTATTTTAGCTGTCGGGAAGACTTGCTTGTTTGTTGGTTGGGTTTTATGTCCTACAATTTATATTTCAGTTATTTGGAAACTAAGTCTACTTGATATAGATAATTATGGTACTGGTAATCTGCAGTATGGCGCCGGAGACTTGTGGCATGATACCAGACCCGGTGACATTATCCTTAAACCGGTCAAAGCAATCCAATAACTCTCCTCTTATATACTTATACATTATCCTACACCGGTCAAAGCAATCCAATAACTCTCCTCTATATACTTATACATTATCCTAACACCGGTCAAAGCAATCCAATAACTCTCCTCTATATACTTATACATTATCCTAACACCGGTCAAAGCAATCCAATAACTCTCCTCTATATACTTATACATTATCCTAACACCGGTCAAAGCAATCCAATAACTCTCTTCTATATACTTATACATTATCCTTAAACCGGTCAAAGCAATCCAATAACTCTCCTCTTATATACTTATACATTATCCTTACACCGGTCAAAGCAATCCAATAACTCTCCTCTATATACTTATACATTATCCTAACACCGGTCAAAGCAATCCAATAACTCTCCTCTTATATACTTATACATTATCCTAACACCGGTCAAAGCAATCCAATAACTCTCCTCTATATACTTATACATTATCCTAACACCGGTCAAAGCAATCCAATAACTCTCCTCTGTATACTTATACATTATCCTAACACCGGTCAAAGCAATCCAATAACTCTCCTCTATATACTTATACATTATCCTAACACCGGTCAAAGCAATCCAATAAATCTCCTCTATATACTTATACATTATCCTAACACCGGTCAAAGCAATCCAATAACTCTCCTCTATATACTTATACATTATCCTAACACCGGTCAAAGCAATCCAATAAATCTCCTCTTATACACTTGAAGAAGAAAGCAAATTCCTACAACATTACTTGATCAAATAAGGAGAGAGATATTGGGTATGTGTGTACATGCAAGACATTATACAGAACTGAACAAAAAAAATAACAACAAAAAAACAACAACAACAACAAACAAACAGAAAGACATACGCACGGAATAAAACAATCATACGCATTTTTAACTTTAGTTTAAGCTCTTACTGTGAAATTATTAATTTTCGTTTGACACCTATTTTCGGAGATTTTTGTGATGGTTTCTATCCACGAATATTAATCCTCACGAAAACTTGTCTCTTATTTCTGGAACACAGATCCTAGAATGAATGTTTATCCACGAAATTCCCTTAGGTACATAACCAACGAATATTAATGTCAACGAAAATTGATGATTTTACAGTATTTAAAACTAAAATATCTTAGATAGACAGATGCTTATCCTAAATATCAAATGCAGTCAACATATAAATTTAACCACTGACAACTGATTATTGTAGCCAGCATTAGTAGATATGTACACGCGAACTACGGAATATAGCCTATAGTCTAAAGGAAGATTATAAATGTGTTGTACTTGTCTAAAAGGTCAATCAAGGGACTACAGAATGTTCGTTTATTACAGATGGTTGTTAAATTCAGTTCCATTTGATATAAAATACCAGTCTGAAGCAGATCACTTATCACGCGTTGTCTGCTTAATAAAGTTGTCCGCTAATATAGGTTCAATTGTAGACATGTTTTACAAACCTTGGACATAAATATGGCTGTATACTACATACACTTCCTCAACAGGGTGGGGACAGATTGGGGACCCACCAGGTAACTCATCGTCGGTTCTAATCATGTCGCCTGTCGAAGACGAGGCTGGAGGGGGAGGGGGGCATTTTGTCGGCTAGTCCGTCCGCCGATAGTCCTTCCCCATACCGGACTGATGTAGTTAGGTCATGAATAGTAAACGGTAATTTTCTCTCTGTTTCTTTATACAAATACATTACACTGGCGGATTTAAGGTCTGCATTTGTTTCTGGCACAGTGAGATAACATCGTTTACGATTTTTCGTACGATATTTCGGACATCGTAGGTGGCTACGTAGGTGATAACAATGTATACGAGCAAATATAATTATTCACGATGCTTGACTTTAGATAGACACGCAAGTATTATAGTAGTGCTCAGTCCAGGTTTACATTTGACCTGCGATGCGTATCAACCTCCGTGCGAAGGCAGCAGCAGGCAATAAATTTTCGTACGGCTCCGCAACTTCTAGGATTTATATAAAAACAGCAGTCAAATTTTCAAAATCGCACGCCCGAAATATTAACAGTTGCGTGTTTAAAATCTTAAAATTGTTTCCAAGTAATGTTTTTCTTGTATACTGAAATACACGCGAGGTTTGTCAATATTCTTACGATGTTAGACCGATAACTTCTGCCTTCCTAAATTGGGAAAAAGAATTATAAGAACAATCGCACTCTATTTAAGATTTTAATTCTTTCTTAATCTGAGACCAAGAAAAAGAGAGGCTGCGTGGCCGAGCGGGTTAAGTGATTAACTTAACATCCCTTTTCCCCCTTACCGTTATGAGTTCGAATCTGGACAGGGTCATTTGAACTGTTCATGTGAGAAAGTTTTCCGGTGGTATGTAGTAGATCTAGTGGTTTTGTTTGTAGGACTTACAGTGACTTTATCTTTATCATCTCCTGATAAACAGAGGATCTATTGATTACGATGCTCAACGTGTTTCTTATCTATCTCTTTACTGCATTGAGGTTATCTTGTTTGTTTGTTGAGTTTTACGTCCCACCGACAGTATTTCAGTCATTTGGAGACGATGTCTTCTTGAGACAGATATAATGCTGCCACATTGCAGTATTACGCCGTAGACATAAGGCATGATACCACACCCAGTCACATTATCCTAACACTGGGGCAGCCAACCAGTCCTGCAACTACTCTTATATGATAAACGCCAAGCAAGATAGCTAAAGCAGTACCATTTTTTACGAATTTGGTATGTCGCGGCCTGAGGTTACCTTGAATTATTCATCAATCATTATACAGTCTTGAATCAAGACCAGTATATGATCCTTTAATAGTGCAAGGTATGACTGATAATTCAAATTTTGAAAACAATTTTTTTGACGGCAAATTTAATAGAAAACGAATGTGCTCGGTGTGTTGCTCTTAAAGAAAATGTGTCCAGCCTAAAAAAACAAAACGTCTTATTTTTCAACAATTAAATATCATAAAATATGAGTGATCTGTATTACTTTTTGTTGCTTTGGAGTCACATATTAATAGACATTTGTTCCAGTTTTGTTTCATTTAATATTAACGGACCATGTCATTGTGTTACATGTAACAATTACGAATACATGTTATAAAGAGGTTACTGTTATAATGAATGCCTTTGTAAAGAGGTTGCTGTTATAATGAATGCTAATGTAAAGAGGTTGCTGTTATAATGAATGTCGTTGTAAAGAGGTTACTGTTAAAAGAATGCTACTGTAAAGAGGTTGCTGTTATAATGAATGCTCTGTAGTGCTGTTATAATGATGTCTTAAAGTGCTGTTATAATGAATGCTACTGTAAAGAGGTTGCTGTTATAATAAATGCCGCTGTAAAGAGGTTACTGTTATAATGAATGCTACTGTAAAGAGGTTGCTGTTATAATGAATGCTACTGTAAAGAGGTTGCTGTTATAATAAATGCCGCTGTAAAGAGGTTGCTGTTATAATGAATGCCGTTATAAAGAGGTTGATGTTTTAATGAATGCCGTTGAAAAGAGGTTGCTGATATAATGAATGCCGTTGTAAAGTGGTTTCACTGTTCAAGTTTGTCTGCTTAGGTTTACATCATCCTGACACAGGGCCCATACATTCGGAGATATCACACAATATATATCTGTTATGATACCACACAGTCACAACATTCTGATATTTGGTCCACACATTATCAGACTATGCGAAAACTTTACGACAGGTAAACACAAAATTTTTACCTGTCGCAACAAATGTTTACCTGTCGCAGCAACTTTTACTTGCTGCGACATATTTGTACCTGTTGCAATGTTTAAACAGTATTTAGTAAGAACTTTATAATATCTTGATTTCAGTCTCTTTTGCAAGTATTTTACATTAATTTATCACTAAATATAATGAATATTCATTCATTTTAGCTATTTTTTTTTTTTTCTGTTTTACATATACACTGTCCTAATCAGCTGTTCAAACTCACAAACATGTAAAAATGTGAGACCTGCAAAATAAGTACATACGGAGGAATAAACCCTATCCTCTTCTTTAGTTTGTTGCTAGAACTAGCAGGCAATTTTCGACAAGGCAAAGCACCATCAGAATATTTAAATTCATTGACAACAAAATCTAGATTTAATTATTTACGATAATAAATATCGAAATGATAAAAACTGAACCTGATAATAAATTAAAGAGAATAAAAAGAAGAAAAAAAACAACAACAATCTTTCGTGAATGCATCGTCTGCCATGTTGTTGATTGTTGACCGATAAAGACAGTTTTCCCCATGGTTTCCATTATGAAAGATACAAATATGTACATTGCGGGGAACCAATTCGCAATCGTTACTACTTGGCCATTTCAGACAGCCGATAATCATTACATAATCGCTAAAAAAGCAAAGGAAACTGTTTTTCGAAGAAAGTGAAAGTAATTTTCCGAAAATGAAACGGTGCTGTATGGATTTTTTCATCGGACATTGTGTCCGACAATAAGATACGCTTTCGTCGGTCAAAATGGAAATATACCGGACATGTCCGACTGACCGACGGACATTCGCATTGACTGTATTATGTGATATCACACAATATATATCTTGTATGATACCACATAGTCAAATCATCATGACATAGTGCCCACACATTATATGATATCACACAATAAGTATCTGATATGATACCAGAGTCACATTATCCTGGCACAGGGCCCACACATTATGTGATATCACACAGTATATATTTGGTATGAAACCAAGCTTTAGTCACATCATCCTGACGCAGTGTCCACACATTATGTGATATCTCCCATTAGATATCTGGTATGATACCACAGTAACATCATCCTGACACAGAAAAAACAGATTATGTAATTTAACACAATAGATATCTGGTATGATACCAGAGTCACATCCTCCTGACAGAGAAAACACAAATTATGTAATATCACACAGTAGATATCTGGTATGATATAACAGTCACATCATACTGACACAGCTCCCACAAATTATGTGATATCACAAAGTAGATATCTGGTATGATACCACAGTCACATCATACTGATACAGATTCCCACAAATTATGTGATATCACAAAGTAGATATCTGGTATGATACCACAGTCACATCATACTGACATAGATCCCACAAATTATGTGATATCACAAAGTAGATATCTGGTATGACACCACAGTCACATCATCCTGACAGAGAAAACACAAATTATGTGATATCACACAGTATATATCTTGTATTATATCAATATCCTGACACAGGACCCATCCATTATGTGATATCACACAATATACATCTGGTATGATATCACACAAAGTCACATCATCTTGACACAGGGTCCATCCATTATGTGATATCACACAATATACATCTGGTATGATACCACACAAAATCACATCATCATGATACTAGGCTCACACATTATGTGTAAACAATTTTAAGGTTAGTGGTACTTTTGAAAGAGAGAGGGTTCAGTTCTGCTATTTTTCTATATGTACACGAATAGTGTATTTTTAATTTACTTTCAAATATATCACGGGTTTGAAATGTTATTATGCATAGTTCCTTCTGTTGAGAATTGGACCAAACTTTCTAGTGACGAACTATACAAAACTATCCATGGATTTAAATCAATGTTCCTTCAGTATGTACAAAACATCGAATAATAAATTTCACAAGCTTCACTGTCCTTTTTGTTATTAGCGTACTATCACATAAATGTTTTAATAGCAATACAAAAAGTCAAAATAAACATTTAATACTGGGATAAACTCATGTGTGTGCATTTACGTGTATGCCTAGTTATGCAGACCCGTAAGGAATACTTTTGATACCCTAGATGGCTATTTTTACCAAACATCTACTTACCTTATTGATCATATAAACTGTTCCTTTCCTTTAGATTGTATAAAATTATAAACATCCCATCCAACGTCTCGAGATTGAAAATGTTTACGTGGCACTATGTTTTTGTCCTCAATAAGTGTGTAAAACAGTAGAATAAACACACTGCAATTACTTTGTATAAGACTAAACTGCCGTGTAAGAAATCATTCCCTGTATCTTCCCGTCAGGCTAGAACATGACTGTACTATTTCGATATCCAAAATGGCTGATTTTCCGAAAACCTACTTTCTTTTTCGCTTCCACGAAGTAACCCGGTAATAGCAAAAACAGTGTATCAATGTTAACCGATACTCCAATATACAGCGTTTTATCACCAATCACAATAGCTGGTGTGTGTCTGAATGTCAGATAACAAAACATTTTAAATATATTAATGTCGCAGTGAATTATACAATTCATACATGAATGAAACTGTGTGAAAAATTATTTTTTTTATACAGTTACCATATTACAAACATTATTTCAACAGTACCTAAGAATTTCACTTACACATTTTGTCATAGTCCTCTACCCTTTGACGTTAAAAAGCTAAAAACTGACTGTCGCTCAATAGAGTGTATAATTTCAAACTAAGAGCCTTAAGTATTTTTCATCTATAAGCACCGCATTTGTGGTATTTTTCGAAGTAAATGGTTGTATTGTTAGAAAATAAACCTATGTTTGTATTCTTTTTCACGAATTGACTTGTTCAGAACCATTATGTTATTGTCGCAAATATGCTGGTCAGGAACGTTAAATGTTTTCTTGTGTATGAAAAAAACATCACGATTTCAAACATATGCAAGCACCAGCACTTGACTATATCTTTAATAATCATAATTCTTAATGAAAAACATTAAACACATGTACGAGAAAGCATATTTCAACGGCTTCGAAGCAAATTACAACTTTTAACGTGAGACGATAGAAATGGTCAGGTACGATAAACAGATAACCTGCTTAAATATAATATTGCTTCCATTTTATATATATACACTGTTTTTATTTATATTATATATAACAAAACATGTTTAAGTTGATATACAATCACTATGCATGCCTATGTTAATCGATAATATAACGTAAACACGTTTATAACTGTCAAGTACGTGTATGTCAGGTACGTGTAATAAATCGGTTTTCTAATAGTTATCCCCCGTAAGTAAAGTTTTCCATGACGTAATCCTACACATGCGCATATATCTTTATCATAACATCCGCCGGAAGCACGAGGTACGAAATGTTTTCAAAGCGGGAAGCGTTTAAACCTTGAAACGAAACTGACTTGTTTTTATCTGGATCCATCGAGGTAAGAACTGTTAATAGTTTCTTTTGGTTTGCATTTATAAACTGAAATACATTTACTGAGTTATAAATATATGCAGATGAAATGATTTTATGTACATAATAAAGAATACGCTTATTAGTTAAAGTATAACGTTCCTGACATTTTTGTTAACGTACCTGACATATATATTTTAGGGAGGAAGATGGGTAAGACGAGAGCGGAGTATCAAAAAGCGTACCGAGAAAGAAAGAAGAAGAATGATAAAGAGTATTTACAAAGAGAAAGGCAAAGAACAAAACAATATAAGTTGCCCATAAGTGCTTTGAGCAAAGATAAACAAAATGAATTGAGAGAGAAAAATAGACAATGGAAAAGATCAAGTAGAGAAAAAATAAATTTAAGAAACATAATATGCAGGAAAATGAACAAAGACAAGATGAAACACAAATTAATATAAATGAAAAACACGAACAAACAACACGAACAAGCCCAATGGGTTTAACTGTCAAGTTAAACTTTAAACCAAGACAAAGGTCACAAAAAAGATCAAAGGCTTTACGAACAGCATCGCGGCGAGTACAAGCTCTTGAACAGAAATTAATATCAATGACCAGAGAGAACAAAAAGTTACGAAAAAGAAACGAAAGACTTAAAGCAAAACAAAACAAAGGTGAAAAAACAGTAACCGGTGACAAAAATCAAAACCCTAGATGTACACCAAAATCAAAGGCAAACACAGAGATTCTGAAATTAGGCTTAACACCTAGAAAAGTCCCGATCAGTGTGAAGAGAAAATTGGTAATGGCAAATGCTATGATAGCTGAAATCCAAAAGTCAACACAGAAAAACAAGAAACAGAAACAAAGACGAGTTGTTGCAAATGTTGTGAGTGGCAATATTTTGAAAAAGTATAAGTGTATTGCCATGCTAAGTAAAGAAACAGGAATATCGAGAGGGGTACTGAGAAAGGTGAAAGATAAAAGATTGACAGCTATTTCAAGGAGACGGAGAGTCCTAGAAAAGGAGAGAATAAAACGGATAGTGGTTTCATTTATGGAACGAGATGACATCAGTGTAAATATGCCGGGGAAAAATGATTGCACAAATGTTGGAAAAGGGAAAGAAGAAGCAAGTTAGGGTTTTAACAGACTACTTGTCAAATTTGTATGAGAAGTTTTGTGCAGAAAATACAAATATAAAGGTATCTAGATCTGTATTTTGCCGTCTGAGACCAAGTCATATGCTGTTAACCAAATTGATAACAAGAAATACCTGCCTATGTAGCAAGCACCAAAATTTTGCTATGAAATTAAAGTGTCTTCGCTCCATTGGAATTGATATATCGCCAAACCCAGAAACCGTGAGTAAGAAAGTGTCCGAACAAGAAATGACTGAAATGTTAACCAATAAATTAACACAATACAAGTTAATTCGAAGAGGGAAAGGAAAAAAAATTCCAAAAAATTAACCCACATGGACTTCGCTGAGAATTTCACTTGTAGTAATGCTGATGAAGTCCAGAGTGCATACTGGAACAGCACAGCAGTTACCTTACATCCTGTTGTGGTGTACTATATGACTGATGAAGAGCTCAAACACAAAAATTTCATCTTTGTGTCCAGTTTACACAATTTTGAAAAAGCTTGTCCCTAACTTGAAACCACTAGTACCAGACTTGAAAGTCATACATTACTGGACAGACAGTCCGTCTTCCCAGTATAGGAATAAGTATATCTTTGACATTGTTTGCCACCATAATGAGATATTTGAAACCAAGGCAAGTGGAATTACTTCGAATCAGGTCATGGAAAAGGACCCTGTGATGGACTGGGGGGAGTAGCAAAGCGTCAGGCAATGGAAGCATGCAAGCAAGGAAAGGTGAACATCCAAGACGCAAATGATTTTTACAACTGGGCCACGAAAGTAAAGAAAAGTATTGAATACATATTTTACAACGGAAAGGAATACGATGATACAGCAAAAGAACTTGAATCAAGAAATCCAAAACCCATTCCTGGAACCATGAAATTGCATGCGATATTTGCTGCAGATAATTTCATCAACACAGCAGAGGTCTCATGTTACTGTGACACATGCCTGAATGGCAATGTCTGTGATCACTGGAAAAAAGAATGTGTGCTAGAAAAAAACGACATATTCAATAAAGAAAAAGAAAAATGCAAAGTCGAAGCGAAAATCCAATGAAGTAGGTATTGATGACAGTGAAAGCAGATGCAAAATACAGAAGCTTGACCTACCTGTCGCAGATGAACCGCCAACAATCGTTGATGAAAATAACCCATCTGAAAATATCTTACCTGAAAATAACTTACCTGAAAATAACGTACCTGAAATCAAACCCGTCATTGGTGCATACTTTCTCGTGAAGTGGGACGATATCATTTACCCCGGAAAAGTTCTCGAGGTTGATGATGAACAGCAAGAGGCAAAAGTGACGTTTATGGAAGAAACACAGCGGAAAGGAGATTTACAATTGTTTAAGTGGCCAATGCGAGACGATATTCAGAGTGTTGAATTTGACAAGTTTGTGCGCGAAATCAGAGAGCCGATGCCATGCAGCAAAAGTAAACGGCAATTTAAACTTGACGATATAGACAACATGTTTCTTGACACTGATTAGGTTTGATTATATGTCATTAACTGGCTTCATGGCATGAAAGCAGTTGTTAAACAACTCTTTGAATACATACACTTAATTGTGTGGACACATTTAAAAGATGTTTGCCAATTAATAAAACTGACACATGATATTTTTTTTGTCAAGTACGTTAACGTAAATCAACTCTAAGAAAACGTAATGTACGTTTTTGCAAGAGAAACAGACAATGTGTATTTAATTAGAGGGTATTGTCTTTAGAAGTTCATAGTTGAAATATAACGTTTAATCTGGTGTTCGAATATTTTATTACACAAATTATTTTTGATATGTCAGGTACGTTAAATACTTTCGAAAATCAGTATGTACGAAGAAATAAACAAACACATTTAAGTTTATATTTATATTCATTGAGCAAAGTCCACGTCTGGACTTGACTACACGATATATAGTCGCGAAGGTGGAGTGCGAGCGTCTATGTCGTGTAGTTAAATGAGACAGAGAACGTACACTTCACCCCCCCCCCCCCAAAAAAAAAAAACACCACAAAAAAAAAAAAAAAAACAAAAAAAAAAAAAAAACATTGCTTTTAATATTGTTAATCGCGACGCAGTTTATTCTATCAAAGGTAAAACCATAAAATTATTTGTAAGCTTTATACAAAATTCAATGTAGATCTAATTTAATTTTGAAACAGCCCTCACTCTAAGTCCGATGTTCGTTTCCAAACCCCGCACTCCGACCTCCGTTAAAAGATGTCTATTAGCACTGCAGAGCTTTTCCCCGAGAGTGAAATC
>CM037791.1:41622518-41672518 GCA_021229015.1 Solen grandis
TGGTTTTCTGCAGATCAGGCTTTATGTGGTACCTATTGAGTGCGTCAAAATGAGTCTATATGAGGGAAAGGGTTAAGACAGATCAGGCTTTATGTGGTACCTATTGAGTGCGTCAAAATGAGTCTATATGAGGGAAAGGGTTAAGAAATAACCAATAATATAACATCAAGAATAGTGGAAGACCAAAATAGTTTTGTGTTATTTTCATGAGTGCTGGTAACCTTTTTTTTTTCCTAAATGTCAATTAAACTATAAAAATGGGTACCCATACTTTCAGAGTTGGGTTTCATTCACTTATATTACATGCATGCGATACATGCATTATTTTTCCAAAAGATATAAAAGTGAAATATTAAATTACTTTTTGTAGTCATTTTTAATTTCTGCCATTTTATTTCAAATGTTTTATATATATTCTATTCTAATAATGGTCTTAAATGCTAGTCGCTATAACTTATTAGGGGACATGTCCTTAAACACGCAAGATCTTAATTTTGATTTCAACATTATCTATGACTGTACGCCATAACCCCTAACAAACACTGGTCATTCCTCAAATAAATTAAATGAAAAGAAAAGGCATCTTATTTCTAAACTGATTATTTATCAACAAGCAAAACAAACAAAATTTAATGCACCTCTAATGAGACTTCCCCATCTTTACAAATCCGAACTTTGACGAAACTGTAAATGAAACAACAAAAGTACATAAGATTTTCTAGATAGAAGTTTTATGAAGATGCGCACGTAGAAAAAAAAGTCTTACCTTGATAGGATACGAACGATCTGGGGACGACAACTACAATTCTACCGGAAGATCAGGTATTTATACAAAACCGTGACGTCACACCATATGTCCTACACATGATTGACATGTGATTGTTTCTTCTATCAACGTTACCATGTGAGGTCACGTGATGTGCAAGGGCTCACATGCCGGAGAAAAGTAGGACATTTTTCGTTACACAATGTGTTTAGCTGAATTCTAATCTGTGCAAATTATAAATAGGTCACAGAGTCAAGAGACGATATTTTTCCTTTCTGTCAGATGGCTATATTTAACTGTCTATCAGACTGTGGCTATATTTAACTATCAGATTGGTTATATTCATTGTTTGATGATAACGTTCAGCGCATGTTATCAAATGGCTGTAAATGAAAGGTCACAATAGAAAACATTTTTGTGTCTTTCATCGCCATCGTCATTATTTTATATACAAAAGATGTTATACCAGTAGGATCACCGGAAATGTCCATGAGAGGAAGCCTTCCGGTTTCTGTGCACTTGATAACAAAGACCTTATATCCTAACAAGGATTCAAAACTCTGTTCAAAGTAAAGTGCAAGTCAAAAGAAGCTCTCGTAAAGCTACGAGTTCGATGATGTGATCACGAGGTAATTTGGGTAATTTAAGCTGTGTAAAATTGCTCTGTCTCAGCAAGATCTCGTTCAGTTCCCGTTTACCTTTTTTCTCCCTTTTTAGCTCATCTGAGCATAGCTCAGGGTGAGCTTTTGGGATACTTGATTGTCCGTCGTCCGTCGTCCGTCGTGCGTCGTCCGTCAACAATTTTGATGTTTACACACTAGAGGCCACAATTTTGATCCAATCTTCCTCAAACTTGGTCAGAATGTTTGTCATGATGATATCTTGAACCCTTTCGAAAATGGATCATGTTGGATCAAAAAGTAGGTAAATAGGTCAAATCTTAGAACAATCTTGTTTACACACTAGAGGCCACAATTTTGATCCAATCTTCCTCAAACTTGGTCAGAATGTTTGTCATGATGATATCTCGAACCAGTTTGAAAATGGGTGGGGCTGGACAGAAAAGTAGGTCAGTAGGTCAAATCTTAGAAAAATCTTGTTTATACTCTGAGGGCAACATTTTTGGTCCAATCATCCTCAAACTTTGGCAGAATGTTTGTCATGATGATGGGGAAAATTCCTGAACATTGTTTCACCTCATCATCTTTATTATTAAGCAATCTGTTTTGTACAGGCAATGAATGATACTTTTCTCAGGTGAGCGATCTAGGGCCATCTTGGCCCTCTTGTTTTCTTATGCCCCCGGATCGATAGATCAGGGCATATTGATTTCGGTCTGTCTGTTTGTATGTCTATTTATTTGTTTGTCACAAAATTTGTTTGTCAAAAAAAACCTTGACCATAACACGAAGTCCTCGATCTCACCTACCGCCCCCAAAGTTAACGGGTTTTCTTTTTCTTCGCCATTTCGAAAGTTTCATATATCTGTTGAATGTGTATTTGCTGGAAGCGAGTGCATGAGACCTCTGACACAACAACAATTGAATGTCGCCATTATGCTTAATATGCAAGTCTTTTTACGAGAACGGGAATATTTTGTATCCAATTTGTTCGCTAAGACGGACTGCTTGGACCAGTACGGGAATATTTTGTATCCAATTTGTTCGCTAAGACGGACTGCTTGGACCAGTACGGGAATATTTTGTATCCAATTTGTTCGCTAAGACGGACTGCTTGGACCAGTACGGGAATATTTTGTATCCAATTTGTTTGCTAAGACGGGCTGCTTGGACCAGTACGGGAATATTTTGTATCCAATTTGTTTGCTAAGACGGACTGCTTGGACCAGTACGGGAATATTTTGTATCCAATTTCTTTGCTAAGACGGACTGCTTGGACCAGTACGGGAATATTTTGTATCCAATTTCTTTGCAAAGACGGGCTGCTTGGACCAGTACGGGAATATTTTGTATCCAATTTCTTTGCAAAGACGGACTGCTTGGACCAGTACGGGAATATTTTGTATCCAATTTCTTTGCAAAGACGGACTGCTTGGACCAGTACGGGAATATTTTGTATCCAATTTCTTTGCAAAGACGGACTGCTTGGACCAGTACGGGAATATTTTGTATCCAATTTCTTTGCAAAGACGGACTGCTTGGACCAGTACGGGAATATTTTGTATCCAATTTCTTTGCAAAGAGACGTGACTGCATTTTGAGACACGTACGGGGAATATTTTGTATCCAATTTCTTTGCAAAGACGGACTGCTTGGACCAGTACGGGAATATTTTGTATCCAATTTCTTTGCAAAGACGGACTGCTTGGACCAGTACGGGAATATTTTGTATCCAATTTCTTTGCAAAGACGGACTGCTTGGACCAGTACGGGAATATTTTGTATCCAATTTCTTTGCAAAGACGGACTGCTTGGACCAGTACGGGAATATTTTGTATCCAATTTCTTTGCAAAGACGGACTGCTTGGACCAGTACGGGAATATTTTGTATCCAATTTCTTTGCAAAGACGGACTGCTTGGACCAGTACGGGAATATTTTGTATCCAATTTCTTTGCAAAGACGGACTGCTTGGACCAGTACGGGAATATTTTGTATCCAATTTCTTTGCAAAGACGGACTGCTTGGACCAGTACGGGAATATTTTGTATCCAATTTCTTTGCAAAGACGGACTGCTTGGACCAGTACGGGAATATTTTGTATCCAATTTCTTTGCAAAGACGGACTGCTTGGACCAGTACGGGAATATTTTGTATCCAATTTCTTTGCAAAGACGGACTGCTTGGACCAGTACGGGAATATTTTGTATCCAATTTCTTTGCAAAGACGGACTGCTTGGACCAGTACGGGAATATTTTGTATCCAATTTCTTTGCAAAGACGGCTGCTTGGACCAGTACGGGAATATTTTGTATCCAATTTCTTTGCAAAGACGGACTGCTTGGACCAGTACGGGAATATTTTGTATCCAATTTCTTTGCTAAGACGGGCTGCTTGGACCAGTACGGGAATATTTTGTATCCAATTTCTTTGCAAAGACGGACTGCTTGGACCAGTACGGGAATATTTTGTATCCAATTTGTTTGCAAAGACGGACTGCTTGGATCTGTATGGAACTGTGTATAGTAATAATCGAAAAAGAAATGCGGAATTGATTATTATGAATTTCCCAGAACAATTATTCGATTCATATATTTTTTTTATTAATCCTGATTTTTACACGGCGCATGCGCAAGCATACATACGTTGACTGCGTTACAATTATTATTGTCAGAACGATCGCATTATGCGGATGTTCGGGGAGAATGTCTGGCCTGCAACTTTAACACTGTGGAGATGACCTCTCGAAAGAAAGACGCCATTTTGAAAATGCTATTTTACACGGTTTTGTGGTTCTCGTAACATTTCGGACACGTTGCATTTGGAATTTTCTACAAATCTTACATTTCAGTTTCCTCTATTCTTAAATCTTTTCTGTTGTTTAACATATTTTTTATAAATACTAATTATTTATGTTGTACGCGATGTTTTGTAATATTGTCTGAGAGGGTTTTAATAATGTTGTAACCACTTATACCCAAACCCATGCTTGTATGAAATCACAGCAATAAATATGTTTAAACTATACGGATTTCCCAAAGTTACAATGAATTGTAAGTCTTAATTAACAAACAACCAATCAGAAACAGGTCCACACAAACAACCAATCAGAAACAGGTCCGCGCAAGCAACCAATCAGAAACAGGTCCACACAAACAACCAATCAGAAAAAGGTCCACACAAACAACCAATCAGAAACAGGTCCGCACAAACAACCAATCAGAAACAGGTCCGCGCAAACATCCAAACAGAAACAGGTCCGCAAAAACAACCAGTCTGAAACAGGTCCGCACAAACAACCAATCAGAAACAGGTCCGCGAAATTTCCTCGATATGGCTTGCCCTATGCAACTTCGGGTATGGAAGATTTTTTTATGTAAAAAAACATGCTAACTTCAAAATGCTTTATAAAAAATTACATGTGCATGCTGCCTAATTGCATTTCTGTTTCTCACTTCTAAATGACAAGTGTGAAGTGCTAAATGTTATGTGCTTACTGGCTATTAATATGATAGTATATTAAGACCCAGGTGCTAACTTCCAAGTGATTTATTACATGTATGTATATGCCTGTACCACATTTTTATTAAAAAAAAATGTATAGTACGAAATGCTTTGTTCTTACTGTCAAATTACACATTACAGACTATGTTTCTAAACTGTGTGTTGCAACTGATAGCGATTCATAATGTGACACGTAGACGCCGAGTTACACATACAATAAAGCACTTGCCAGTAAGCATTTGCACCTAAGCAGTAAGCTAAACATAATAGAAGCTGGAAACCACATTGAACATTTACATTTTACTAGGGCCCATTCGGCTTAATGAAGAGAGATTACTCTAGCATTCTCTTTGCAGAAAATACGCCGAAGTGTAGCATTGCACATGTGTACCAGGACGAATCGTACCAGTTTATAGGCGAAGAGTACAACCAACAGGTCAAATCCAGATAGAAAATTATTTGATACGACTGATTATTAATTTTATGCATTTAAGAAAAGAAAATAACTTTTTAAATGTTTAACTAATTTTCATATTCACCAATAAAGCGCAATAGCTCAGTGGTAGTGCCTGCTTAAGACTATACGTAATTGCGTGGAATATTGATAATGATATCAACCATAGGACAGATAGCGATGTTTTGTTACTTTTGTCGGGTTTAACGTCCCACTGACAGTATTTTAGTCATTTGGAGACTATGTTCTATAGAACTGCCAAGCTGCAACATTACGTAGTAGACACGTGACATCATGTCACATTATTTGGCAAACTCCGAGCACCGGTTACGTCACGCTACGTCACTTTAATCGACAGCTGTAAGGGGAGATAACTACTGCGGCGGAGTTTGATCTTTTGGTAGGTTGGGCATATTATTGGTCATTAAGCACAAAGCATTTAGCATTACACACTTGACATTTAAAATCGTCTAACAGAAATGCAATAAGGTATCATTGAAAAGTATACATACATGTAAGCACATTTTATCTTTCATAAAACATTCGGAAGTAAGCATGGTGTAATATTTACATAAATAATCTTCCATATTCGGACCCCGTGATCAGCAATATTGACTGCTTGTTCTGGTACTCTGCTTTGAATTTTAACAAAATTATATAACCAGAAACCATTTATTATTATTATTATTTTGCCAAGTTATTTAACTGGAATTCACAGTTCGGTTTGATATTAAACAGAACAACTCTTTGGAAATAATAATAAAAAAAAAACTGTAGATGCAATCTGTTCATACACTACATGCAAGCATGTGCCAACAATTTTTGAAAGCTAAATTCAAACTAAATTTCGGACAAGAGTACATGTATTTATAAAACTTAAGAAGACACATAACCGTATCCAATCACTTCGAGTCCCTAGTAACGGGGACGATTTGATAATGCGGTCACCTAAAACTGGGACTCGCGATTATTTTGACACTGACCTTCTAAATTGTTTACCGAACTGCGGTAGGATTCATGAATCATATACAACTTGTGATAACTCTTATCATATCGTTGTCACGACCAAAACTGCATGGTCTTTGCCTGCATGACTTTGAGTTTATTTTCCCACCAAATGACCCCCCCCTCTCTCTCTCTCTCTCTCTAAATTCTATTTTATTTCATCTTTATTTCTTATTGCTCTAGGTTTCTCTCTCCTCTTTTTTCTTTCTGCAAGTCCCCCTTTCTCCCTCTCCTTTTGTACGTTTCTCTCTGCAAGTCTCTCTTTTAATCTGTAGGCCTTTTTCTCTCATTCTGTAAGTCTCTCTCTCTCTGTGTGTGTGTGTGTGTGTGTGTGTGTGTGTGTGACTATAAATCTATCATCAGTTGAATACTCAGAAGACTTTGTTTTCTTTGGCTGCATTAAACTGGAAAAAAAAACCCCAGAAAATATTCGAGAAAATCGGTAAAATATTAAGCATTCCAGCAATCGTTATAAATGTTAACCTCATCACAATCATTAAACGCTTTTAACTCCGCTGCGGTTGTCACGTAAAATGCCGACTGACTTCGCCGCATATCGTAAATATTCGAACATTCCCGACAAAATCCACCCTAGTGTACCGTGCTAGGCCAAGGATTGCCGAGTAGATAAAATAAACGTAGGGAGATTCACGATGTTTTTCGAATGCCAACAGCGATTTCCAACCACTCCGACATTTTTTAGCGATTTTCTCCGAAAAATCACGGAGGATTCCGAAGACCAGAGATTGACGATGTTTACCGATCCAGACGAACAATGATTAGTAACCTGTCTGACGTCATCAATGATGAAACCGTGTTAATTTCAAAACTTTGACCCGAGGTGTCAAATATTTTATCTAAAGGCTGAATATGGAAACGGCAGAAATGTTTAAAATGCGGTGAAATAATGTCTGTTCTAGGTGACCCCAGAGCAACCAAATCTTTGGGAAAACATTTCGCAATTGTCCGTTTTCACGGCCAACCACGGTTAGTGACCATTCCTAATCTTTGTGAGAGGCAATGACTGAATTTAGTGTTGTCTATCACCCCATGTGTGTTTTTCTTTCATTTTTTTCCTTTTCATTGACAAAACGCTTTGTTTAGTTTAAAATGATGAGATATTTGGACATAAATGCATTTGGGATGCATAAAAAATTATTGCTGCTAAGGCTATTGCAAAGACCTATAATAAAAGAGATGGGAAACGCTTGTAACAGACAGAGGACAGAATTATTTTGTCACGCGGCAGGTCACTGGGTTTTGCAAACTGTCTAAAATATATGGAAAATGACAGAGAAAAAAATAACTTTCTTATAAAAGTATATTTTCTAGTTTAATAGGTTTTTGGCTATTGGTATATGGGCTAAAATAGTTTCGTTGCTGGTTTCCCGACCGACCCTCGCTTTTCACGGCCGACACGTTTTTTTTTTCTTTTACTTTTATTTTTACTTTTCGCATTATTCAGATTGGAAAAAAAGACAAATTTATCCCTACCTACCCTCTTTTTTCTGGCTGGAGACCAGAAACGGAACTTTTTTTTTGGCCTAACCATACAGGGATCCAGCCTTTTATTTCATGGAAGTGTGGGGGATTATTTTTTGACGAGTTTTACGGGCTCCGCTCCCTGGTTGTCATGTTTTCAATAAATCTAAATAAAAATCTTGGTTGAAAGTATGTCAATGAAGATCTGTGTAAAAAGACAACTTTGAAATCAAACCAGATTAAAAATAAAAGATTAAGATTATATATATGTTTTTCAACGGATCTTTTTTTTTGTTGTTGTTGTTTTTCTTTTGTTTAGAACCCTAATAGCCATAAATTCCTTCAAAGCCATACATATACTGTAACTTCACAATATACGCTTTTAAAATGTCAAACAATGGAAATCTTAGGAGCAAATTGATATGTAATGACATGTGACAGAAGTTCTCATATTACCTCCCTTTGATAATTTTGCTCTCATGAGTTATCTCACATGAAAACAAAAAAAGTGACTTCCTCCATTTTTCAACGATAGTTTAGATTTTTCATGAAATTTGAAACAGAATCATATAATACATCAAATTCAGTCTTTTTCATATTCACAGAAAATGTATATTCCCCACAGCTTTAATGTTAAAGAAGGTTATCTCCCCCAAATTAGAAATAATTAAAAAAAAAAACTCTTAATGAGTGGTGAAACATTTTTAAATGTCTTCAAAGTGCAACGTTTCATATAAATATTACCATGCATTTTTTTTTTTTTTTTTTTTTTTTGACAGGAAGATTTTTTTTAATTTTGTACTTTATACTAGTACATGTATAAGGAAAACAGGTTCCGCCTCGTGAGGGCCATCTTTTTCAACGGATAAAAAACGACTTACAATGAGCCAAGGATCTTCATTACCAAAATACTTTGAAATCCAGATAGTACTTTTGGAAAAGAAGTTTTAATTTACATATATATGGTTTCTGCATGAAATATTATTCTTTGAACAACTTGAAAGCGGACCACCAAAGGAACAGTTATGTAAAGTGAAAATTTGACCTAGATACATCTTTGGCTACAGACGGACGGGCATTCATCGGCCATAATAGCACGTTGTACTCAAGTTAGCAGAAATGATCGGAACATATTTAATTTAGGGACGGAGAATGGTTATTTTCTTGTTCAAGCAGGGTCGCTAATACAGTCAACCCTTTCATAAGCGGTCAGTCAAGGGAAAAAGAGAAAGTGACCGCTTATGATGAGTGGCCGCTAAATGTAGGTTAAATATATGACAAAATGGTATAGTTTGGTAATATTAAATTTTGCCGCTAAATGCAGATTGGCCGCTTAAAACAGGTGACCGCAAACACGGGCTCAACTGTAAATAGTTCACCAATAATCAATGGTAAAAAAAGAAAATGGATGGCAGTACTGTCTTCTGATTAAATTTTATTTAACAGACATCATAAAATTAATAATAAACATTGAGCACAGACACGTGTTTCATAAACAACATTAACTGAACCAGGCCAGTCTGACAAACAAAGGAACAATATTTGTTGCTGTTTTCTGAGCAAACTTTTGGTCAAAACGTGACGTTTTGCTAATAACTGGTGCAAACGTTCCACCAAACTCCGCACACCGGTTACGTCACGCTACGCCTCTTTAACCACTGCCACCACACAAGTCACGTGATGATAGTTGAAATCATGTGACCAACACTCATGATTTTATAAATTCATGTTATTTGATTTTATTTTTTTTTATTTTCTCATAATCATAAATGTTATGTTCGTGAAATATAACGAAACTGATATGATATATTCAAAATTAAAGTCAAAAGTGAAAAAGTAAATCCGGCCTATATCAGCCGAATCTACTTGTGATGGCAGTGGTTATCGACAAATGTAAGGGGAGGTAACTACTGCGGCGGAGTTTGGAGTAGTCTGGAGTACCTTCCCCTTATTACTGAAGTAAAGGTCGGGAACCAGACTAAGTTTGGAGTTCCAGAGACCTGCTTGTTTTAAAGTATAAAATGGAATGCAATCAATGCTAATTACACCAGATATCCACGTGACTCGGAGACTGGGCATTAAAGATTTCGTATTGGCAGATTTGCTTCAGGGTGGAGTTAGATTGTAGTAAGAGGCTGCCATGAAACAATAAATTGCCATAAAACAATTTCAGACAGGCTGTATATAAATTCATATAATTGCTTTTTTTAATCTTTTTTTATTTCATGTTTTTATTTATTAATTTATTTTGCTATTGATCTAAACAAAATAACTCTTTGAAAGTGTGTTCGTAAAAAATACATTTCAATTGTTTGGGTGAATTGATATAGCACAAGTAAACCAACAAATCTTTATTTAAAACAATGTACAAATTCGAATTATTAACGTGTGCTGTCCTGCAATTACACAATCAAGTAAATATAATATAAATCTATAATAAATCTATAATACGGCCATTAATATGACCACATTGTGAGTTCCTTTGCGAGTGAGTTGAGTTTTATGCCACCCCATCGCGTTTTTTCACCGGTCGCACAACTTAAGCGGCCACTTTCTCATATTCCAATGATTGACTGCTTAAAGGTTTGACTGTATACCTGACCTCCATTTCATCGCTTGACATTCATTCTATGATAAACATGTGGGCGGAGCTTAACCCTTTACCCCATGAATAATCATGATTTAATTAAAATTAATTGTTTGATCTTTAAATGGTTTTTGAAATAGTAATGATTAATTTTTCTTTGCTACAGATGACTGTGTAGATACTAAGCTAAAATATATATGAGCAAACACAGAAGACCCTGATCAGACAGCTTCTATAAGAGGAGATCCTGATCAGACAGCTTCTATAAGAGAAAACCCTGATCAGACAGCTCCTATTGGAGCAGACCCAGATCAGGGTCCTAAAGAAGCTGTTTGATTAAGATCTCCTAGGTCAGCTCTATTAGCCTTTATGTCAAAATAAGTCTATAATTATCAAGTAAAGGGTTAAACTAGCCACAATTTCTGTCTTCAAAAACATTCAAGTGTGTGACTAAGTTTACACAAATTATTTTCTCAAATTATTTTCTTGATAACTAAAAAAATTGCTGTTCACTCCTTAGTATGACATTATTACTTTAATTAGTGTATGGTAAGTAAACTTCATCATTGTCATTGGTGTGTGTTTGGGGGGGGGGACTGGTTGCTATGGAAACACTGGATGCTGACCCTCATGATCGAAAGCTGCTTTTGAATATAACATCACCAATAGGAAGGAAAAACTAAGAGAACATGAAAAAATGATAATAGAATATTGCACATACACAAATCAAGAAACCAAATTAATCTTATCTCCCATAAATACAGTACCATGTAGATGACAACATTATCTCTTATAAAAGGAGATAACTCTTTACTTTTTACAACGCTTGTTAGTCTTTATTCTCCTTTTTTTTAAATTCATATCTCCTATAATTGGAGAGTATTACATTATCTCTTGAAATAGGAGAGAACTCTTCTTTGCAAGAGGGGGAAAATAAAAAAAAAATCAAATTGACAAGTTTTACCTGATCTCTCATAATTGTTGAAAACATTATCTCCTATAATAATAGGCGATAACATATCAACATTATCTCCTGTAACCAGTGATTACATTATCTCCTGTAACCAATGATAACATTATCTCCTGTAACCAGTGATAACATTATCTCCTGTAACCAGTGATAACATTATCTCCTGTAACCAGTGATAACATTATCTCCTGTAACCAGTGATACATTATCTCCTGTAACCAATGATAACATTATCTCCTGTAACCAGTGATAACATTATCTCCTGTAACCAATGATAACATTATCTCCTGTAACCAGTGATAACATAATCTCCTGCAACCAGTGATAACATTATCTCCTGTAACCAGTGATAACATTATCTCCTGCAACCAGTGATAACATTATCTCCTGCAACCAGTGATAACATTATCTCCTGTAACCAGTGATACATTATCTCCTGCAACCAGTGATAACATTATCTCCTGTAACCAGTGATACATTATCTCCTGTAACCAATGATAACATTATCTCCTGTAACCAATGATAACATTATCTCTTGTAACCAGTGATAACATTATCTCCTGTAACCAGTGATAACAGTACCTCTTGTAACAGGTAATAATCCTTGTTTTAATATAAAAGATTTGGAAAAAAAATAAACTGTTTATATAAAAGGGGGAATGACAGAAAAAAAATGAAATTTGATAAAAAAAAATATTATGTAGTGTATGGCAGTTTTACCAATAAAGATGAAAAAAATGATTTACATAATTAATAATTAATGTCCCTCTAATATGCCATTTTCACAGTTGCTTCTAATGAGTCACAAATTGAAAATAATAACATCTAGGACAAACTAAAATTCATCAATATTGACAAATAAAATATACAGTTATGTTTGGGGACCAAGGTAGGATACTGTACTTTACTGGACCACATTGTTCTGTTCACTTCTATTATTTCGAAATCAAACCTGGCTAACACAATGTATATAGGGCTACATTATAACTAAGCAAAACTGCATCTCTAGTCAGCAAAATATATAATTAAGGTAATCCATCCATCAATAAAATAAAGTCATGGTCCTTCAAATGCTTAAAAAGACTTCAGTGCGGATGCAAGCTTCCATTGACTTGGAGCCGTAGGCACTTTGTTCTAAGTATATAAATTCTTATAATCACTTGATGGACCATGATCATAGTGATAACTCCCTGTCTTCTGTGGTGAATTATATTATTTCATGGATCCAGAGAGGGGTACCGGGTGTCTGGAACCCCCCACCCCCCTCCACTGAGAAAATATGCATAAAAGAGGGGGGGGGGGGGGAAGGGGCATGCCCCCCACCATCACCACATACAATGAATTTCACAGTTGGAAATGGACATGGTAATTATTCCTGTTAGACCCCCGACCCCTGAAACAAAATGCTGGATCCACGCATGTTATTTGTCATTATAAAAGGATATTTCTACATCTTTTCATGGAAATCATGAAATAAAATGATATCATCTACTGCATGGAATATGATGTTAAGATGGTCCTGTATAACAATGAATACTATGGGGCTATAAAATGAGTGACAATACTCTTCATGTTTTGTCAAAAAAGCGTAAGGGAAAAGTTAAAAGTGTAGTTCTAAAATTCAACATTAGCAGAGCATCAAAAGTGTGAAGAGTTAATACAAGTTTATTTTGATCATAGTAGTACTGGATAAAACTGTATGTTTAAAAGTTTGTTTTATTGTCTGATAGGACCTCAATAAGCAGCTGGGACCTACCTCACTTATCACTAATTAATTAGCAAGAGTGTTCTTTCGAACACGTGTTACCTGCTGAAGCGTGATGGACAGACAGACAGACGGATGTTCTCACATATGGATACATATATGTGGCTAATATTTTGTTCTCTCTAGTCACAAAATAGCCAATTATAGTCACATATGAAAAAACAGAATGAATGACATCAAAGGAAATTTGCTGTTATCTATTGTTCCTATTGCCTAGAACAGGCGACATAAAAAAGTCCTCAGTAGGTGTGTTTGTAAGAACATACACACACTTACACAAGAATGTCCTCAGTAGTTGTGTTTGCAAAATGATACACACACTTATACAAGAATGTACTCAGTAGGCCGGATTTAAAAAAATCATACACACACTCACACAACAATATCCACAGTAGGTGGTGTTTGCATAATCACACATACACTCTTACAAGAACGTCCTCAGTAGGTGGTGTTTGTAAAATCATACACACACTCACAAAAGAAAGCTGCTTTCACTTGTAGCTGTAAACAGATAGTTTTGAGGTTCAATGTAACTTTTCATTTAATCTCAGTTACCCTAACCCTCTACTACAATCTTGAACAAGAAATGAAGTGTTTGAAAGAAACTGGCAAACTTACTCAATTAAAATAATTAATTTGTATTAAAAACAAAACTGGGAGCCAGTTTTTTCACTCATATCTGGCGTAATAAAATTGTTGAAACACCGCAGATTTTTTATAAGGCTCTATAACAGTGCCAAATCTTTGCTATAAATAACATGATCCAGTATAATGCAGTAAACACTGACCTGGGACCAAGATACAGGGCTAAGAGAGCTGCACTGTAGATTACAGAGCTAGTACTATACTGGATCTCAAACTTGAGACATGGCACACACATCAACATTGTCAACTGAGCACACAGTCAAGTATCAACAAATGAGCAAGTCTTTCAAACTTTTTGGCATCTATTTATGATCTGGAATTCTTCCCCACAATTCAAAATAAATAAACTTTTGCAATTTTTCAACAATATAAATACTCCAATATCATACAACATATAATAAACATACAAAACAATAATGTACATGATTTTTTATGAAATTTTTTACCAAAATTTTTTTTTTAAATTTCTGTTTCTGGTCTCCTGACTGAACCTCTTTTTTTCATGGCCGACCCTTAAGTTGATTTTTTACATTTCTGCCTTTCAAAAAATTTTCTTTACTTTTTTTTTTACTTTTTGCATCATTTGGAGGGAAAAAGCAACAACATATCCCACCAACCTACCCTTTCATTTCTTGCTGGAGACCAGAAATGGAACCTTTTTTTGGCCCAAGACCAATTCCAACTTTTAATTCCTATGTACTTGTGCAGAGATTTTTTTTCAGCTGTTTTTATAACGAGTGTTGGACTATATTCCCAATTCCAGAAATTATGAGGGTTTTTTTTTTCTATTCAATTTGAAGGCAAGAATTCTCATAGAAGACTCAGAAGCAGAAACGTTCGTTTAATTCGTTAAAAAAAAAATAAAGAAGTTTAAAGACTCTTCCACACAGGCAGATAACAGAAAAAGTTGATAAACCGTCTTGAATCCAACATCAACATTGTCAACTGAGCAACACCCCCCCCCCCCCCCGTACAATGGTAATGGACGTGGTAATTATTCCTGTTGGACCCCCCACCCCGAGACAAAATGCTGGATCCATGCATTTTATTTGTCAATATAAAAGGATATTTCTGCATCTTTTCATTGAAATCATGAAATAAAATGATATCATCTACTGCATGGGATATGATGTTAAGATGGTCATTTATAACAATGAATACTTTTCAGGTTTTGTCAAAAAAGAGTACGGGAAAAGTTAAAGGTGTAGTTCTAAAATTCAACATAAACAGAGCATCGGAAAAGTGTGAAGAGTTAATGCAAGTTTATTTTGATCCTAGTAGTACTAGTATTGTCTGGTAGACAATAAGCAGCTGGGACCTACCTCACTTATCACTGTAATTAATTAACAAGAGTGTTCTTTCGAACAAGTGTCACCTGCTGAAGCATGACGGAAAAAAGTGTGATGGACAGACAGACAGATGGATGTTCTCTTATATGGATACATATGTGGCTAATATTTTGTTCTCTCTAGCCACAAAATAGCCAATTATAGTCACATATGAAAAAACAGAATGAATGACATCAAAGGAAATTTGCTGTTATCTATTGTTCCTATATCCACCAATGTCTCTATATGTGAACACAGACAGACAGATGATGGAAAAGTCATCCCTATGTGTCACCTCTACTTACAACAGGTGACATAAAAAAGGCCTCAGTAGGTGTGTTTGTAAGATAATACACACAGTCACACAAGAATGTCCTAAGTAGGAGTGTTTGTAAGATCATATACACACTCACACAAGAATGTCCTCAGTAGGCAGTGTTTGCAAAATCACACACACTCTTACAAGAATGTCATTAGGTTGTGTTTGTAAATCATACACACACTCACACAAGAATGTCCTCGGTAGGTGGTGTTTGTAAAATCATACACACACTCACAAAAGAAAGCTGCTTTCACTTGTAGCTGTAAAAAGATAGTTTTGAGGTTCAATGTAACATTTCATTTAATCTCAGTTACCCTAACCCTCTACTACAATCTTGAACAAGAAATGAAGTGTTCAAAAGAAACTGGCAAACTTACTCAATTAAAATAATTAATTTGTATTAAAAACAAAACTAGGAGCCAGTTTTTTCACTCATATCTGGCGTAATAAAATTGTTGAAACACCGCAGATTTTTTATAAGGCTCTATAACAGTGCCAAATCTTTGCTATATATAACATGATCCAGTATAATGCAGTAAACAGACTTGGGACCAAGATACAGGGCTAAGAGAGCTGCACTGTATATTACAGAGCTAGTACATGTACTGAATCTCAAACTTGAGACGTGTCACACACATCAACATTGTCAACTGAGCACACAGTCAAGTATCAACAAATGAGCAAGTCTTTCAAACTTTTTGGCATCTATTTATGATCTGGAATTCTTCCCCACAATTCAAAATAAATAATAAACTTTTGGAATTTTTCAACAATATAAATACTCCAATATCATACAACATATAGTCAACATACAAAACAATAATGTACATGATTTTTATGAAATTTTTTACCTAAGGCCAAAAAAAAAAAAAAAAAAATTATGTTTCTGGTCTTCTGCCTGACCCTCTTTTTTCATGGCCGACCCTTAAGTTGATTTTTTACATTTCTGCCTTTCAAAAAAATTTCTTTACTTTTTTTTTTACTTTTTGCATCATTTGGGAGGAAAAAGCAACAACATATCCCACCAACCTACCCTTTCTTTTCTTGCTGGAGACCAGAAATGGAACTTTTTTTGGCCCAAGACCAATTCCAACTTTTAATTCCTATGTACTTGTGCAGAGATTTTTTTTCAGCTGTTTTTATAACGAGTGTTGGACTATATTCCCAATTCCAGAAATTACGAGGGTTTTTTTTTTCTATTCAATTTGAAGGCAAGAATTCTCATAGAAGACTCAGAAGCAGAAATGTTCGTTTAATTCGTTAAAAAAAAATAAAGAAGTTTAAAGACTCTTCCACACAGGCAGATAACAGAAAAAGTTGATAAACTGTCTTGAATCCAACATCAACATTGTCAACTGAGCATACAGTCAAGTATCAAAAATATGATAAGTCTTTCAAACTTTTTTAGCATCAATTTATGATCTGGAATTCTTTCCCATAATTCAAAATAAATAAACTTTTGGAATTTTTCAACAATAAAAAAAAATTACATATTTTTATGAAATTTTTTACCTAAGGCCAAAAAAAGAAAAATTCTGTTTTTTCTGGTCTTCTGCCTGACCTTCTTTTTTCATGGCCGACTAAGAATATTTTACATTTCCGCCTTTAAAAAATCTTTCCTTTACTTTTTTTTTTCCACTCACACAAAAAAAACATATCCCAACCAATCTATCCTCTTTTTTTTTGACTGGAGACCAGAAACAACTTTTTTTTTTTTTTAAAAATTTTTAATTTTTCAAATAAAAATAAATTTATTTCTCAGAAATCTGGTAAACATCTTTGATATTTGAATATTTTTTTTTTATTTTTTTATTTTTTTTGTATCAAGTATTCATATACTGTAAAATCATTTATTTTCGTTGACATTAAATTTTGTGGAATCTGTGATGAAATCAATTTCGTTGGTACATATATTCGTGGAACCATGTTCTAGAAAACATGAGGTCACTGAAATAAACAGTTTTCGTGGGGATAAATATTCTGATAAAATAATCCATGAAATCAATGAAATTAAATCCCCACGAAAATTAATGATTCTACAGTATTTGAGAAACAAAAATTATGAAATTTGCCCCCTAAGTATTTAAGTATTACCTTGCACTAGTGTTGTTTTTAGAATTCAAGTCTGAACGGTATATATCCCTTACTTCTATTCCCTAGAGTTTTCCAAATTCTCTATTCATATTCTCTATTCATAATCTCTATTCATATTCTATTCATATTCTTTATTCATAATCTCTATTCATAATTTCTATTCATATTTTTTATTCATAATTTCTACTCATATTCTTTATTCAAATTCTATTCATATTCTCTATTCATAATCTCTATTCATCTTCTCTAATCATAATATATTCATAATCTCTATTCATATTCTATTCATATTTTTTATTCATAATTTCTATTCATATTCTTTATTCATAATTCTATTCATATTCTTTATTCATATTCTCTATTCATATTCTCTATTCATGTGAAAAGTGGAAGAGTATACTTTAGGTAATCTTCAAAAAAAAAAAACAAGAGTGTTCTCTGGAACATGTGTCACCTGCTGAAGCGTGACAGACAGACTGACGATGGAAAAGTGATCCCTTTGTGTCACCTCTGCTTACAGCAGGCGACACAATAAGGTGGAGAAAAATACAGGTGAATCAACAATAACTTGGATGATGTATCATACCTGCAAATGAATGTTGACAAAGATATTTCAATTGTTTGTATATGGATTTAAAAAATGTAATTTAGTAGGATTTGAAATATTTTCAGCTTGCTTTTTTTCTTCCAGAATCCAAGTCACATCTTGAAGAAACAAATTCTTTAGGCACTTTGAAAATTGAGCATCATCCTGTATCATAAAAAACATTCAAGGCAACAATGATGGATTTTTAATATAGCAGTTGCTATGGTAACCAGGGTATCTGTAACAATCCTAGCACACCATGCACACTTAATATACACGACAGATGCAGACAATGAGATTCTAAAGAACACGCCTGTTTGAAAATCAGGTTTTAAAGCACTAGACCAATCTTCTATTTCTTTATATAAACAGCCAAATGGCGCACAAGCCCAGAATGCATTTACCAATATGCTGTCTATTTTTATGAGCCCAATATCAACGCTATGGGCTAATGCGTTCTCAGAACTACCCTTACATGCTGAGCGCCAAGCAAGGGAAATACACAAGTGCCACTTTTAGGACTTTGGAATGTCGTGGCTGAAGGTCAAATCTGTGACCTCGCTGGCTGATGCTAATTTTGACCACTCATGAACCTTTCTCTAAAGCAACAATTCCAGGAAACAGAATATCAGTAATAACAAGAGGGCCATGATGGCCCTGAATCGCTCACCTGATTATAAATGAGCAACATATGTTGGATTTTTCATATTGACCTACTTTTTCACCCCCACATGACCCACTTTTGAACTTGTCCAAGATTTTATGGAAACAAACATTTGATCAGTTCATAAAGATTGGCCAAAATGTGCTCTAGAGAGTAACAAGTTTGCTAAAATTTGACCTCTGACTATTTTTGACCACATGACCAAATTACAACTGTCACGATTTTATGTAGACAAACATTCTAACCAAGTTTCATGAAGATTGTAATCACAAAAGCTCACCCTTGAGCACGTTGTGCTCAGGTGAGCTACAAATAAGCGGAAACATTTCAGGGGCCCCCAGTTTCACTTAACATCATCCGAAACAAATCATCAGAATAAATTTGAATTAAATTACATACAGATAGATAAACAGTTACAATAGTTTGGCACTAAGTCCTCTAAATGTAATGTTACCTTTCCTGTGACTTTTTCTTCACAAGAAGTTTTGAGTCTACTGCAGAATCATTAATTTTCATTGACATTAAATTTCGATGATTATGTAGCAAAGGGAATTTCGTGGGCACACTTTATTTGTGATCTATGTTCTAGAAAACATGAGTTCTATATAAGAGACAAGTTTTCGTGGGGATTTATATTCATGGATATAACTCTCCATGAAATCCATGAAAATTTGTGTCCCACGAAAATTAATGACTTCACAGTACATAATGAAATGGAATTGATCACATTCTATAGGGTTTTTTGTGCAATAAGAAACTGATGGACACTTTACAGAACAACAGTCTTTGGACCAAGATCAAATTTGTTTGTACGATGTTTAGTGAAACAGGCACTAGTTAGAGTATCTATTAAATCTAACGTTATAAAAATACATTTATCTACACTAATCTTGACATTTTTAATAGAAAATGTTATTCAATTAGACTTTCTTTCTAGGGTCACTAATTCTGATGATGATGATGATTATTGTGTTGATGATGATGATTGTGTTGATGATGATGATGATGATGATGATGATGATTTTGAGCAATCTATTATCTTATTAAACTCCACTTTCTAGCCAGTTACTAAAGAAATTGCACTATTTGACAAATATTACACACAAAAATGATATTATGACACAAAATAATATAAAGAAGGGAAGTAACTTATTCCAAGAGATTTAACACCTTACATGAGTTACATTTCCTTGGTTCATACACAAAAAGTACTTTCTTTTTCTGCACAATAAAGAAATACTGAACACAACAAATCACACCAAAAATGTGTGGAGAGTGAACTCCTACATCTAAATGAATGACCTAAGGTCAAGGTCATGACACACTCTCTGGTCTAGGGTCAAAGGGTTGCAGTGTTTATCTGGATGACCTTTGACTGTTTAAGGATTTTTTTCACTTTATTATATTTTTAAAGTGACATCATTTACACAGTGAAAATTTCAATGTGACTTTAGACATGGTTTTCTCCATAATTACATAAAATATAAGCATCAAAAATATATGTGACATTTTCCATTTTAAAGTGACATCTTTGAAAATTTCATTGTGACATTAGGCATAGTTTGTTGTAATTTTTACATGACTTTTTTTTTTTCGAAAGTGACATCTTTGAAGATTTCAGCATGACAAAAGGCATAGTTTGTTGTAATTTTTACATAATATTTATGCGACTTTTTTTTTCTAGAGTGAATCTTTGAAGATTTCAGCGTGAAAGTTTCTGTTCAAACAAGACAGTGACACCCTAATCCAGCCAAATATTTTGGGAAGGGAGTGGATTTGTCTGCAAATAATTTCATTTACCTGAATGTTATATCAATATATAGAGTCTTGACTGAGTCGCACAAATTCTATGATTTAAGAAAAAAAAAATACTTTATATAACAAAAAAATAAAATAATAATAAAAAAAATCCAGAGAAATCAAAACTCTAGACAGTTTGTTAGGGTAATCCATCTGTCATTAAATTGTGATCATGGTCCATCAAGTGATTGTGGGAATTTTAGAGTAAATGCAAGCCTTTATAGATGTTGAGCAAAGAGTCTATAACTCTAAGTCAATAGCTGCTTGCATATGCCCTGATCTTTATAAGCATCTGCAGGACAATGATCATAATTTAGTGATGGATGGATTACCTTAAGCTCTCTGAAATACAAGGATGGGACAAGAGAGGTGATTTCTAAATGGCGCCCACTTCTGTAGAGCAGGACTATAAAAAAGAATTATAAATAATATTAACAAAGCTTAACCACCCTGCAAGTTAATATTTTCTACATTTGGAAAAACTCATCTGTTATACAGATTTCATTTTTAAACATTAAAATAACAAGTATATATTTTTATGTGAATATTCATTGTAAACAAAAACTTCTATCCACAGAACAATATCAAAAGAAAAACAACATAATATACCATACTATAACAGTGAGCACTACAATGTTGGTCAAAATAAGTGTTATCTCCCCTTACAGTTGTACAAGGGAGATAACTAGGTTGTCATAATAAGTGTTATCTCCCCTTACAGTTGTACAAGGGAGATAACTAGGTTGTCATAATAAGTGTTATCTCCCCTTTCAGTTGTACAAGGGAGATAATTAGTGTGTCATACTAAGTGTTACCATCCCTTTCAGTTGTTTTGAAGTGAACACAATAATATGGGAGCTCGGCTCAACAATAGAACAATATATGGCAACTAAAAGAACAGATTCTCTGCCTCAACTAGGTAAGAGTCTACGTGAGATTGTGTCTGTGGTGGGAATGGTCGATTTGACGGCAAATGACTCTCTGTCACCATAGCAACAACAGGTCTGTGGGTCTGGGTCACTGGGCAATTCTGTGAGAGATTGTGGGTGGGGCAAACCTCCCCCAATGACATGCTTCCTAGCCTCCTTGCAGGCTTCATGTGATTCAACGCATTTTCAGGAGCAACCCACTCAGTCATCGAAGGGCCACTTTGGAAATAATCATGATTGTCTTTATTATAGCTACCAATTGCACTAACATTTTCTCTATTGTTAATTTCAATTTCACTTTTTGGATGATGAGCATGTTTTCGTCTATGTATGATATCTAAAATAACCTGTGGTTTTTCGGTACCTTGAATATTCAGTTTGGTCTTTGCCGAAGCCTTTTCCCAAAAATTGTCCTTGAAAGATCCATCTTTTGAAAGATTTAGAACTTCCGGGGAGCTGTTTTCTGGTTTGCCCACATTATATCCTGGCCCCACAGCATCACTACACTCGCTACCGGAGCTGACCGGACTCCGGTTACAACCGGATTTCATGTTGGAATTAACAATGTTTTTCTGTATACGCAATCCTAGCCACTGAAATGGTATGTTTTGCTTCATAGAGAGATCATAGTGTGCGACATTATTAGAGTCAGTTGTGTCGGAAACCCGATGCATGGCAGCGATCCTTCTGAATTCTTTTAAGTGAGACGGATGGTCGTCATAAAGTGGGTTCCTGAATAAAGACCTGTCAAAGTGTTCCTCCTCCTGTAAAGTCAACATATGTTTAACAAGAGAAAATTTACCAGGTACACAAGGGGATGCCGATGGCACTGAAGCATTTCTTGTAGCGCCAACATCTACGCTACACGATGAGTTGGAACTTTCGTTTACCTCCCTCTCTTTATTTTCTATGGTTAACAAAGTGCTGTCCTTCAACTTACTTGGGATTATAAATGGATTATTGATTTTAGTTCGTACTGGCATATGCTCTTTGAGCGCTACAATGCCATTTTCACCAGAATTGTCATGCTGATGTGCTGTGACATTTTTCCCGCTTTCTCCCTTTGAGCTGTCTTTCCTAGGAAACACAAGCATGTGTTGTATTGAGAAAGGTTTAACCGGGATGACATCTCCATCAGATTCACTTAGACTTTCATCCAGGTCTTCCTCCACTTTGTCCTCACTGGCCACACTCGTTTCTTGCCAATCCTTTCCTGGTTTTCTTTCTGCAGTCCCCTCACTGTGCTCCCAATCGTAACTTCCAGACATTTCCGGTTCAGGACTGGTCAACAACCAATCAATAACATGGATTTCCTGACTGTCCCAACTAAGTGTCCTATTGGATCATTCCCATCTCCAACTCTCTTAACATTCTCTGCTTCAGCAGCTACAGATTCTTTTCCAGCTTTGCTATCCTCAGTTGTGTTATTAGTCATTTCTACTTCATCTTTCCTACTTTTACCCATCCTATGAGCTTCATCTTGTTCAACAATCACTTCAGTCTCACCAGCTTGCCTTACAGAACATTCACTGCTGCAGCACTCACTTTCTTTTCTCCATTCATCCTCTTGCTTTCATCTGTTTTAACTATCAATTCTACATTATTCCTATCTTGTTTCGACTGCTTTGTTTGTCTGGAACCTAACTTTACTTCAGTTACATCTTCACCCACTGCTGAAAACATCTCATGTAGCTTAGCCTTTTTACTTTCATTTGGTAAACTTTTATCATCAACAGGCTTGGACTTTCTTTTTGTTTTCCCTACAAATGCTCTATTTAAATCCTCACATTCCTTCAATATAACAGACTGTCTTGCCATGCCAGATTCTAACACATTTAAAGTATTTTTCTTTTTAACGTTATTTCTTGTTTTAGACTCAAAGAATTTTTCCTTTACATCATAATTGTTCATAGTAAACTCCCTATCATCTGTATCACAACCGTGAACTTCTTGAAAAAAATCTTGTTTTTTAATTCCTGACCCCATATCTGAATCAAAACTCTCTGTAACAATATCCTCATCTGATTTTATTCCCAGGAAGTCTTTACTGTCCGAATTCTGATTCTGCACCTCTGAAAATTTTGAAGAACTGCAAATGTCCATGGATTGACTTCCGCCATTTTTATGAAGCAGCATGTGTTTGATAAGAGCTTGCTTCCACCTAAATTGTCGACCACACTGCAAACAGGAAAAGTCTTTCTGTAACGAGTGGACAGCCATGTGCTTCTTTAGATTAACCGGTTGACTGAAAGTCCGTTGACATATATCACACTGATACCCACAATCCTTGTGAACAAACTTAACATGACGGCACAAACTTTCTTTGACCTTAAATTTCTGTGGACACTGCTCACACTGGAATGGGAAATTTGTCTGATGAAAAATGCTATAATGTCGTGTCAAGCTGTCCTTTGAACTCAGCGATGCCCCGCACTGTCGGCAAACTTGTCGTTTTGTATCATTATGAACCTCGACATAATGCCGCTTCAATTCGTCAACGTTGGTAAACTCCACTTCACAGGACTTACATGCGCAGGTTACGGTTTCCAGAACGAGAGGTAGTTCATGATTGTCTTCATTCTTAATAACGATTTCCGCATCACTGAGGTTTTTAGAGTTGCTGCCCTTTAACACTTCGATGCCTGACTGTTCCTTGTTCATACAGCCCAACATCGCCTGATGCTTCTGTAACAAATCTTGGTCCTTAAAATGCTTGTGACATATCTGACACGCTGTTTCAAACTTCCCATCGCGACGAAGACGCCGATAATGTTTTCCGCGGTCGTCCGTGTTTTTAAATCGCTGTAGACAGACCTCACAAGAATACGGCCGATCATCTTCATGATATGCAGCGTGGCGCTCCAGTGCCTGCTTGGTTTTCGCTTCTTTTCCGCACTTGTCGCAAGTGTACATTTCTGATGATTTCTGCGCTTTCTTAAGTGACTTAATACAGAGGACAAGAGCACTCTTGTTCGTCAAAACCTTGAAACAGATTTGACACGTGTAGTGTGATAATCAGATTTTTTAAGACTGCACAGTTCACTGTTAGGTACATTTACGGGTTACTTGATCTTTTGTATTCTATGGAATTCTCCCATGAACTTTACACCAGCTACAATTACACAGTGTAGATGTTGTCGGCACCTGCAGAAATAAAAATAGAACAAAACAATAAAACATCACAATGGGCATATACAGGACTTTTAATGGAAGATCGTTTCCGACAGGCGAGAATTAGACAGAATGGTACCGAGTACCTGGAAATAGACTATGACAAGCATATAATGTGGGGATTTTGGCTATTTTTTTTTTTGTGATATCACGCCACAGACAAGTAACATGATACCAAGCTGCATTATCCTGACACTGGACCAACCAGTCATAGGCTAAGCACAAAAAAAAGGGAAATATAACAGTTCCATTTTTAAAACTAGTTAATATTGTGGCCGGAAATCCAACCCTAGGGGTGAAACAGTGCAAGACCCTCTGAGTCTTGTTCTGTATAGTCTTCTGTAATGTTCAGTTCAGATTAGGGCTGGCAACCAGTCCATTATTTTTACCCAGGAACTTTAGGGCTGGCAACCAGTCCATTATTTTTACCCAGGAACTTTAGGGCTGGCAACCAGTCCATTATTTTTACCCAGGAACTTTAGGGCTGGCAACCAGTCCATTATTTTTACCCAGGAACTTTAGGGCTGGCAACCAGTCCATTATTTTTACCCAGGAACTTTAGGGCTGGCAACCAGTCCATTATTTTTACCCAGGAACTTTAGGGCTGGCAACCAGTCCATTATTTTTACCCAGGAACTTTAGGGCTGGCAACCAGTCCATTATTTTTACCCAGGAACTTTAGGGCTGCAACCAGTCCATTATTTTTACCCAGGAACTTTAGGGCTGGCAACCAGTCCATTATTTTTACCCAGGAACTTTAGGGCTGGCAACCAGTCCATTATTTTAACCCAGGAACTTTAGGCTGCAACCAGTCCATTTTTTACCAGGAACTTTAGGGCTGGCAACCAGTCCATTATTTTAACCCAGGAACTTTAGGGCTGGCAACCAGTCCATTATTTTAACCCAGGAACTTTAGGGCTGGCAACCAGTCCATTATTTTTACCCAGGAACTTTAGGGCTGGCAACCAGTCCATTATTTTTACCCAGGAACTCATCCTACTATTACCTGCCGGTACCCGTGCAAATGTAGTCATTGCATAAAAAAAAAAAAAAACAAACAAACAAAAAAACTAATTGGTATTTATCATCTGTAATAACTATAGGGATTCTGAAAAGTGACCTGATTGGTGATTTTTACTTTGGTCCTGTGAATATTTTGACACAGTCTGCCTGAATGTCTGGTAGAGTTTCTAGCAACAATGTTTACTATATACACATATGACTAACATAAGTGAAGAAAATTCATTACTTAAATCAGGAATCTATAAAGATATGGTAAGAAGTTGTTAATAACTTAATAAAATAAATTATAAACTTGTTTGAGTTTGGTCCTGTAAAAATAATTTAGGTCCTGTGAATCTTGTAAAATAAAGGACCAAAACAAGAAGTACATGGTATCAAAAGAGTTAAGGCTGACATCAGGTAACAGGTGACAATTTTGTACCTGAGTACTGGCAATTTCCTACCAGACCCCCCAGATACTTGAATCAATTTCTGTTCTAAGGTGTTTGAAGATTTACATGTCGCCCTTGCAAAAATTGCAAACTATGATATCTTATAGTGCCCTCTTGATCCAAACCTTCTGTTTACCTGCAAGCATTACCATCCACATTGGGACTTCCGTTTGTATCTTGTAATAACAAAAGTCAAGACAGAACATCCCATTTCATTGGAATATGCAGTGACCGTAGACGAATAAGACAGTGGCCATTCCTTCGACTTATTCAAATTTGTACTTAGCTACAACTAGAAATGTGTCACAGATGCCCCCACCCGTTGCATTTTCCAACAAAAGGCAAACACCCAGGAGCGCAATTCGTGTCCCAAGTAATATATCCATGAAGTTTAAAGTCTGTAGCACAAATACCTTCAGAGTTACCTGTGTCACAGTTTTGGGACAGACAGGCGGACAAAGGCAGATCTATTCCTCACTTTTTGGTAGGGAGCATAAAAATACCAAGGTGCACAAGCTCATGTCCTGATTAATATATCCATGAATTTCCAAGTCTGTAGTACAAATACTTTCAAAGTTACATGCGTCACATACATAAAATTTCATATTTTTTCAAAAACAAAGGACCATAACTCTGTCAACTTCAACAGCAGTTCGATAAAAAAACCCAGGTGCACAAATTCATGTCCTGATTAATATATCCATGAAGTTTCAAGTCTGTAGTACAAATACTTTCAGAGTTATGAGTGTCGCAAAGTTTTAGGATGGACGAACGGACAGATGGACAAAGGCAAATCTATATGACCCTCCTTTTTTGGTGGGGGCATAAAAACGTACTGGGTACCGTTCAACTGCAAAACAAAGTATTTTGGTACAGCTGTACTGTCTCATACAGTTTCAGCCCTATCGAAAACCAAAACCTCCAAGTTAATAGGAACTTTTACCGATGAAAGCATTTACCAACCATGATCATCCTTCCTTACGTTCGGACTTCCTTCGTGACAATTTAGCGACATCCTTGGACCTACAAAGAAAATCATATCATATTTTTGTTCTGGAATTTGTCATTTTAATGGAGACCTTAACTCTTTACTGATAGCAGATTTACAGTGGTACGTTTTTTCTTCAATGTTTAGACTTTGTTCATTTCACAATGACTATGAAACAAGTTAAAACATCTATACAGTGTGACCATACCATGTGGTATGTGATGTCATTTTAAGCTACTGATCACGAAAAACATAGTTTACATCAATTCAGAAGGAAAAACTGCTGTAAGTATTTTATTTCTTTATCAATTTTAATGGTATACATGTATAGCGCATGCAAAGCGGAAATTTGTGCCCTACACATAACTTCCAATGAGTCTCTTGTCAGATGTACGTTTTTTCCTAACATTCTGGAATACCTTCCGAGTGAAATTTTGTCACCTAAAGCACATCGCTAATAATGTTTTCCCAAATGTTTGGTAATACTGTACATTTGACAAAAGAATCATTAGGGCTTTTGTGTTGTGCACAATTTTCCAATTAACATGGTCTATATCCCATTAGAATTGGTGAAGAAATAAAATACTTACAACAGTCTTCTTTTTCGAATCAAGACAAATTATGCTGCTTGTGTTAGCTTAAAATGACCTCATGTACCATATGGTACGGACATACTGTATATTAATCCCTCTCAACTACTCGGTTATGGCATATGTGGTAATTATTAAAGGGTGGAAACAGAGAAACCCTGCATGTTTGGACAGGCGGTCACTGTACCCTCTCATGTATGTGACCAGGAATCGAACCCGGTACACTGCAAAGTCACTGTGTTTGTTGAGAGATTAAAGAAAGACTAAACTGAAACTCTTTTCTTTGATTACAGTGTATATATGTGTTCAATTTTCTTACTATGTTTAAATTTACTACTATAAATCCATCATGTCTCTCTCTCTCTCAAAAAGTTATTTTTGCACAATAAAACTACTTAAGAATTTCGCTCGTTAATTTTAAGCAGTATGTCAATTAATGTATACAATAAAGTTATTCAGTTGATACACAATTCAGTGGTTACATCATATAACTCTTTGATTTCAGTTGTCATGGTAACAATCACTGGACACTGTTGTCAAGGTAACAATCACTGGGCACATGTTCTTCCTATCAATCCCTGTCAGAACAGACATAAAACAGGGACCTTAAAACTAATAGTGCAAAAATATTTCACCCTGCAGATTTTTTTGGGGCAAAGTTTATTAACTTCTGACATTTTTGCCATAGTTGCCCTCTAGCTTGATCACTGGATTCAAAGTTTAAGTTATTTATCTTTATTTATTTTGGCTTACTGTCTCTAGAACCCAACCTTCTCTCGAACACCTAGAAAAAAAAGCACTTTTTTAACAAGGCAACAAATTATTTTAAAATCGTTTGACAAAAACTAGATCTATATTGAATTTAAATATCAATTTTAGTTAATATATTTACAATAATTTTAATAAAAAAGATATGGGTACAATGCTATTGGGTTCGAGAGATGGTAGAGAGGGTGAAGGTATTACCAAATACTTAAGCTGAAATATATATAGTACTCAATAATGCAAGCATGTTCGGCAACACCCGCACCAGCTCTAAATCAACAGTCAATCATTGTATCTGCTTATAATTTAGATGGCTAATAATTCTGCCATGTTCTCAAATATTTTGTACCAGACAGAAACAGGAATTCTAATAGGAATCATAACTTACTAATGTCTATGTCTGTTCTTGACTTGATTAAAATATATAGAATCGATATAGTTACACTTACATTACCTGCATCAAATATGTAAACTGTGCATACAAACGTGAGATATCCTTAGATTTGAAGAATGCAAGCGTACACTCTATTGTAGGCCTATATTTAATGGGGAAAAAAGAAATTCAGTGCTAACTTACAAGTTGCAGTTTGTATGAAATAGCAGTTTGTCCACAGTATATTTCTTGCTACATCATTTTTTACAGAAGACAGGTTACTGGTCCAGATTCATGCAAAATATATTAGTCTTTCATTTATGTTTTTATACCTGTTGCTCCCAATGCGTTCAGTGACGCTGATCAAATTCAGATAAGTCAGTAACGAATATTTAATATCATTGTCGTCTATCTTAGTGCTTCTCGATAATTTATATGTTCTTTAGAATTTCAGTCTTTAATCGATAAATTAAACTACCGTATTGAAAATGAATAAATTAGTTGATCAATGTAATAATATAATTAAACCTTATTTTATTTTCCTTTTCTTTGACATATCTCTTATATTTGATTTACTATATTATCTTATATTTGATACATATAACTATCAAACATTTTCGTATGTAATATATGTAACATAGGAATATTATTGTGTATGCGATGCAGTGTCGACTTTTTAACAAAGTGTTGTTTTTTTTTTGTTTTGTTTTTTTCACTATCTTGCTTTTATCCGCTCCTGGCTGGCTCCGGCTCTGTTACCCTTCACCTCTTACTAACAATCCGGTGCCTAACCCTGCCTATAACACCGTGGGCGCCGTGGTCCAGTGTTAACGTATCCGATTACGGATCCGAAGGTTGTGGGTTCGAACCTCGCTGGAGGCAAGAATTCTTCATGACCCTCCCAGGCGCATAGCATTGGTCCAACCCAGGAACCGTCGAGAGGGATTAGTATCAGTTGTAAGGTCTTGTTTCCCAGTCGACGTAAAATAAATAAGTTTAAAGCTTAAATAAAGTTTAAAACACTCGACCGAGAAAGTATTTAGAAATATACGTCGATAAAAAAATATACATAGATTATGTAAACTAAAAACCTAATAGGTCTTAATTTGTGTTAACTGTGTTATATTTGTAGTATCTCATATCTCGTGAGACCTCGTGGATATAAAAACCCTTTGTGAGATCTAAAAACCCTTACCACTAGATTCAGAAGGAGCGAGATGGGAGAGACTGGGGTGCTGAGTCGGTCGGTGTCCAATTTGTGGGCCTCCACTTCATCAGGAGATAAATGTCTTGACCCCATAGACTATAGGCCGATCTATTTTTTTTTTTATCATGTTAACCATCATTTGCACCCCCTTCCAAGTAAATAAATGAATTAAATTCAATTGATTTTTTTTTTTCAAAAAGTAATTACAATTAGATAACTCATGATGAATTACTTTAACGATTTTTAATTTTACATCATATGTGAGTACCGATGCTACCATTAAACGGGGTTACATATGCGGGGATTTGGCCCTACCAAAGACATCTCTCTTGAATGTGTCTTGGGAGCTGCTTCCAAAAGAAAGGCCGTTTGCAAATAACGTTTTTTTATTTTTTATTATCATTCTAATCATTCTAATATTCGTTTCACGGTTGTTTGTTGTTGTTGTTTTTTTTTATGTAAATATATTTTGTAACATGTGCAGTTTGGCGCATCAACCGGAAGAGGTTTTCCGAATGATTGGTACAAGTGCGTGTGCATGGTCCCAAAGTTTGTCGTATTACTCCTGCTGTTTGCAAAAATAATTGTTAAAAACATTGCCATTCATCATTGTTCACTACGAAAATTAGACATGTTTTTTTTACAATTATTTACAACAATGCTTTTATACCTATTAAATTAGAGTCCTTTGAAAATGTGTTTTGCATATATTTCATTTAAATTCTTAATGTAATATTTATGCATGAATGAAAATCTCGTTTTTCTTTCATCCTACGCCGAATATCTTTTTTAAAGATATTTCTTGTTTTAGATTATGTCCTTCTGGTATATAATTAAGTGTAGTTTAAACATATTTATTTCAAAATACTTGAAATCTAATGGTACTGCTTCACGAACATTGCATGTGATTATGAATCAACTCTCTATAGCGATTTTTAGTTACATCTATTAAAGGATTATTGGGCAAGACGCAACGCAACTCCCCATATCAAAAGATTGCTTTGGGATGTAATGTATCTATATAACAACTCAAAATGGTAATCCTCAAAAGCAAATCTATTAAACACACAGTTATGGGATTTCACTAAGTGATCCTTAACAAATTTTGAGTAGTACCGATATACGTATAACTATTTCAAGTATATCAATACACATATGCTGATGATATGAAATAAATGTCCTAAAAGAGCCATGAGAATACAATACCTTAATATCAAATCTCACATACAGCTTGGACTTAGACGAATCTCAGTTGGGCGTACAAAAATTTCATACAGTTGGGTGTACACAAATTTTATACAATTGGGTGTACACAAATCTCATGCAGTTGGGCGTACACAAATCTCATGCAGTTTGTGCGTACACAAATCTCATACAGTTTGGGCGTACACAAATCTCATGCATCTTGTACGTTTACAAAACCCACACAGCTTAAATTGGGCGTATTTAGTTAAGGTAATGTCCATGTATAATGGTTCCGCTACATTTCGGACCTCATCGCCTTTCACGGAGATAACAAAGGCTTCCCAATGTTTCATTAGAGTACCTTAGTTATCTTGGTAGATGTTCAGTGGTCCAAGACATAGCGGATTTGTCTAATTTGAGTCCTAGAGGATCGAGACGTTTAAAATAGGCGTATAACGGTGATGCACATGTCCCGCCCCCATCAACCAATCCCTGGATCCCTTACTTCGTCGGAAACCACAGTATATATTCCGTTATCACTACCATTCACATTCCGTGGTGTTTTCAAACTGACAAAACTTCATTTCCGTGAATATCAACTAGCTTCTTATTAATCACCGAACCACGAGGAATACTTATTATTGGGGTTCCAAAAGCAAAGGCTGAATTTCAAAATCCGAACAGCTGTATGATAAAATGAAAAAAAATGCCTTTGTTCTCAAATTGAGATCACCATAATGTTCACGCACATTCGATGACGTTTGATAAAATTTTGGAGCTGTACGCACGTACCGCTGTGATATATTTGTTAACATAGCACTCATATGTGTGAACTTTTTTTTAGGTTCAAAAATGCACTCGAAACATCAGTACCCCAGCCTACCAATACATTAGTAATACGCTTTGAACAGAGGACGGAGTGTATTAATTTTGACAATCTATAAATATCACCGTCAAGATAAAAAAAAATGGCGGCCGTAAACTATAATAGGACGTGTGCGTATCCATCAATATTTTGTACTATCAACAGTTATAATTATAAATATGTATTGTTTACTTTTTTAAGCCATCCTTGATTGCTTATTTGTTTAGTCAATGTATTTCTCGATTCTAAGGGATATGTCCTTTAACCTATGAATCATAAAACATACAATGTGTGCAAAATATTTATCGCAGGTTGAGTTCTTAACTTTCACCGTAATGCACATTAAAGTTTTAAATATAATAAACATTAATTGATTAAAAAAACATTTACAGTACCTACTTCAAAACGAAAGTAGAGTGAATTAATAAAACATCGATGCATCATTGATTATGAGCATATTTTTAATGGCATTGGTTGTTATCAATTATTTGTTCTAGTTTCAATGTATTTCTGTGGTATTCTAAGTGGAAATGTTCTGAAGCAAGTAGAAATAGTCATTGAAAACGAATAAAAAGAAATATCAGTAAGTACGAGTATTTTGTCACGGCATTGATGTTCTTACAAATTCACCGTATGACGTCACATTAATTTTAATATAAATAGCAAAATTTTCCAATTGCGCATTAAGACAAACATTTCGACAGACGTGGCGGTAGCCACACGAGATGTTGAAAGCCTCCCAAGCCATCGTTTTAGACGAAAACTTCGGGCCGAAAGTACAAGAGAACGAAGTAAAAATGCCTGCGTTACAATCAACTAACATGTAAGTTTGTTTCGTCCGTCATTTCATTCCAGATATAATTAGATGCGACCTTCCTCATTTTTTCTCAACTGTCATGGCGGACAAAGAAAAACAAATTTCGCAATAGTAAAGTTTCAACTGTCTTTCTATGAGATGTTAAGATCGTGTATTAAAACATTTTAATTTGTGTAATTATATATCCTTAATTCGATATCCGATCTCAAAATGTTTTAATGAAGAGCATGTATTGTGGAAATTCATGAAACTAGATGCAGGAAGTTAAAAAGAATATTAAAAAAACAGTTGGTGACAATGATAGATCTGAAATTTTGTTCACGGCAAGCAATCCAAACTAAAAGTGATGGACACGTTTATGGATTAGGGAAGTGAAAGTGCTAAGTATCTGGTACCACTCTGTCATCTGAATTAACGTTGTAAAAGTAGTTTAAGCACTAGCAGTAGCTCAATGTTTTTCAATGTTTTAACATTTCTTTTACCTTTTTGTTATCCTCCCCTCCTCCCCTGTTCTGAGTTTCACACTAAAATGATACAAAACATCAGGTCTCAAATTCAAATTTTTTCTCTACTCCCACAAAAAGCAAATGCCTTTAATTTCAACTCCCAAATTCCCAGACTTACTCGCTTACTTCCAAGGGGCTTGTATAAGGGTGTAACGGTATACCCTACAACGATATACCGCAATATTTTCTTTATGCTACGGTTCACGGTACGCTCCCAGGTCTGCACGGTACAGTACGGTATTGTTAACTTCCAGGTTTTTTTATTTTTCTTTTTTTTTTTAACAGCGGCTTCCCCTAGGTAAAAAGGCAATACCTCCGAGAAATAAAAATTATCCTAACAATACGATTTTCCCATCCATTAACTTAAAAGACAACAAAAGGGGAGGTAAATAACGCAAAATCGCTTCTCGCATATTCTTGGAATGTTATCCAATCAACCCTCATTCTTATGCTTCCAAATTATGCAATGATACGGAATACTCTAGATAGTATCGTTCATAATGTTTGTTAACATCTTTCACGCTCTCTACCGGCTACTGTTTTACTGCTAAAATAGCGTAATCATCACAATGACGGCCATATGCGAAAAACATCAACAATGTTTGATGACCTCTGTATTTTTAAATCAATTTGATAGATTGATCAGTTTGCCTTTTGAGTAAAAGAGCGCAATTTCGCAGGTAACTATATGAAAGATACTGATTTATATCAGATTGGATTAATTAAATGCTTTGATGCAAATTATTGCTAATCGAACGTCTGAAATCAAAACTTCATCCGATTGGAACTGTTTTTTCCTTGGTATAAATGTGGATGCTTCAACTTCAAGTACATTTATTATGGAATAAGCATTTAAAATAAGTTGTATAAGTTTATTTAAGTGTCTGCGATATATACGGCGCTATCATGTAGTTTGGATATTCCTTTTGATTATTTAATGACGTTAAAACAAGATTTTTGTCATAAAAAAAATTAAATTTTATAATAAAAATTATATATATCAAACAATTATGAATTTATCTTTGTTTCTTAATTATTTATTCTTCATTTAAAGATAGGAAAATAAGGTTGACAAAATTTAAAAGCCCGTATCATGATACGTATGATATCATGACCACTGTATCGCGATATGTATCGTATCGTTGGGTAAGCGTATCGTTACACCCTTATATGAAACTATCAGGATCACTGATAATATATAATGTTTGTTGAGTGCACAGCATTTGCTATACATCTTGGATTTTGGTTTTATTTAACCCTTACCCTCATAGAGGAAACCATGAAAAGACCTATGTAAACAGCATAAAACCAGATCAGCCTGCAAATAACTCGCAGGCTGATCAGGTTTTATGCTGTTCGCTGCTCCTCAGTGGTCTGGAAATGAGGATTTTATAATAAATTTGGTAAGGTTTAACTGTGGTTTTCTGCAGATCAGGCTTTATGTGGTACCTATTGAGTGCGTCAAAATGAGTCGGGTTAAGAGTTGTTGTTTTTTTTTCAGCATGTCGAGCGCGCGGCACACTATACGTCTGGGAACCGGGCCTCGGCAGTGTTCCTGATGTTCCCCATGCCGCCAACGTGTCACTTGTGACAGAGGGCAGCGGCGTGGGGGTTTTGAAAGAGCCCCCTGTCAATGTCAAGGTCGTCAACCCAGACAACACTGGTTGCTATGGTTACTTAGGGAACCGTAACAACCTAGCCCTGGCATCAGATGCACAGGTGAGTAATAGAGCTGTACAGGAGGACGAGAGTGAAGTTTTACGACCCACTTGCACTTGCACAATATGTTTTGATCATCGAGAAGCAATCAGGGCTTTTTTGAGGGGAAAATATTTTGCATTATTTTTGCATTTTGACAAAAGTGCCCTTTTTCATTACATTTTGGAGGGATAAAAAATCCTGGAGTAAATAGCGAATTTGGGAAAACTGCATGGGTTTCAAACCAGTTTTCAGAAGGGAAGAAAGCTATGAATGACCAACTATGAAAGTTGTCACACGAGGGGATTTGGTGGAGGCGGGGGTCGGAGGCTGGGGACAGCAAGCCGAACTTGATATTTGATTGTCACATATATAGTAAGCATGTGAATGTGGGCCGAGATCAGTCTGCTTCAGGAAGATGGGTCTTATGTGTGCAAAAGGCATCAAAACGTGAATTGGAGGTTAAAGATAAAGCATTAAATTTGACAAAACTGTTAATTTCAGAGTATTTGATATTTTAAAGGCATACGCACCCAATACAGTTTTTTACCATATAGACAAAGAAGAAAAATTAAAATTAGCCACGAGAATTTTATTAAAACTTTGCCTGATTGTAGAGAATTACACTAGAAACAAATTATTGTGAAAAAAATTGGGTCACCATTCTGCTTTTTGAATTGCCTGTAAAAAAAAATGCATTGGGAGCGTATGCCTTAAAAAAACGCCATATGATTTCTGTTCCAGATAGCCTCGAATCTGTGCTTCGTTATCCGAGTCGCGGACAATGTAGAGGTCTCCTGGGAGACCCTGATGAGAGACAAGAAACTGTTTGTGGAGGTGCCCAACACTATCCTCCCCGAGGGATCCAAGGAAAGGTAACTCAATTTGTGCCGGTCAATATTTCAGTATTGTCCTATATTTATATCGCTAAGGGAACTGTGAATCTGTTCATTGGCAATTTTAGCTTATCTGATTGAGTGGTTAGAGCGTCCACCCAGGAATCGGAAGGTTGTGGGTGGGATCCATGGCCGCTACATACCAAAGTCGTAAAAAATGGTACTGGTATAGCTCCCTTGCTTGGTGCTCAGCATATAAGGGTAGTTGCAGGACTGGTTGGCCCGGTGTCAGGATAATGTGACTGGGTGTGGGATGTTAAACCAAACAAACAATCTAAGGAACACTTCTTGTTTTTATATATTCCCACATTTGTGGTAAAGGTGGCCACCATTTGGGGGAAAAATACATATTTTAATATGCAATTAGGAATTTTTAAAAAACAGTAAAGCAACTTAGTTATTGTAGCATATTGTTCAAAGAGCCATTTTCTTTCAATAACACAGTTTAAATAAATAATCTTTTATTTTTATTTTCAATTGGGAACGGGGCTCATGTTTGGCCCTACAAATAGGCAAGGGGAAAAAGCGTGTCACATGACTCTGTTTATTGACACACCCCCAGATCATGTGACCTGTCTGTTTCAGCCTGGTAACTCTACTGGAGTACGCAGAGGAGGTCCTGGACTGTACACACGTCGTCCTGTGCTTCAAGAAAGCGCGGTCCGATCGAGGTATGTGTATATATGTGTGTGTGTGTGAAATTGATGACTATTTTTCCAATCAAATCCGCTCCCATAGTAAGGTTTGTTGTCATGCCATGATGTATCAAAATGGTTCTGGTAATTTCCTGCTTTTAAAATAACTGGGTGCCACGGTCCAGTGGTAACATACCCGTCCGTGGATCTGAAGGTTGTAGGTTCGAACCAAGTTGAGGGCAAAGTTTTTTATGACTTTCCCCGCAAGGCGCAAAGTCCTTGTCCAAGCCAAGATCTGTCAAAATGGATTGGTACAAGTTGTTGATGATGATTCTCAGTTAACCAAATACGGGATAGATTCAGGTCTTGTTGCTCTATGACCAGATAATATGATTTGCTGTAACATGAAAATATGCCAAGATGCCACTTTTGATGACTTGTTTTACATTTTTTTTCAAGTATTTATGAAAAACCAATATTCTTTTCTGTAAGCAGAGGTGATGCATAGGGATCAATTTCCCATCACCTGTCTGTCCGTCTGTACATCACAAGTTTCCCATCACCTGTCTGTCTGTCTGTACACCACAATTTTTCCATCGTCTGTCTGTCTGTACATTCATAATTTTTCCTTCACCTGTCTGTTTGTCTGTCTGTACATCTCAATTTTCCCGTCATCTGTTTGTCTGTCTGTACATCCCAATTTTTCCGTCACCTGTCTGTTTGTCTGTCTGTCTGTACATCCCAATTTCCCTGTCATCTGTCCGTCCGTCTGTACATCACAATTTTTCCGTCCCGCTTCATGTGTCTCAAGTAGACTTCACTGGAATACAGTCCTCAGGGTGTTAACCCAGGAAACAAACTACTCCGGCCTCTGTGACTTGTTGTGAGAGCCGGGTAATGTGGTGATAACCCGCTACTGATTCATCCCAAGTTTGGTTCCCCGTCAAGCAAGTGAGAGGTTGTGGGATTACATGTACTTCTAGTTCCCTGTTTCTTACCACTATAGGAGAGACCTCATTAAGGCTGATTTGTTATTTATTAAAAATGGTTCGCCCAGGTCTTGCATAACCCTTGAATTTGATGGCTGTCTTAAAAAACTCTTGAAAATCACATTTTGCCTTATGAATCCTTGAAAAACCCTTAAAATTAACTGAAAGGTCTTGGAAAAGCCTTTAAAATTTCATTATTGATTATAAAAAAGTGTTCATCAAGTTGTTAAAAATTGAGGTTCATCTATTTATTTCATCAATTTAAAGCATATAAGTTGCAGTCAATGTCAGTCTTAATTTTGAATTTCAAAGCCTTGAAAAAATCTGAAATTTTGCTTCAGAAAATTTGTATGAACCATGTTGCAGTTGTGGGGACTGGTTTCATTACTGATATCAATTTTTTTTTTTTTCTGTTGCAGCCAATTTGATCCGGACCTTCATGTTCCTGGGATTCTGCGTGGTTGCCCCTGGTGATCCTATAGTTCCCAATGTGGAAGACCTTATGTTTCTTGTCTACACGATCGACAACTACGACTCTGATTAAGAGAAGAAGCGCATGTTTCGCAGGAAATTTTCAGAAACATCTCAAATTTTTTGATCGACGCTCACCATATTACTAGATTTCCAGCTAATTATTTTTAGAGTTCATTTTTTTTCAGCTTTGATTTTTGATCTTTCAGTTATTTTTATCCACTTTATTTAAATCTGTTGAACCTGTGTTATTAGACAGCTTAGGTAAAAGATCTTTTGGACAGCGGAGTTAAAAAAAAAAGATAGAATAAAGATTAAATATTTGTTGGTTATTTGTGTAAAGTGTCCGTTTGTCACTGAAGCTGAAGAATATTCGGGATGTTTCTGTTGATTTTTTGTTGCCATGGTTACAAAGACAATTTTGTCTGGATTGATGGTCTTGACATCGCCCATACTTTTTTTCTATATTTTTAAAAATATTTCATGTATTTACTGACGAAAAAATGTGTTAAAGGGAGATAATTCTAAGTTTTCTCTTACATGTTTGAAAAGTGCAAAGAAATGATATTTTAAATATTCAAGATGGATGGAGTAATTTCACATAAAAATACAGGCTGTTTAAGTTGTTGACTGAGTATAAAATAACTACATTTTTCTTGTCAGTAATACGGAAATATTTTTTTCCTCACGATTTGTGATACACAGTTGTTTTTTGAAAAAGTGACATTTTAACATACATTGAGATCATGCTAGACACACATTGATTTAACTGGTGGTGGAGTTATATTCATTGTTGAGTTTTCACCCATGTTTTTTGTTTTCTCTCCTTTCAGTCCACTAAAATTCAGTAACTTCATTCAAAGATTAATCGCTGCTCACTTACCATCTAATGATCAATTAAAAATCTTTTTTTTTTTTTTTGGTAGAGAGAGCTCATCATAGATGATAGTTTTATTCATATTTCAATAGAGGAGAGCCGTGATAAATGGAGTGGAGTTTAAGACTATATAACTAGAAGCAGGAATCTATCCCAGAGTTTTTGCTTTGGCAATCAATTGTTCAGTATTTTGTAACCTCCATTAGTGAAAGATTTCGTGAAATAAACAATAGAGATCAACACGTGTTCATCTAGACAACATTTAAGTAAATTATTTCTAGAAGTGTAATGGAAAAGTGAAAAAAAAAGATGACATTAGTAGATTAAAAATGAATTCCACACGTGTTTTCTTTTTTGTTTATGTTTGATTGAATCTGTCGAGAAATATGTCCAAAATTTCTGTTAATGATTGCCCTGTGTCTACAAAGAAACATCTGTGTGTCGGAATCCTCTGTCACAATTGAAAAATTTATAAGTAATAAATAAATCAAGAAAATAAGTAAAAAAATAGTAAAATGAAAAAAAAAATATATATATATATATATATGTGTAGTAATTGCTTTGCTTTTGTGTATTTTTTTTTTTAGTGTTGTTTTTTTTTTTTCTTGCACTAATGTGATGTTCATTGCTACTTTTTTTTTAAAGTGGGGGGGGGGATATTTTTTTGCGCTTATGTGATGTTCCATGCCTTCATTTTTGTTAAAAACTAATTTTTTTAATAGATGATTTCTCTAGACATTTATCTGTCTGTTACATATTTTGAATGATGAAATTTTTTTTAAAGAGGGAGCCCATTGAATGCGAATAGTAACAAAAGCTAACAGATTTTTGTGTCAATAAACTCTTTGTTTGCAAAGTGTTCATTTCTGTTATTTTTCAAAGCCTTTGAACAGCTGACATTTACTGAGATGTAATGCATGTAAGATTCCCCATAATGTGATCCAGAAAATGCTGCATTCACCAAAGCTAAACTTAAAAAAAAAATTATATATCATAAACTTTACCAAATTAAAATCTGCCAGTATGAAATGGTTTTCGATTTGTATATTCAAGGAATTTAGAAACGCCATAGGGGGAAATGTCTTAACTAACTTTGCGTCTTTCAAACGATTCTAAGATTCTTTAGAAATGTAAGGAGGCCTGATTATTAAAGCAATATATTGGTGCATGCTTCGTCCTTATCACAAAAAAAAAGACTTTAATTCTTAGAGAACAAAATGAAATTAATTACAGAAGTTTTATACATGGGGCTTTAGTCCTCGAGTATGCATGCATCTTATACATCGAACTAGACAATAAATATGTTTGAAACAGCTGAGAATATGCATATAGTGAAATGTTGACAGTTAAAGGATCAATAAGGTCACAATGGTAACCTATTTGATTACGGATCCGAAGGTTTTGGGTTCGAACCCAGTTGGAGGCAAGAATTCTTCACGACCTTCCCGGGGCACAAAGTACTGGTCCAACCCAGGAACCGTCGATAGGGATTAGTATAAGTTGTAATAACTTGTTTCCCAATCGACGTAAAATAAATAAGTTTATAAACTTAAGGATCAACAGTCCTACTGCTGTGTTGTCCCAGATAAGTACATAATTCCGATGAAGTCTCCATTACTTTCAGTGTATACAAATGTCTTATCCCTGTTTCGCAAGTCACGGGTTATCTGAAGATTTTGTATTTCCCTGTTGATCCTTGAATTGTCTTCGGTTTCACTGCACTTATGTTCTAACATGAAATTAAAGATCCAAGAGCTACTGTTTGTGTATGCAAAATGTTAAAAAGAAAATGATTTTAGACAATATCACTTGCATATTTAAGGATTGTGTACCATCAAAGTAAGGTGTGCAAATATTGTGGGTTACACTAAAAAGCTTCATATTGTGTAAACATTTATTTTGTTTGATCAATCTCAAACCCTAATAAAAGCTTCAAAAATATTGCATCATGTGAACCATTTCTAACATACAAGAGTCAACATACGAGAGAAACATGCACTCTCAAAGTTTTTAAGATGGTATTGCTGCAAATATTTTTGCCCAATATACTGTTAGTTGATACATAGCAAAGAGCTTGTTTGAATGTGAACATTGTTCATTGTTTTCCATCATACGACATTTTACATTGTCATCAAATATTCCTCATCATTTATCAGAACTAGATAACATGGATTGATTTTACTAACACACTTTGTTGACCGGATATAGGCAAACATTGTTGAACAATTCACCAGATGTTTCCAATTGTATTAAGTTGGATAAACTTTAAGAAGATTTCTTTGAACTGTAAAACAAAGTTTGCCAGTATCTTTGTTTTTTCTCTTTTTGAAAATTTTTGTAGCACAGAATTGTATATTAGTCAATAAATATATATATCACAATTTTTTATTATTTTTTTTCATTACGTTTCCATAAAGTTAAGTAATTTGTTTAAACCAGTTTGTCCACTTATGGTCATTGACTAAGAATTTGATTTTTAACTTCCTGTGTGTATTATGTCCGTCAATCTACAGATAAATGGTCACCCAATGCAACATTCTATGATTGTTTCCCCTTCACAGATGTTATGAACGGTATGAAAAATATATTTAGAATAATTATAAAACATATATTTAGAAATTCTAATTTCGTGAGCCATCATTTCCGAAATGGTAAAGATGCCACGTGGCAGAACGTCTCCAGTGGTATCGCATGCACCTGCTTTTCTGATACTGTATTCTGCATTTAATTGATCAACCTGAAGTGGGCATTTATGAAAATGGCGTTTTTCCAGTGCAATGTGACGTACACTTGCCAAGTGTATTTGTCCAGAAACAAAATCTTGACCAATGTAACAAGGAGATTTTTTTTTTGTCATTTCTATCAATCGTCCGTGGACAAGCTGCTTTAGAAGTTGTCAACTAGCAAGACTGCGGACAGACAGCAAAAAAACAAACATTGATAGGGGGATAAATTCAAATTTAAATAATGGTATATCAGCCTTGCATTCCTTATCTACAGTGAATTTCAACCCTGGTTCATTTCACCTACAGAGCTTATGACTATTTGAATTTACTGTCGCTTCGACGTCCTGCTAATTACAGGTGGAGGAAGACCCGAATGCACGGAAGGCATCCGGGTACAACCGACTTACGCAAGCCAGCTGGAAGGCTTCCTCACATGAAAATCCGAATGACCCTGTTGGGATTCGAACCCATGCGTGAGGGTGAGTGAGTGTTAAAGTAGCACTTTACCCACTCGGCCACGGAGGCCCCCAGACCTTATGAATGTTATTCATTACATGTATTTAATCAATTCCGTATATTTAAACAAAATGGGATGTGTTCATAAAACACAATGTCCCCATCTGAGCCCAACACCTTTCTGCCAAGGCCAAAGGGGTCGGATGCAAAATAACTGATGTCAATTGAAGGTGCTTTCCTAGAAGATAAAGTATGCCAAATGTTAAGCCTCTATACCTTACAGTAAATGTGTAATGCTCTGGACAAGAATGCATTTTAACCCTTTCCCTCATATAGACTCATTTTGACGCACTAAATAGGTACCACATAAAGCCTGATCTGCAGAAAGCCAAACTCAAACCTTACCAAATTTAATTGTAAAATCCTCATTACCAGACCACTGAGGAGCAGCGAACATCATAAAACCTGATCAGCCTGCGATTTACTCTCGGGCTGATCTGGTTTTATGCTGTTCGCATAGGTCTTTTCATGGTTTCTTCTATGAGGGTAAGGGTTAAGATTAGATAAAGGGAGACAAGTTAACAAGATGGCCTTGAATCGCTCACCTGAGAAACATTACCTATTATGGTATTAGGCAGGGATCCTAAAATTTTGGAATCTCAACCGGTCGACGGCAAAATCCCCCCCCCCCCTTCATAACCGAAAAAAAACGAAAAAAAAATAACATTGACTTTCAATCAACATACCCTGAATCATTTGCAGTGTGAAAATAGATCTTTTATTATATTTCAGCATCCTGTTGGCATAATAAGGTATTTTTCTGCAATATTTACCTCTACGAAATCGAAAGTTTGTTTACCGGAAGTGCATGTATATGACGGTCTGTATATGACTCTAACGAATCAATAAATTGTTGGAAGCAGTCGTTTTGGTGTTGTTTATTATGTGCCTTTGTGTTTATATATTTTTTTTGTCAATAACTTTTATTTATTTGTGATTATTTTCTAAACATCGCAAGTAAATTGCGCTGAGCCATTTCAACGAAATGCAGCCTTGTCACTGATACCATCCCCTTATATACCAAATATAAAGTTGAGTAATAACACCAAACAGTTATCAGTTTTTTTTAATTCTTTTAGATAATTACATGGCACCGTCCAAATAACCGCTAAGTACAAACCGTCAATCCATTCATCTTAACTGCCCAATAATGACCTAGAAGGGTGTCCCTGCCTGACCCCCACTGACACCTGCCCCGAGGGCACACCGGAAATTCAAGAAGTAGGTCAATTGGTGTGTAAGAGAGACTATTATGAACCGTTTGGACCGATTTTGAAAGTTTTAGACGAGGATTATGGATTTATTTTCGACCGATTTTTTTGGTACTTTTTGAAATCTGAACCGGTCGATTGAGGTCAAAACCGGTAAAAAATCGGTTTTTAGGATCCTTGGTATTAGGAGTCCTACTGAATACATAAACAATGCAGAAGTGTAGCAAGATCATTTAAATTCCACACAAAAACTACCTGCCATCCAAATTTCGAAGGTCATAGTTCTTAAAAGTCTATATAAATCAAGTATCCCATGATCTCAAAAATACTTCAGTACGGATTTAGATCATCCTGACATCCCCACTAAAACTAATGGGCATATTTTGATCTTAAGTATGAAAATCATATTTAAGTACATGTACAATTTTAATTTCAAGAACACGGGGCCTGGAGTGGAGCCAATTTTGACATCCAGGTCATGATTTGAACAGACTTGGTTGAGGTCCACTAGCAAACATTTGAACTCCATGCCTTTTAGACACTTTTCACACAAACTTCACACATACACTTTCAATATACATAGACATACTTTTCACACGTTAACTCAAATTTTTCACACAAGCCTTCCACATATACTTTTCACACATGCTGTTAAATCATATTTTTCACACAAGCCTTCCATATATACTTTTCACACACCTTTTCACATAGTCACTTTTCAAACATTTTCACACACAAATTTTTCACACTCACAAACTTCACACAAGAAACACTTTCATCACACAAGCTTTTTCATCACACAAGCTTTTTTCATCATACAAGCTTTTCATCACACAAGCTTTTCACACATTCATTTTTGAACACATTTTTTACATCAAAACACACAGAAAAAGAAATACAAACCAATACAGAAGTGCTTTGACTAGAGTTTATTTAATCAATAAACCATACAAATTACGTAGATGAAATACCAGTAGATATAAAAGTCATTACAGGAACAAACATTTATTCTAAATATTCGGTTATTTCTGTCCTGAAAAGTGCAAACAACATGAAAGCCATGAAAATGAAATTGAATGACATACAAGTCAGGCAGACATTTCTGAACATTATCTCTTCCAACTTTATCTTTCTAAACATTATCTCCCTGACATCTTTCTGACATTATCTCTTCCAACATTATCTTTCTGAACATTATCTCTTCCAACATTATCTTTCTGAACATTATCTCTTCCAACATTATCTTTCTGAACATAATCTCCCTGACATTATCTTTCTGAACATTATCTCTTCCAACATTATCTTTCTGAACATTATCTCTTCCAACATTATCTTTCTGAACATTATCTCTTCCAACATTATCTTTCTGAACATTATCTCTATGACATTATCTTTCTGAACATTAAAATCCATGTTACATAAATTAAACGTTGATGAAAACAAATATCAGATGTTATCAGTATATGAAAAAAAACAAAAAAACGAAACGCTGGGTTACTTTCTCATTATATTAACTCTTGGTTACACTAAATTGAACTTGTAAACAAAAGTATTGATCTAGTGAAGTGCTGTGAACCAACTCTTCTGCACCTATCAATGTTTTTACCCCCTGGCTGAGACAGTGTTACGATGATGGGGAGGATCTCAGAGACCAACAGAGTTCGATCCTGGAAAAAATCTGGCTCAATCATCTCCTAATCATCTTTTATACAAAGAACTCTCTTACTGTAATAAGGGATTTTTCCTAACTTCTGGTTCAAGGGACAATATTAACAGATTTAAGAAATCCACGGTGTCAGGATGATACCTTGATACTAAGGACATCTTGTGGGAATTAAAAAGAAAAACTGGAACTTCTAGCTCCAAAGTAGGATGGTTAGATAACTAATTTGACAGTCTGTCCATCATTCAAAGGGTGTGACCTCCCAACCTGTCTCTTCCATGATGGGTCAAGACAATGATAAGTACATTATGTTTGTTATATCACAGTAATTGTCATTTAAAATACCGTATAGACCATTTCACTATGCCATTAACCTACGTGCATCAATAAGCACTTTCCAAACACCTACTCCACATGCTGGTGTAAAATTCCACACATTGTTCAGTGTGAAATAAACATACGTTTGAGATTTTTCCCCAGTCACTGATTGGTCAATTTAAATCAGCGAATTATATCAGGTATTACCAATCCTCTGTTGAAATGGTCTATATCCCTGGTTAAAGGTAATGACATTTTAAATTTCACAGGACGTTACTACATCACACTGTCAACAAAATAACTAAAAACTACCTAGGTCTACCAACTCCTAATAGAAAAATCTAGATCACAGAGTAATATTGCCTGACAGGAATTTGATAAACTTGAGAAACAAGCAATAAATAAAAAAAAATTGCACGACACATGGTAATCTCAATAGCCTTCAGTCCTGACCTGTCTTTATAGATACCTGCAGTGTGTGGCCACTCATGCAAAACAGCCGCCCTGTTCTAATCAGCCACATTAACCCTTTGGCGATCTGCACAGACCCAGATCAGACTGCTCCTTATCAGGGTCTCCTCTGTTTGCTCATACAAAATTGTTCCTCAGATTCTACACAGTCTGCATGAAAAATTCCTTGTTTCATACGACAGTAACAAAAGTGTTCTTTGGAACACATCTGTCATTCGCTGAAACGTGAAAGAAAAAGTGTGACTGACAGAAAGACGGACGACAGAAAAGAGATCCCTATCTGTCGCCCCTGGTTACAGCAGGTGACAAAAAAAATCATTAATTAATATTCGGGTCATAAATTAGTACATGAATATTCATGACGTAATTAGTACATAGATATTTGTAAGGTCATAAATTAGTACATGAATATTCAAGACGTAATAAGTACATGAATATTCATGACGTAATTAGTACATAGATATTTGTGAGGTCATAAATTAGTACATGAATATTCATGACGTACAGGGTTCAATGACTGTTTAGAACAGAATAGCTGCAGACGGCCACAAAGACATATATCTCCGACCATGATCAATGATAAAACTAAATCAGGTCACAAACCAAGCTGACACACTGATATCAACTGACAAGTTGTACTCACTATATTTGTTACAGGACACTGTGACAAGAAGTTTGCGTGCAATCTACAACACACGGTATGGACAAGGAATCAAAGTGACATACAGCATACATTCATATACAGTGTGATTACAACCTTTAGTTTTCATGCCAGACTGTGCATTGATAATGAATTGGATACTCTCCAAGACCTGGTCTATTCTAAGAAAGAGCTGGTCTATTTTCAGGAAGAGCTTGGGCTATATTTTTCAGACATAGCTGGTCTTTTTAAGTCAGAGTTTGGTCTATTTTCAGAAATAATAATTTTTCCTTTTAGAAGTCACCCTAAATTTGTGGCCAATTGGAGGCTCTGAAAATTTGAATTTATCTGCAATTTATTTCATTGAAGCACCTCTCTATTTTATATATTTTATTATCATGTGCAAAATATACCAATCTATTTGACAAAGTGAAGTGTTTGGCACAAATTTAGGGTCACTTCTTAGTCTGATAGAATCTATAAAGATATTTCTCCAGACAACGGAAACCTGCGCTTGCTATTGCCTTCTATTGTCGGTAGAAATGTCTTAAGAGTCCCTATCATATACTTTGAAAGGTCTTGTTGGTTTTGAAATGTTTTTAGGGTAAATGAAACTTGGTGCTTTGTAATGAGAATGATTCAGGTGCCGTAGTCAGCCGACTCCGAAAAGTACGGTTTGATGACACCGAAAATAACAAATTTGTCGGAAAAAGTCTCGTCTTTCACCACATTTAACAAAAATAAGTGACTGGTCTAGTTTTAAATGATTGGTCTAGTTTCAAATGATTGATCTAGTTTCAAATGACTTGTCTAGTTTCAAATGACTTGTCTAGTTTCAAATGATTGGTCTTGTTTCAAATGATTGGTCTAGTTTCAAATGACTGGTCTAGTTTTAAATGATTGGTCTAGTTTCAAATGACTGGTCTAGTTTTAAATGACTGGTCTAGTTTTAAATGATTGATCTAGTTTCAAATGACTGGTCTAGTTTCAAATGACTGGTCTAGTTTCAAATGATTGGTCTTGTTTCAAATGATTGGTCTAGTTTCAAATGATTGGTCTAGTTTCAAATGACTGGTCTAGTTTTAAATGATTGGTCTAGTTTCAAATGACTGGTCTAGTTTTAAATGACTGGTCTAGTTTTAAATGATTGATCTAGTTTCAAATGATTGGTCTAGTTTCAAATGATTGGTCTAGTTTTAAATGATTGGTCTAGTTTCAAATGATTGATCTAGTTTCAAATGATTGGTCTAGTTTCAAATGATTGGTCTAGTTTCAAATGATTGGTCTAGTTTCAAATGATTGGTCTAGTTTAAAATGATTGGTCTAGTTTTAAATGATTGGTCTAGTTTCAAATGATTGGTCTAGTTTAAAATGATTGGTCTAGTTTAAAATGATTGGTCTAGTTTTAAATGATTGGTCTAGTTTCAAATGATTGGTCTAGTTTAAAATGATTGATCTAGTTTAAAATGATTGGTCTAGTTTCAAATGATTGGTCTAGTTTCAAATGATTGGTCTAGTTTCAAATGATTGGTCTAGTTTCAAATGACTTGTCTAGTTTCAAATGATTGGTCTAGTTTCAAATGAAATTGGTTTTCCAGATTTTGGTCTTTTATACCCAGAGAAGAAAAGAACTTTGGTCTGTTTTTGAGAAAAATGTTTGGTCTGTTTTAAGTGGTATGGAGATTTGTAAGTCATCCCCACATATACTGAATACTGGTCAATTAATGGTCAACTCCAATACTGAAAACAAAAGTAAAATAAATTCCTGGCTTAAATTCCACCCATAATACTTAGTTTTCTATAATAAAAAAAAGGCTCATGGCCATTTCACCTAACCTTAAGGTAATCCATCACTGTTAGATTAGTCATGGTCCTCCAACTGCTTGCAGATGCAAGCATCCATTGACATGGAATTATAGGCTGTTTTGCTCAATGTCTACAAAGGCTTGCATTTACTATAAAAGTTACACAAGCATTTGAAGGACCATGATTACAATTTAATAATGGATGGGTAACCTTAATGACTGGAAAAAAAAAAAAAAAAAATCTGAAATAAACTTAGGGAAACAAGGATGATAAAATTTGCTTCTAAGTTTGGTAATAAAGTATTTTCATGTCCTAAGTATAGTTGATGGAATTTGAGCCAAACCAAAGCTTGAGATCATAATATGACTTGAATACTGCTCACAGAGTCAGGTCCGGAACTATGGTATGTTTTTCTATCTATAACAATTGTAATATATGTTAAAAATGTAACAACCTGGAAATCACACGTCTACTGTTATAATATCAGTTTTCTATTTTTAGTAATAATATTCTTTATTAACAAAAATGTTAATTTTCTATTTTTAGTAAAAAAAATCATTTTTCTGTTGTAAACAGTTTTTTTTTTTTTTTTTTTTTTAGTAACAGAATTTCAAAATTTCTATTTTTAGTAACAAAATCTGTTTTCTATTTTTTTTTAAAGTAACCTTGGCCCCTCAACACACAGCCTAGCATATTTTGATGATGGATAAAATCTATTCACTCACTGAATATCGCTATAATACAATGACACACTGATATAAAAATATCCAAATACGTGCTAGCATGGTACTCTCTAACTAAGCTGCATTGACAGGTTTATGCAATAATTACACACAAAAGGTCATTAGGTCAAAGGTCAAGCATCAACCAAAGGTCAAATTAACCTTAAGGTAATTTCAATAATTAAAGGTCAAAAGGTCAAGGTCTATATATGTCCTTGACAACAATTTCATCCACACATTTGTAAATGCATATAAAACGTACATGGATAAAAATGTTGAATACATATCATTGAAAAATCATTTAATTTAATGACACAAATACAATGATTAGTGATTGTTTATTTACAGCTGAACTTTTTAAGCGACCTTGACTTAAGTATAATTTCAGGTCAAGGTCAATTCCTGTTTCAAAAATAAAAAACACCCTGAAAACAGGAAAGAAATAGGCCACTACTTCTTATATTTAAAGAAATGAAATGAAAATCTAAAACGCTAAAATTGCTCTGGTTAAAAATCTTTCCTTAAAGGTGACGGTTGTAGCTCATATTGTGATAACTTGAGCTCAACCATTTTGCACAATGTCATACTCTGTAACATACTGTCTTGAGGATGTAGGCATTAAAATGAATTTGCAATGAAATATTATCAAACTTTTCAAACATATGCCCCTGAACTGTAATTAAGGTAAAGTCCCTGTAATGATTCCACTACGTCTTGGACCACTTACCCTCTACCAAGATAACCAAGGCACTCTAATAAAACATTAGGAAACCTTGGTTATCTCTGTGAAAGGTCATGAGGTCTGATAAGTAGCGGAAACATTACAGGGACTGTACTTTAGTATCCTCTCTTACCTGTCAAAGACACTTTCAGAAAAACACTTTGATACGTTTTGTGATATCTGAAACCTTTTACCTCAT
>CM037791.1:41672618-41687618 GCA_021229015.1 Solen grandis
TATACATTAACTTTAAAAAAATATACATACAGAAACATAAAGATACACCGTGAAATAACATGAATACGATTCAAAATTAAAAAATAAAAATCGAACCTATTTAGTTGAGATTCTATTTTACCCTGTCACCAAGTAGAAACTACACCTAGGGGGCCGCCGTGGCCGAGCGGTTACAGTCGTGGACTACAAATCTCTCAGCCCCTCACCGCTGTGGGTTCGAATCCCGGTAGGGACTTCGGATTTTCATGTGAGGAAGCCTTCCAGCTGGCTTGCGGTAGATCGGTGGTTCTACCCGGGTACCTCTGTGTACTCGGGGTCTTCCTCCACCTGTAATTAGCTGGACGTCGCTATATGATTTACTATCGCAGCGACGGTGAACCCCAATACAACAAGAAACTAGACCTATTTTATTTGGTCGTAAAATAAAGATGGTCAATGCAAATGGGTGGTCCTTGTATATAGATCTAGGTGACAACTGAATAAAGGTGTTTGTGTGTAGAGGGTTTGTTTTACAGAGGTGATCGTTTTAAATATATGGTTGTTATATAGAGGTGAACGTTATAAAAATATGGCCTTTTGTAGGGGTGATATTTGATTGGCGTTGTTAAAAGTTGATTGTTGTACAAAGATGGTTTTTGCTTAGAGGTAAGTGTTATTGGATAAATACATTGTAATGTATTTTGAATAATTTTACCAGTAGTTCCCCCCTTTGCAACGTGACGTTGTCCGGAAGATTCAAGAACGTGGGAGCGTTGTCGTCTTCATCAATGATAGTGACGTTGATCGTGACGTACAGCGTACGTTGCGGTACGTCAGTGGACTTCAAACTGTCAAAGAACCAAAGCATACATGTGTTACAGTGAGGAGAGGCATCATTACCTGTTTTTTCATCATAGTCTGAATGCGAAAATGTAAAACGACCTTCTCAGGCGCAAGGTACAGGTCCGACCAGGACTGGTATATGAGCGATAGGAAAAGAAATATTTATTACAAAACATGCCCTCCTCATTTTTCTTAATTCTAACAGAAAACCGAAACCCGCGTGCTTCCTGCAATATTTCAGCTAAATGCGACTTTTGAAAAATACTAACAAGCACACACACACACACACACACACAGAACTCTGAGTTACATTTCTTTCTTTGTATGATATTATGTTCCAGCAGTAATTAACGTGACATCACTTCTAAACTTATTCTATCTTAAATTTTGATACATATTTAGTGAACAGCTTTATTTGTTTCCCAATGAAAACGCTGCATTTATACTTTATGTTTTAATCAGTGTGCCCGCAAAATTAACCGCTACGCTGTCTTATCTGTGCACGTTCACTCAAAGAATCATGGGATATGTACTTTTTTCATCATGGCCGCACTCTAAAATCGGTAATTGAACGACCATTTATTTCGGCCTCATTTATTCAGGTTGACAGGATGACCACAGTGCCATTTTCTCAACAACACTCTATATGTTCATCTTTAAGAGGATGCACATATCTGACAATAGGTCTGACATAGTCAGCCATCGCTAGAAGTGAAAGTGACAGCTACAGCATAGGCCGATGTTGTGCAATATTTTTGAAAAAGCTGTGCTTACTATAGATGCTATTTTTTCTAGAATATGTCCGAATTAAATTTTCCTTTCAAGACATTACTAAGATTTATCCAAACTTCGATATTTTATGTCGATTAACAACGGATTACTTTTTTTCGCAAAAGTATGGCGTAATTAGGCGCGCATGTAGAAAGAGCAAGAATCGGCTTGGTGATGCGTCAATGTGTAGAGGTTATACGAGGGGCGTGACGTCACCTACATGGTAGCATGGCGTGACGTCACCACTACATGGTAGCATGGTGTGACGCACCTACATGGTAGCATGGTGTGACGTCACCTACATGGTAGCATGGCGTGACGTCACCACTACATGGTAGCATGGTATGACGTCACCTACATGGCAGCATGGTGTTTCAATCTCTATGACAGACCAGACTTGATACTTTATCAAATTTAGGCCATTGTTGCTTACTATTATTTATATCTTCTAAAGAAATAAGATTTTTAGATCACTTTGGCTCCGGTCGAAACCTCTTATATCTTCTGTAGACGCTAAAATGTACTTCAGAACTATGAGAAATTACTGTGGTATTTTTTTCTTTCTTTCTTTCTTTCTTTCTTTCTTTCTTTCTTTCTTTCTTTCTTTTCAAAGGTTTTAGGCATTTACGAACAGAAAGTTCTGAATACAGCAAAAAAAAAGTTGAGGTTTTTCTTATGTGTCTAGATGACTATACAACAAGATTCTGATTGGCTGTATATCTACGTTATAAGATAAAACGTAATATCGGCTGGACCCCAGCACATTGATGGGATCCTCTATAGGATATAATATCAATTAGCGAATAAAACAGAATAGAAAGATCTATCTTTACAGCTATGTCTTACAGGAACAGTACCGAATATATTCTAATTGAATTAAATTGAACAACATGTGTTTATTGTCATCCAGAAACGAGTCATTACAAATGCATTAACCGGCAATGTATGGTGGCACAGAGGAGACATCAAAAATATTTATCACGTGCGCTAGTAGTACCCAGCGCGTGCACAGGTGATAATTGACCAAATACTTACCCTTACCCTTATCCCACGTGATGCGTGCACGTGCTCAGGTGATAAATAAGATATTCCCGATGTCCCCTCTGTGTCGCCGTGATATAGACACAATGCTCGTTAATATCTGATATAAGGTTACGATTAGTAAACCATTCCTTGCAAGTGTTGAAAGCGTCTTAAATTAACAAATAAAAACAGCAAACTTGTACAAAAAAATTTATAGTATTAGAATATACTCAATGAATTTAAATATACATTTATTTGGCGTTCGCTTAATCTATGCCGTTTCTGCCCTGCAAACTCGCCTCAGTGCATAGCGGAAGTAAGTCAACAGTTTCATTGAGAGCAAGTTAGCACTGACCTTAACAATGACGTCACTTCCTGTATTGTTTCAAAGTCCACGGCGGTGCTTAAATCCACCGTATAGCGGCCGCTTACTGAGTTGTCTTCTGTAATTGTGAAGTACTGCACTCCATTTACATCCTGGAAAAAAGATTTTGCGTAATAACGACTGACTTTTAAATCGTTATTTAGCATTATATTTATCTTTGCTTTATTTTTACATCAGTTCCTTACCGTTATAACGCCTTTTAGATGGCATGGTGGAATTAACCAATAAGCAAGCAGGGATACACGCCATCTAGTGAGACATTTAGTAAGACATTTAGTAAGAACATAAAAAAAATTCCGGGACATCTAGTGAGGACATCAAGTTAGGGTATCTAGTGAGGACATCTAGTGAGGACATTTAGTGAGGGTATCTAGTGAGGACATCTAGTGAGGACATTTAGTGGGGACATCTAGTGGGGACATCTAGTAGGGACATCTAGTGGAGACGTCTAGTGGGGACATCTAGTGGGGACATCTAGTGAGGACATCTAGGGAGGACATCTACTGGGGACATCTAGTAGGGACATCTAGTTGAGATATAGTTGGGACATCTAGTGGGGACATCTAGTTGAGGACATTAGTGGGGACATCTAGTGGAGATATCCAGTGGAGAATAGGGGAAATTAGTGGGGACATCTAGTGGAGAATAGTGGACTGGGGACATATAGTGGGGCCATAAGCTGTTCATTAAAATGCATTCTCTCTTTTTTAGCAATATCGATGTTGGAGAATTACCGTAAAATTGTGCAGCAGCGTTCCTGTGAAGTTTAGAGTGACGTACCCTACTGTGTCGTTAATTACGCCAGTCAGGGACTCAGTTGCCGTCAGGTGTAAGGTTCCGTTTTCACTGGGGTACGTCATCTCTATCCCCTCTGTAGATATCACATAAATATTAGGGAGTGTGATAGAATTGAATGTTTTCCCGTAAGAGAAAAATATGTCAACCGGGGCCATAAGCCTGATATTCTTTGACATAATACCCGTCATTGTGGGAATACACTGGGAACCAGGACCCTTTAAAAGAAGCCTGTATAAAGACCCTTTAAATGAAGCCTGTATAAAACTTTAAAAGAAGCCTGTATAAAACTTTTAAACTTTAAATGAAGCCTGATAAAGACCTTTAAAAAGCCTGTATAAAACTTTAAATGAAGCCTGTTTAAGACCCTTTAAATGAACCTGTAAAAAGACCTTTAAATGAAGCCTGTATAAAGAACCTTTAAATGAAGCCTGCATAAAGACCTTTAAATAAAGCCTGTATAAAGACCTTAAATGAAGCCTTTTAAGACCATTTAAATGAGTCTGTAAAAGACCATTTAAATGAAGCCTGTATAAAGACCTTTAAATGAACCTGTATAAAGACCTTTAAATGAAGCCTGTATAAAGACCTTTAAATGAAGCCTGTATAAAGACCCTTTAAATGAAGCCTGTATAAAGACCTTTAAATGAAGCCTGTATAAAGACCTTTAAATGAAGCCTGTATAAAGACCTTTAAATGAAGCCTGTATAAAGACCTTTAAATTGAAGCTTGTATAAAGACCCTGTAACTGAACGTGTGTATAAAGACCTTTAAATGAAGCCTGTATAAAGACCTTTAAATGAAGCCTGTATAAAGACCTTTAAATGAAGCCTGTATAAAGACCTTTAAATGAAGCCTGTATAAAGACCTTTAAATGAAGCCTGTATAAAGACCTTTAAATGAAGCCTGTATAAAGACCTTTAAATGAAGCCTGTATAAAGACCTTTAAATGAAGCCTGTATAAAGACCTTTAAATGAAGCCTGTATAAAGACCTTTAAATTGAAGCCTGTGATAAAGACCTTTAAATGAAGCCTGTATAAAGACCCTTTAAATGAAGCCTGTATAAAGACCTTTTAAATGAAGCCTGTATAAAGACCTTTAAATGAAACCTGTATAAAGACCCTTTAAATGAAGCCTGTATAAAGACCTTTTAAATTTAATGCCTGTATAAAACCTTTAAATGAAGCCTGTTAAAGACCTTAAATGAGCCTTATAAAGACCTTTAAATGAAGCCTGTATAAAGACCTTTAAATAAAGCCTGTATAAAGACCCTTTAAATGAAGCCTGTATAAAGACCCTTTAAATGAAGCCTGTATAAAGACCTTTAAATGAAGCCTGTATAAAGACCCTTTAAATGAAGCCTGTATAAAGACCTTTAAATGAAGCCTGTATAAAGACCCTTTAAATGAAGCCTGTATAAAGACCCTTTAAATGAGCCTGTATAAAGACCTTTAAATGAAGCCTGTATAAAGACCCTTTAAATGACTCCTGTATAAGACCTTTAAATAAGCCTGTATAAAGACCCTTTAAATGACGCCTGTATAAAGACCCTTTAAATGACGCCTGTATAAAGACCTTTAAATGAAGCCTGTATAAAGACCCTTTAAATTAAGCCTGTATAAAGACCCTTTAAATGACGCCTGTATAAAGACCCTTTAAATGACTCCTGTATAAGACCCTTTAAATGAAGCCTTATAAGACCCTTTAAATGATGTCTGTATAAAGACCCTTTAAATGAAGCCTGTATAAAGACCCTTTAAATGACTCCTGTATAAGACCCTTTAAATGAAGCCTTATAAGACCCTTTAAATGACGCCTGTATAAGACCCTTTAAATGAAGCCTGTATAAGACCATTTAAATGATGTCTGTATAAAGACCCTTTAAATGAAGCCTGGATAAAGACCCTTTAAATGAAGCCTGTATAAGACCCTTTAAATGAAGACCTTATAAAGACCTTTAAATGAGCCTGTATAAAGACCCTTTAAATGAAGCCTGTATAAGACCATTTAAATGATGTCTGTATAAAGACCCTTTAAATGAAGCCTGCATAAAGACCCTTTAAATGAAGCCTGTATAAGACCCTTTAAATGAAACCTGTATAAAGACCTTTAAATGAAGCCTGTATAAAGACCCTTTAAATGACGCCTGTATAAAGACCCTTTAAATGAGCCTGTATAAAGACCCTTTAAATGACGCCTGTATAAAGACCCTTTAAATGACGCCTGTATAAAGACCCTTTAAATGACGCCTGTATAAAGAACCCTTTAAATGACGCCTATATAAAGACCCTTTAAATGACGCCTGTATAAAAACCCTTTAAATGACGCCTGTATAAAGACCCTTTAAATGACGCCTGTATAAAGACCCTTTAAATGACGCCTGTATAAAGACCCTTTAAATGAAGCCTGTATAAAAACCCTTTAAATGACGCCTATATTAAGACCCTTTAAATGACGCCTGTATAAAGACCCTTTAAATGACGTTGGTTTTTAGGACTTAATCGAAGATCTTAAGTTGTAGTAGGTAACTGGTTATACAAAATATTTAAATAATGTGGTGTAATCTGTTTTACAACTTGTTCTCCCGTGCTCAAAGGATTGTATTACTGTTAGCAGAAAAAGCGTACGGACGTAAATGACAAGTACATGTTTATTTGATTTTGTGTAAGTACAATATGAAACTCCGCGATAAAACCTCAAGCGTTAAATTAAACTTTTAATATCGGAAAACATAATGACATCTTTCATAATAATTTTCATAGAAAATTTCAAGAAAAGACGAGAGACATTTTTTATATAATAGTTTTTTTCATTACAAAATTACATCATGTAAAGACGCACAACACTGTTCAGCAATTAAAAACCTATCAGGAACCGTGCCGGCTTTTGGTTATGTCATTTGCATATGACGTCTTATGTACAACGTCATGTCGCAAAGCAATTCAGTCTCGAATTCCACCATACTTAGCGCGTTAAATAATACCATCATAAATATGAGTTTTATGGTTTCTTTTATGAACATTCCAAAACACTGCCTTTTAAAAAAATACAGTTGAACCTATATTAAGCGGTGATCCTCTATTTAGCGGTCAGTTTATATATAAGTTAAATATAAACTGACCGCTAAAGAGAGGTTGGTCGCTTAATATAATTAACTGGCATTATTTAGCGACCACCTCTGATTGGCGGTCACATTCTTATGCTCCCTTGGCTGACCACTAAGACAGGTTTTGCTGCATTATTATAAAGATAAGGATTCATATCGTCCATTGAAAGCCAAAAGGAGCTATCAGCCTTCTTTTTACATATGCTGATAGCCCCTTCTGGCTTTCAATGGACGATGTCAACTTTTAAGGAATTGGAGGAATATAGGCCTGGGCCCAACAATACTTAGCGCTAAGTAATACTTAAATACTTAGGGGCGATCTTTATTTGTTTTGTTTCTATAATGAAAATATCCAAATTTTACATTGCTTAACAATAACTGTTAGTTTTTAAGGCAATAATTCATTTCGCTTAGTCATAAACTTGATTTTGTCATAAAATAGTAATAATATGTATCTACCTGGTTAAAGTAATTAAGTATTTCTAATCGCAAAGTATTGCTGGTGGAAGTAAGGCCTGACCTGTAAACATTTAAACGGATAAATGGTGCCTTACGATTCGCAAACATTTCAGCTACAGAAAATTTCACGTCGCAAATATTTAACCCGCAAAGATATTGCACCTACACATTATACGCGTAAAAATAAGATACTGCGTGTGTTGGGGTATGTTTACAAAGGAGAATGTACTTACTAAAGACTTCTGTGTAGGCCAAATAAAAGCCTTTACGGTCGTTGTCTGTTCCGTCAGATGTGAAATTCACAAGCGCATACTCGCCGACGGATTCGATTGGGTCAGCATAAGTTGTGTGATAATCCGCCGCACCGACACATCCCGACAGCACCTCTGTCGGCGTATCTTGGTATACTAGTGGGAAGATAAACAAACAGATACAGATAAAATACAAAGAGAAAAATATCAATTCGATCAAACTGGAGATCTATCTATCTATCTGTCTATCTAACAATGAGCAAGTACAAAATCTATCAATAATATTCAATTTTCATCCCTAAGTATTTACATATAATCCCTAAGTATTTACATATCACCTAGTGCTATATAGGTATGGCTGGAAACCAAGTAAGAAAAATTGTAACGAATTTCTGAATGTACAAAATAGATCGATCTTTTCCACAAAATTAAAGCAGCTTGTTCACAGATGATCAATAACAACAAAAATATACTTTATACCCTCCCTCTTTAATGTTGGTAAAGACAAAATTTAATATACTCGGCAAATGTAGGTCACATTGCACGGGAAAACGCTATTTTCGTAAAAGCCCATTTCAAGGAAATCGGTTGAATATAAGATAAGGAATGCCCGAAGCAGGTGTTAACCACAAAACATGTTCCGTAACAAAGCGTCCTAACAAGTGCCGGAGAGCGAATTCGTAAGAAAATCCTTTAAATTGAAAACATGCAAAAAAAGTTCTAAATATAGAAATTCTAAATATAGAAGTTTTAATCTAAAAATAGATCCAAAACCGTCCGTGACGCTCTTGCCTGTGGTGGAGAAACTACCCATATTTCTTACAATCAAGGAATTTTGTATTTGGTTACCATGTGTCTGTAGACGAGTATTGATGGGTTTTACCAATCCAAATATAGTTTCAATACCGTCTGTGACGTTATTGCCTGTGATGAAGAAACCATCCGACTTTTTACAATGACGGATGCTTGCTCTGGGTTTTAATGCGTCTATAGATGGGTATTAATAGACACATATATACATGTAGTATAAAAAATTCAAATTCGTAGTCAATGACCATCTTCGAACGAGCTGCTTTAAGTATTTACCGCAAATTTAGGGTTACTTCTAAGTCGGATGGAATCTAGTATCTACGCTCGCTTTGGTCTTCTACTGTCTGTAGAAATGTCTGAATAGACTTTAATATATACCTTGAGGTTTTGCTTGGAGCTGAATTTCATCAATTAATTTAAATTTAGGGAGTAAAGTATTGAGAAAAAAATTATCTTGAACCATGTTTGATGTTATTATTTTTGGAGAAATCACTGTTTCATGAAATTTGATTCCAAAAGAAAGAATCCTTCATATCAGGATCCATCGTCGGAAAACCCACGTTTGCTCAATTCGCTTTGCTTCTTAATCTACCGTGGGATATTTGGTTAGCAAAACTTCGTACTCATGAATTAATAATAAGGCATTGCATTGGATCCGTGGCAGAGACAGCACGGCGACAGCAGGGATCATTTGACCAATGAAACCATATAGAGGTGACGTCACGCTCCTCGCCTAGAAGCTTTGCGGTTTATCTTGCGGGAAGAATGAGTTAGCTTTTGCTTTTGTGAATTTCAACGAAGATTATTCAAAATACTATGCGTGATTTCACTAGTCAGAAAGTACCTGATAAATATTTATGAAAACAAAGTTTTGCCAGCTGAAAATCCCACGGTTTATACAGAAGTGATAACGGAATTTATACCGTGGGTTTTCGACGATGATCAGGATTTAGAAAAAAGAGAAACGTTTCTACCGCCTGCTATGGACAGTTTGTCGCTGACACAGCTTGTGGAGGGTTCTATATCCATGAAGACGACCTCAAAAGAAATCCCATAGTACTGGGTCGTGGCATATATGATGTACCAACAGTGTTCGTACCTGAAAGGGGTAAACAAATAAAACAAGCATTTTATTATCAATATCAGTTATTGTTACGCTCGTTTAATTTTTTTTTTCATTAGTTCTTGAAAAACTGGCGGATCAACAATATTGTGATAGTGAATGTAAAAGAAATTTACTGGAAATAGAAGTATACGGTCTTTATTATATGTTCACCTGTATGACGTCATAAGATACGTTATCGTTATAAAACTTACGTTGAATACGCATTGGGCAGATTTGAAGACATGAAGTACTGGGTTTGTGACGTTGCGTTGTTCAGTGTAATGTTGCAGGGTGGCATAAGAGCTGAAATAGAGCAACGTTAAAAAAACCTACATTTCCATTTATTTGACAAAGTAAGTCACACTTTTAGCTATACGAAAATATACACATATTTAAAAGCCTAAAAGTAACTGATTCAATAACAGTAAATAAAAACAAACCGTCACCGAATCTATAAATATCACCGTGTCTCATACAATACGTTACCGTAACACATACAATATGTCACCGTATCTCATAAAATATGTCACCGTATCTCATACAGAACGTCACCGTATCTCATACATTACGCCACCGCATCTCGTACAATACGTTACTGTATCTCATACAGTACGTCACCGTACCACATACAATATGTCACCGTATCTCATACAATACGTCACCGTATCTCATACAATACGTCACCGTATCTCATACAATACGTTACCGTAACACATACAATATGTCACCGTATCTCATAAAATATGTCACCGTATCTCATACAGAACGTCACCGTATCTCATATATTACGCCACCGCATCTCGTACAATACGTTACTGTATCACATACAATACGTCACCGTATCTCCTACAATATGTCACCGTATCTCATACAATACGTCACCGTATCTCATACAGTACGTCACCGTATCTCATATATTACGCCACCGCATCTCGTACAATACGTTACTGTATCACATACAATACGTCACCGTATCTCATACAATATGTCACCGTATCTCATACAATACGTCACCGTATCTCATACAGTACGTCACCGTACCACATACAATATGTCACCGTATCTCATACAATACGTCACCGTATCTCATACAATATGTCACCGTATCTCATACAATACGTCACCGTATCTCATACAGAACGTCACCGTATCTCATATATTACGTCACCGTATCTCGTACAATACGTCACCGTATCTCATACAATATGTCACCGTATCTCATACAATACGTCACCGTATCTCATACAGTACGTCACCGTACCACATACAATATGTCACCGTATCTCATACAATACGTCACCGTATCTCATACAATACGTCACCGTATCTCATACAATACGTCACCGTATCTCATACAATACGTTACCGTAACACATACAATATGTCACCGTATCTCATAAAATATGTCACCGTATCTCATACAGAACGTCACCGTATCTCATATATTACGCCACCGCATCTCGTACAATACGTTACTGTATCTCATACAGTACGTCACCGTACCACATACAATATGTCACCGTATCTCATACAATAAGTCACCGTATCTCATACAATACGTCACCGTATCTCATACAGTACGTCAACTTAACACATACAATATGTCACCGCATCTCATGCAATACATCACCGTATATCAGACAAAATGTCACCGTGTCTCATACAATACATCCCCGTATCTCATACAATATGTCACCGTATCTCATACAATATGTCACCGTATTTCATACAACACGTTACTGTATCCCATACAACACATCACTGTATCTTATACAAAACGTCACTGTATGTCATACAACACGATACCGTATCTCATAAAATACGTCAATGTATCTCATACAATACGTCACCGTATCTCATACAATACGTCACCGTATCTCATACAATACGTCACCGTATCTCATACAATACGTCACCGTATCTCATACAATACATCACTGTATCTCATATAATACGACACCGTATCTCATGCAATATGTCACCGTGTCTCATACAATACGTCACTGTATCTCATACGATATGTCACTGTATGTCATACAACACGACACTATATCTCATACGATATTCCTCTGTATCTGATACAATACGTCACCGTATCTCATACAATACGTCACCGTGTCTCATGCAATACGTCACCATATCTCATACAATACGACACCGTATCTCCTACGATAGGTTACTGTATCTCATACAAAGATAACTTTGGCTGTGAACCGTAATTCTAGAAACAGAGTCAAGTCTTACCATCGTCCGCGATGAAGTACAGAGCTGATACACCACTGTACGTTACGGAGCCATCTGACTGAACGTCAAGTATAATGATGTCCCGGAAGAAACAAAGAAAATAGTTCCGGATGAGCAGAATTTACCGAGGTATGAATCCGCGGTGCCTGAAAATAGATCCAAATAATGTCTCAATCACATTACTATTGTGATGTCCGTAGAAATAATGAAATCGTACAATAATGGGTGCTCGTAAATTTTTGCAAAATCCGAACGAGATCACAATGAGGCTCGCACGATTGCTAATACAGTAAATGAAGGTATATCCGTCGCAAGGAAATCGTAAAAAAATTTAAGGAGCTCATATGATACCTGTAGGCAACTCGTACGATTCTTTAATCACGTACACGTCTTGAACGAGACTCTCACGACTGGTAAGATCTGTACATGTATCGTACAATCCCACGAGATCTGCACGAAGCTCTTGAGACTTGTACACAGCTTCTTACAACCTTACTGTGGAAATTTGTATTAATGCTCGGGAGCTTTTACCTCAGAGTTACAACGTTCAGAACACTGGCAGGAGTACCCAGAATGCCATAGATTATCACACGAATTCTCGAATTGCCGTTAGTTGTTGGAAAAAGGACATTTTTGTAAAAAAAAACAAAAAAAAAACAAAAAAAAAACAAAACGGCTTGTAGAACTGCCTCACTGAGGTATAGAGATGTATGATTTTGAATCAGTTCTCAGCACGACCGTCCCAGTGGTTGGGGGGTTTAGAGTGTCTGACACAAGAGCCTGGGGTTGTGGGTTCGAACCCAAATCCTGACAAACCAAACATGTTTGTACTGGTAGCTCCTTGATTTACGCTCAGCACGTGGTGTTTCCAGGACTGGCTGATCCGGTATCAGGACAATATGGATGTCGTATCGTGCATAATGCTGTTCTGTTAAAGAACTGCGCCCGTCTCAAATATTGACATGACAGAAACACTTTCATGGGACATTAAGTATTGAAATATTTTAAGAAGAATCATTCAAAATAGCTTGCGTTGCTAACAACGTCATGAATATTCATGAAATTATATCGAAATTGTCGAGTCAGAATGCGCGTTTCAAAACAATCTGAATTTTAAAATCGAAATACATTGATGATATCCGCAAAATTAAATTTTCCGTTAGCTGCCGTTAATTTGTGAATATTCGCAAAGTTATACCAAAGCATTTTGAAGCGGACGATTTGATTGGTTAAATACGTCAATTTTTGAAACCGGTGATTTGGCTAATCAAATGTCACTTAGTGTCCACCTTTAATGCGATGTCATCAGATTCTACCTAGCGAGAGTCATTTAGGATATGGTTTGAATAAGACTTGGAAGGGAGGTTGCTGGTTCTATCCCCGGCCGCGAGTTACTGGTGTACCACTCATGCTTGGCGTTCAGCTGGGTGACTGTGTAAATCTACTAATACCTAACAGCAAATCCAGTATTGATTTGTATGAGTTTAACGTCCCACTGACAGGATGTCAGTCATTGTCGAAACGAAACAGATAAATGTCCCTGAGGTATCACAACTACATGCAATTATGTTGATACCGGGCAAACCAGTTCTGGAACCACCCAAATACTCTGATTGCCAATGGACTTTCCTGTCTATAACTGAGAAAACTCTAGACAAATCTTACTAGTCCCATCATATAATTCAATGTAGTCGTAGCTACAGCTCTCTGTATTGATGTCCTCGACGTTAAAGATGACTGACGTCGAGTTGTCGTTCGTGATCAGCCAGGAGCAATCGCTGTTTCTGAAAAGGGAAGATAACTCTAAAATTGTTAATTATAAACATGTATGATATTTTACTGCAAATTACATCACGAAGACGGCAAATTAATTGGTAATTCTCTCTCTCTCTCTCTCTCTCTCTCTCTCTCTATTTTTTTCTGATTTATTGCTTTTGTTTTAAAGGACTCGAGTCGGTTTTTCCCTGTAAAAATCCAAAAGTCCAAAGTTTTACCTTTAGATATGTATTCTTTGATAGATGTTGATTATATAAGATTTGTTTGTTTGTTGGGTTTAACGTCCACCGACAGTATTTCAGACATTTTGAACATGTCTTCATGAGGTAGACTTAGTGTCTGTCACACTGCAGGATCACGCCGCAGACATGTGGAATGATACCACACCCAGTCACATTATCCTGAAATCGGGCCAACAAGTCCGGGAACTAACCTTATATGCTGAGCACCAAGCAAGGGAGCTATACAGTACCATTTTTAAGACTGGTATGTCGCGGTTGGGGATCGAATCCAACTCTCCCCCTTTTCTATGTAAATTTCAAGTGTATACCGATTGAAATCGACTTACAAACTCCCCAATAACTACATTGCGATAACAGGTAACCAATGATTGAATGGTATACAAAAGATCACATGGCTTTGTTTTTGTCGTTGAGTTTATCCTGTTATTATTGGTTGGGGGTAGTTTACCCATAGTTCTATTCCCGATTTTCGTTTCGAAATCCCCGAAAATATCATTGTCATCGTGAGTGCAAGCCTCAAATAATATTGTCACATGACACATGATTACTCCGCCGACAGTCTCTTAGTGCCTTGAGCGCTTTGATTTGCTTCATAATTTGATCCTTTATAACTTTGTATACCTGAGGTCACTCCAATACTAGGAAAATTGGTGTACATAATCGTTTGCATTGATAAGTTACTGAACGCGGAGTGATACAGTTCAATTAAATTGGCTGTGATCAAATAACATGCCTATTTCTGATTTACTGCTACGCAAGGGTTCACCAATCAAAAAAAAATCCAAAAAAAATATAAAAAAATACGTCATCAAAAATTACGTCATCAAAAAATGGCGGTCCCAGTCTTATCGTAAGAATACTGTATGGACACATTCTTCTGAACGAGATAACGTTTCTAAGATGCCAATCTTATGTCCATTAAATAGCCATGTACGACTATAGATGTTCCTTCCCGGAAGGAACAATACCGTAATACAGTGTACCTGATAATAACATGTGCGTGTCCCAATGAGATGTTGCAGTTCTATGCCCAGAGTTTTGGACGAAGCCTTGGTTAAAGTTATCATTTACGAGAAGTATGCATGAATATCATTTATATATATATTATTATATATTATTTTATAAGAACATTATTTATTCTGTGTCTGTGTTTCATCAGTTTTGATTTTTGAATAAACCATTTTGAATAATCACATTTCAATAAAGTTTT
>CM037791.1:41692618-41705106 GCA_021229015.1 Solen grandis
TTGTGTTGTTTAAGCAAGACATGACAGAATTTGTACATTGTGCCCAGAAACTTGCTATAATTTTCTTGCAAAATATCAAGTAAGACTGGACAAGTCACACCAAGAACAGTGTTGATTAGGGTGTTCCGACTCATTTTCACCACAATATTTTTAACACGCACACCATACACCTGCTCTATAATTTGTAAAAAGTTCGCCCTTTCATCTAACAATGCCGGACAGTCTAACAGTATATGATCAGTCATACTATTGTCAAACAGCTGTATGTTGCATTTCGGACAACATTCGTCAAAACGAGTAGAGTATGCAACAAGTTTTACCGCTGATCTACAGTGCTCAAGTTGCCACGGGCTACTTAGAGCATACGACCAAATATCACTGTAATGGTACTGCGAGTGTAATGAACGGAAACGGCCATACATTTCAGAGCTGGTACCTTTTTCCCAAGCCGAAACATAAAAGTGCCATATTGTTTTATTTATTATTTGTTTCCATTGATATTTGTTTGGAAATACACCTTCACTTAAGAAGTTATCCAAATAAAAACTCAGATTAAACTTCTGTAGAATGCTGTATATATCAGAAAAGAAACCTTTGTCTCTAAGATGAAGCTTATATGAACTCAGTCTAAGTAAGAAAATATATTTGACCGCACAATTCCTGTTCAAACGGCACAGTTGACCAAGAAATATGAGTTGTTTTTTTTTCTATTTCAGCCATTACAGGTAATGCCTTTAATAGACTCAATGCAATATTGGTACTCGTTCGTATTCCCAAATGTTGCATATTCTTTACGCACAACCTGTGTGCCCGCTCAATTATAAGTAGTTCGCTTTGCGTTAACTCGAATAAACATTCTACTCCAAATAACCTGGAGTAAAGCATCCATTGTCAGTGTCTATAAAGGCTTGCATTTACTTTAAAATTCCCATGATCACTTGATGGACCATGATCCCAATTTAATGATGGAAGGATTACCTTAATACCGTAAAACGTTTTTAATAATTTGATTTTTTTTACTGCATCTATCGTCATATCCTTTGAAAATTGAGTCGGGCAGGTATGGAGGAGATCGAACTGATTGGCACCTAAGATATTATATGTTTTTTGATAAGAATGATATTGAAGATGAGTACCATTTCATTTTTATTTGCACAGCCTATAACGAAATCAGAAAATAAGATTCTACATGAAACCAAATTTTATAAAAAAAGAATTTGCGAGATGTTAAATTCAGATAAGAAAGCGGTTTTGATCAAATTGTCTAAATACATAAAAGAAGCTTTAGAACATCGTAAGATTTGTTATACTCTCGCATTATGAGTTCATATTGAATGTTTTTTTTTTTCTTCAAAATATCCATGACTAAAATGCTATATAATAACATATTTTTGTTAAATTGCGACTTACACGAAGTCTCTTTACTAATGGGCTATATTTTATGCAAGGAGAATGCATATGTGAGAGTGTGTGTTGATTAGAGTGCTGACCGATCAGGGCCGCCGTGGCCGAGCGGTTACAGTCGTGGACTACAAATCTCTCAGCCCCTCACCGCTGTGGTTCGAATCCCAGTAGGAACTTCGGATTTTTCATGTGAGGAAGCCTTCCAGCTGGCTTGCGGTAGGTCGGTGGTTCTACCCGGGTACCTCTGTGTACTCGGGGTCTTCCTCCACCTGTAATTAGCTAGACGTCGCTATGTGATTGAAATACCAACGCAGCGACGGTAAACCCCAATACAGCAATACAGCAACAGCCGACCGATCAGTGACAGATTATGTATATGTGAGAGTGTGTGTTGATTACAGTGCCGACCGATCAGTGACAGATTATGTATATGTGAGAGTGTGTGTTGATTACAGTGCCGACCGATCAGTGACAGATTATGTATATGTGAGAGTGTGTGTTGATTACAGTGCCGACCGATCAGTGACAGATTATGTATCGGTATTATTGATGTAACTGTGTACAATGTACACGTTGAGATGAAATAAAAACCTGTTCTGTTTATGTATGTTTTTTATCTCTTGTTTTTGTTGTTGTTGTTGTTGTTGTTGTTTTCCGTTTCTCAACTTCAGGAATCTGGAAATAGGATGTGTGTCTGTGTGATTTCGTTTACATCACGTTAAGAGGTAGAAAATTCGTACCTTTTTTTTTTGTTTTGAAATTAAATGCAGTTCGCACATTCCAAATAAAGTATTGATTTTTGTGACTCCGCCCTATCCACCTGTTCCCGGCGTGAACGTGACATGTAACATGTTATGTCAAAGGTCAATGCGTCGCTCTAGCTGTGTATAGCTGTGTAGAGGCTGAAAAAATGAGCAAGGAAGCGGGTCCCGACTTTGATCTCTCTGGCAAAAAAGTGGTGATTGAAATTTGATAAAAGATACTGTTTAGAAAGGTTCATATATCTGCACCTGCATACATGTATACATATGTTATTTTGTGTTTTGGGCATTATTATTTTTTTTCCGTTTTAGTAACCCTTGTTTGTTAGTTTTCTTTTCTTCTCTTCTCGTTATTTATTTATATTTTTCAATTTAGATTTATTTAATCTCTTCATTCATATTATTACATATCTCACCTCGTAAAATATATCAGTTTTTTTTTCATTTAAAACACTAGTACTGTTATTTTCCCAAATTTAATCGGATATTTACTAAATTGCTTTGTCTAGTAATTAGTTATGTTTTTTTCCTATTCTATGTAAGCATGTGTAGAAAAAAGATACTAATGTTGTTAGAACTTGTGGTCAGACCTTTTTGCTTATTTTGTAAAATCTTCAATGTTATATCGGCAATAAAATCTGTCCAAACTTATCTAAGTGGAAGGGGAGTTCTCTGTTATTTTGGATAAATCAGACTGCTGGTTCACTATGGTATCTTGTTTAATTAAGGTTTTATTGCCCGGCTCTGTGAGCGGACTGGTTCACTATGGTTGTTGTGTTTTTCTGTTATATCGATTTTCAAGCGTCCCCATCAAAAATCCCTGTGACACATGCGTGATATTGTTTAACACATGAAGCTCCGCCTCTCGACACACCTCGCCGCACATGCGCACGGAAGGTGCTTGAAGTTGGTTTTAAACTGATCAGCTGATTTAACGGAATAGTGTTTAGTGATAAGTTGATGCCGATTAATGAATTAAATGGAAACAAAAAATTGAAAAATGGAATGATCTCATTCGACAAAATATAATTTCAAACACTAATATCAGATTTATCGATACGAGCTCGTATTATTTGGTGAAATGATTAAGAAAGTGACAACTGAAATCTTTTTCAGATCATTTTATTAACAATACTAAAACAGTTATAAAAATCACAACACATAATAATTAAAAAAAAGTTTGTTTGCAAATTTTTATAGATCGTTGATATGGTTGGAAATAAGGCTGATGAAGTCACACGTGCTCCAACAATAAGATTACTTGGTTGGGAACGAGGTCGATGACGTCATATGATCTCAACCAATCAAATTACATGGTTGGGAACGAGGCTGACGTAGCAATACCACACTGGTTTTCCTTGTTTCTGGACATCATGATGTATCCCTCTTGACCCCAGCTTTTGCCCCAACTGAAACCAATCAATCAATCAATCAATCAATCAGTGAGTCAATCAATCAGTGAGTCAATCAATCATCCATCAATCAGTGAGTCAATCAATCATCCATCAATCAGTGAGTCAATCAATCAATCCATCAATCAGTGAGTCAATCAATCATCCATCAAATTAATAAAGACAATTTAATTTAGTGAATTAGTACATTTCTTATTTCTTTCGTAACTTTGCTATGTCCTATTTGTTTTAACTCAGTGATCAATTGATTGGTCAATTAATCATTAAATCAATCAGTCTTTGGTCAATCAACTGATTGGTTATTATATCAAAAGGACAAACGATTGACCATTCTGTCAGTCAGTCAATCAATCAGCAAAGAAAAAATAAAAAATAAGCCATTAAATTTCTTTAAACCAATTTAAAATTAAAATCAATCAATTTGTCAATCTGCCATCCATCAATCAAATAAAAACAATTTAAAATAAAACAATTTCGTAAATTTGAAGAGAAATAGTTTGAATATTTTGATAGTTGTCTGATGTCCACGTAGTCTGTTAGAATTTTACCAGCTTCTGCACGCTGACATAATCGCAATTTAAAGTAGATTAGTGTAGGGAAAGATAGAACGATGGAGAGAAGAGAGATAGTGAGAATTAGATCTTTTAAGAGGCTCGAACCTGTTCTTGACGAGCCAGTAGTCCTTGGAACCCTCAGACCCATACCCAACAGCCAAAACACCGTGATCCAGCCTCTTGGAGGAGCAACGTCTCTCACTGTACACTCCAGATCTGAAAATTACATCATCATCATCATCATCATCATCATCAGAATTCGCCATTATCAGTATTATCAAAAACAACAACAATATTATCATCATCATCTTCTTCTTCTTCTTCTTCTTTTTCTTCATTATCGTCAACATCATCATCATCAACAACAACAACAACTACCATTCAGTGAATCAAATTCAACTTTAGAAACCAGCATTTTTCTCAAGAAAAAAAATCTCAGACACCCCCTTAGACCCGGGATTCTCACCTGTACAGCTGGAAGGATGGGTGGCTGGCGTCAATGGCAACGGAGATGGGTCCAACTGTAGCAACCGCCTGCTGGAGATCATCCTCAGACCCGACTTTGATGTCCATGCAGCTCTTCTCTGTGGCCCCGACATCGGCTTCCTTGAAGTTGCACTTGCCGTTCTGTACGGAAACATGTAAGAGTTCAACCTTTTGGACATCATTCCTTGTTGTGAATAAACAGTCAACTCTCGATACATCGGCATTCGATACAATGACATACTTCTTGGACATCATTTGTTATTATGTATATACAGTCAACTCTCGATACATCGGCATTCGATACAATGACATACTTCTTGGACATCATTTGTTATTATGTATATACAGTCAACTCTCGATAAATCGGCATTCGATAACAGTGGCATACTCGGGTTCCGGCACTAAAAAAAGTCATGTGACGGATTTCATAATCTCTTATCAACAGTAAATTTGGCTTCCGGTATCGGCATCAATTCTCGATACATCAGCGAATTCGAGATTTACAAACACTGCCGGTGTATCGAGATTTACAAACACTGCCGGTGTATCGAGATTTACAAACACTGCCGGTGTATCGAGGGTTGACTGTAGACTGCTTAAGTCAAAAAATAAAATTTCAGCCCTGTTCTGTTTTTTTTATCGTTATGATTAAAGATTGAAACTGGTGTTGAACTAGTAATTGGTTTCATGTCCCACCAACAGTATTTCATTCATTTTGGAGACTATTTTCCTAATCATGTTTTTTTTTTTAAAGTTTGCATGTATTCGGAGTCAAGATTGTTTTCGTGTACATATTCATGGTAATTATTTCAGCACTACATGTAAAAGAGATCCATACTTGTAATAAATCACCCAGAAGCCGTTTGCTGTTGAAACTACAGCATCTGTTTAATTCAAAACATCAATTCTACACGCTTCAGATACGGCACTGACACACACGATACCACGCCCTGTAATGGTTCCGCTACGTCTTGGACCACTCAACCTCTACCAATATAACCAATGTACCTTAATGAAACACTAGGAAACCTTTGTTACATCCGTGAAAGGCCATGATATCCGAAACGGCGGATTGATGTCCGTGAACTATAATGTTAACGAAAGGTATGACACAGTTACTTACCCTTGGTTCATATGGGTACGAGGCTTCCGTGTCAATACCGTTGTTCTTGATGACGTATGCAAAGGCCTGGTCCATCAAACCTCCCTCGCAACCCTTGTTGCCTAGCAACGAAAATTATAATTCAATCAAGTACTTTTGATACTCTTAATATTTTTTTTACAAAAATGCATTATAACAACTTAATGTGTGATTAAGGGAGTACTTATAAAAAATCTTTAACATTTTAGTATTTATATATAACTATATTAGATAGATTAAAAAGTGAAAACGCGATCTAAGGAGAGGACGCCGTAATCTTCAACTATTGGCCAGTCTAGGACACCATAGGAAGTGGCCGCCTATCAAGATGGCCGTTTATTGAGGATAAAATTGTATCATGATATTTTTTCCGACATGGTCGATAAAAAATATATTACTTAAATATAGCTTCTTACATTAGATTGGTTGCTAAGTACAGTTGACCAATAAAACAGGTTTAACAAAATACTGGCCGTTCAAAACAAGATGGCCGCTAAAAAAGGATACTCTAAAAGCAACTGACCCTCGGGCTTAGAGCAGTCCATCAGATTCTTCTCGGACAGGGAGACCAGTTTGCCGGTCTTCTTGAAGTTCTGACCTTCCAGAGACCCCGTGGTAGAGAAGGACCAGCATGACCCGCACTGACCCTGTAATAGAAGAAGGTCAAGGACAAGGTCAGACGGTTCAATATCAAGATCAAGATTTCTTTCGTGGCATTTTCCTACATATTGAATTCCATATATGCATATCACACACATTAAACGTTCATGTTGTTTTATACCAGTTTTACTCAAAGAAAGGTGTCTGACAAATTGAATCAAAGCGACGATGGCAGTGAAAGAAACGGGGGTTTTATGTAATCAAATTTAGCTAAATTGGCTATATATAGCGCTACTCTGCTGCGATATATATCAACGAAGACAGGTGACATGATATTACACCTTGTCACATTACTTCTATCGAACGTTAACCGACAAGCACAATGGAGACACACCAGAGCAAGTTTTAATAACTTAAGGTCCTCCCATCCTACTCGCGATCTATTCCATCAAAGTCATGCATATAATTTAACAATACACGTGTATATAAGCTTTGAAAGTGTTAAACAATGGTAATCTTAGGGGAAAACTGACATGTTATGACAAGTGACAGAAATTATTTTATTACCACCCCTTGATTATTTTGTTGCCATGTATTATCTCCCCTGAAAACTAAAAAAAAAAAAATCTCAATTTTCCTATGGTAAAGTTTAGATTTTATTTCACGAAAGTTAATACAAAATCATAAAATGCATCTTTCTAGCATGAGTTTTTCTCATAAATCAAATTCAGTTTTCATTTTCACAGAAAAAACATATTTGCCAGAGGCTTCAATATTAGCTTATATGCTGATTATTTCCCCCAAAATTAGATAAAAATTGAAAAAAATCTCTTGGTGAAATATTTTTATTTTTGAATGTCTTCAAAGTGACAAAGTTTCATAGAAACTTACCATCCAGTGGCAGGATACAGAAGACCTTAAGACACATCAGCACAAGTTTTAAGTATGTCGCGACCGGCGATCGAACCCGTCTCCCCCTTCCCCTAATCAACTAGTCGAAACCTCATCACTCGGCCATAGGGACCTGCACCAAGAGGGCGCCGTGGTTCAGTGGTAACTTTTCCGAGCACGGATCCAAAGGTTGTGGGTTCGAACCAAGTTGGGAGCAAGAATTTTTCACGACCTTCCCAGGCGCCAAGTACCGGTCCAACCCAGGAACCGTCGAGAGGGATTAGTATAAGTTGTAAGAACATGTTTCCCAGTCGAAGTAAAATAAAGAATCGGTAATTCCTAGAGATAGGACGATGGCCAAAGAAAATTTGGGCGGGGCTTACCTGGTTTTTGATCTCAGTGACGTAACCTTGCTTCCTCCAATCAACAGAGTCGGGCAGGTCCTTCAGAACGTTCATTGGGGGCTGGTACTTGCTGCAGACGGACATGTCGGCGGACTGGCGGTATCCGTTCATCTTGCTCACAAACTCCTCATTTGTCTGGAAAAAAAATGATTGGAAAACCCGTGTGAAAATTCGCTTGAGAGAGAGAGAGAGAGAGAGAGAGGGGGGCAAAAAGGTTAAGGAGGAATATAGATCACCATAAGATGTACATATAATACATAGTATAACCAAGACATACAGTCAGAAAATAAATGGCCATGTCGACCAATCAGTGTCTCAAACACACACACACACACACACACACACACTGATGTATATGCTGTCACACAAAAAATAAACACATGGCATTGTGAAAGTTATACTTTTTTAGGACAACACTAAACGTATAACACGCATGCGTGCATTTAAGGTAAAGTCCCTGTAATGGTTCCGCTTTGTCTTGGACCACTTAACCTATACCAAGATAACCATGGTACCCTAATGAAACATTAGGAAACCTTGGTTATCTCCGTGAAAGACCATGCGGTGTAAAATGTAGCGGAATCATTACAGGGACTTTATCTTAAGTTTTGTTTACAAGCACAATGATTATACATGTACACATAAAACAATGTTTCGCACTTTATAAGAAATGCATTCCGCGTGAAAAATTACCCCACCCACCATTATTAAATCACACGTTCGAATCTTCTCGTTCAAGAATAAAATCAAATAAATAAACACACATTCACATCATTTGAAGCAAAATACTACCATGGGTGCAAAAAAGAAGCACGCGCGCACACACACGTGCACTCACATTCACAAAGACACTCTTCTTATGTTTATTTAGGCATGCCTAGTATTGTGAGTGTTTTATTATTATTATTATTATTATTATTATTATTATTATTGGTTATTCAATATAGGAATACATATGGCAAATAAAATTATGCGTTTCTTGAAATATGTTCGGCTCTCACAGTAAAATGAAATATTAGCTACAATATCCACTTGATGTACAAAATTCCAAATTATAAGCAATTTGACTGATCCCGATTATGCTTAACGCAGTATTAGGACTCTCGGTCCTTGGATACTCTCGATTTATTCTTGTAATGGATACATTGAACCATTTGCATTTCATATCTTGTTATACGACGAGCATTCATTTCAGTAATAAATACACGAATTACTTTCACGATACGAACTCTCACATTCGAAAAATGGGGGTATCCAAGTGCATTCAGGCGTACCTAAGGCACGCTACAGTTTATGGCTCAGTTAACTCACCATATCTCCATACTCGTTCATGCCGAGGGTGTACGTATGGAGGCCTCTGTCTGCCTCAAGATTGTGGGACTCGATGTACTGGATGTTCTTCTCCCAGATCATTCTCCTGCAACCGGAAAAAGTAGTAGTAGTAGTTGTTGTTGTTGCTTTTGTTGTTTTCGAAGTTAACGTTTAAAAAATTAATGGCATTAATAAAGGCCCTTGAGTTATTACCTTCGTTGTAAGAAGGGGATTCAAATAGAACGCATTATCGGTAAAAATAAAATACCTTTCGTAAATATATAAAAAGGGTAACTTGCTAGCAATGGCAGAAACAGTTTACTACTAGGATATCACTGCGGAGGAGAAACTATATTTAGAATGACGTCATCAAACTTCCGGTTACCTTAGAGTCTCCACTTCCGGTTCATATTGTTTGTTGTGCGTGACCTTGTATGCTTCCCACTCGCTGTCCAGCAGAGTGTTGAAAGGCAAGGCTAAGGTCACGGCCACGAGGCACGACACGAGGGTCAACTTGAACATCTGCAGCAGACGAAATATTAATGTAACTTAATTCCATTCGCTTCTTTCCGCGAAAATACGGAAAAGCATCCGTACATTCTCGGGTCTTTCCGAGAAAATACGGAAATAATCCGTCTTTCCATGAACATACGCCTCACTGTTCAGGTTCATAGAAAGAAAGAAAGAAAGAAAGAAAGAAAGCCATGAAAAAGAGTAAATGGATTTTACGTTTAAGTGGTGGTTTTGTTTACGAACATATTTTTATTTAATTAAATCAAATTGTTTTATTTATTATTTTGTGACTTTTTAATTTGCTTCCTTTTTTTATTCAACTTATCATTAATCCCAAACTGATCAATAATAGAATGCAAGTAAAATATATTGCAGTAATTAAAGGCAATTTCAATAAGTTATTCATCATGTCAAATTTATAGTACAAGTAAAATGCAGATAATGCAAATAATAATATTAATGGTTATTGTAATAAATTAATAATAATAATAATAATGATAAATAAATAATAATAATAATAATTAATAAATAAAAATGATGATAATAAATGATGATGATGATGATGATGATGATGATATTATATCAATCTATATAAGACAATGAATTACAAACAGATGAAAAATGATATTAAAAACTCAAAATCAAGTGAAAAATATGATCATTTAAAGCAACAGGCAAAATCAAATGAAAAATATGATCATTTAAAGTAACAGGCAAAATCAAATGAAAAATATGATCATTTAAAGTAACAGGCAAAATCAAATGAAAAATATGATCATTTAAAGTAACAGGCAAAATCAAATGAAAAATATGATCATTTAAAGTAACAGGAAAAAACAAATGAAAAATATGATCATTTAAAGTAACAGGCAAAATCAAATGAAAAATATGATCATTTAAAGTAACAGGAAAAAACAAATGAAAAATATGATCATTTAAAGTAACAGGAAAAAACAAATGAAAAATATGATCATTTAAATATGCAATTAGAATCAATATAAGACATCTGAAATAAAATGCATGGCAGAAATAAAGAGATTACAAAAAGGAATTTAATATTTTAATTTTTTATATCAATTTTTTATATCATGTGGAAATGTAGTACTGAGTCCATTGTTTCAAACTCGTTAAAGATGGTTTGGAGTCCATTTTTTCAAACACAAGAATAATTTCATATTCTTGATAAATTCATAAAAAATATCAAAAGGAAATTATTACGTAGTCCTAGAAAGATTATTCAAACAATAAAAATATCTTTTGAGTTTGATAATTTCATGGTCGACATTGAGGTCAAATTATGTTAAACGTTGCATGTTCTAGATAGTTCCTTGTGTAACAAGTGACCTTAAGGTTACACGGGTGGGGTCAGGTGGGGTCAAATGTATCTAAAGATGCGCGAGCTTTAGTTGCTAAGGTATCAAGCGATTGCATGACCTAGTTTAAAATTATAAACAAACAGCGTAACTTACAGCTGGTGATATCATGAAGTTTAAGATTAAATCGGATGACCGAGGCCTACTTTTCTACCAAACATGTTTGTATCTCCAGGTAACATGAAGTTGTCACAGATAACTTACCGGTAGATTCGGTAGATTTTTTTAACATATGTGGGTGGGAGACTGATCAACCAGCGTTTTTATCATCATTTTTTATTCATTTTTATTTTACCTGACCTAGATATAATTAGACGGTGTCCATAATTCATCAATTAAGGTAAAATCTCTGTAATGTTTCCGCCACATTTCGGACCTCATGGCCTTTCACGGAGATAACCAAGGTTTCCTAATGTTTCTATGGTACCTTGGTTATTTTGGTAGAGGTTAAGTGGTCCAAGACGTAGCGGAAGGTCGGGGAAGTGTTGATACGATTGTGGATCATCATGGAGAATATTCGATTTTCAGGATTTAATTCATGCTTTTGAGTGGATTGCTGCTATATTTGATATTTTCAATATACAATTTCACTTTTTCCGGCATAAAATCAAAACGAAAACTTGTTATTAATTTTTTTTCAATGAAACAGAGGAGGTAGTTAAGTTGTCTCAGAAACTAAAGAGTCGACATGTTACTATTTTATGTTCTCAATTTCTTGAAGTAAATACAATGCCTTAAATATACAGTAAAAATTACTGGTTAATTACGCGTAAGAATCACAACATGTTTGCGCTGGCGAATACATAGGCAGTATGATAGTGACACATGTAATTTTAAAAGTGGTGATTATTGGATTAATTGATATTTTTTGCAACAAACATCTTTAACAGTTTAAGTGTAATTGCGATATTGTTAGAAGCGTAATTAGTTAGGCTGCGTCGGACAAAGTGTTGGTTTTCGTAAGTGGCAAAAATGTAAGTTGAAAGAAAGAAAGAAATAATGCTCGGAATCAACATAAGCATAACCCATTTTGACATAAAAATGGCAAACAGAGAAAGGAAGAGGGAAATATCAAGCTAGTAGAGAGAGAGGGGGAAGAAAGAGGAAGGGAGGGGGGAGAAAGAGAAGTAAGATAATTGATTATGGGAAATCACATTAACATAACCGTTTTGCAAAAAAATATACAAATATAACATGTATAAGGTAAAGCTTCAAAGGATTTGATGATAATTACATTTAGCAAACAATACAAACATTATTAAACATATAAACAAAATGACACTATCCACAACCATTAAAAAACATCGATACATATGTTCTAGTCTAATTGAATTCAGACTTCTGAATTCCGGAAACTTCCAAAATTCCCACAGGTGTCCGGATTTCAGAGGTTACACTGTAAACTATTCTAACCACTGAGGTAATTCATGAAAATGTTGACATTTAATAGACGAGGACCCTTGTAGCCCAAATTTACCCTTTCCCTCATAGAGGACACCATGAAAAGACCTATGCGAACAGCATAAAACCAGATCAGCCTGCGAGTAACTCGCAGGCTGATCAGGTTTTATACTGTTCGCTGCTCCTCAGTGGTCTGGAAATGAGGACTTTATAATTAAATTTGGTAAGGTTTAACTG
>CM037791.1:41713011-41763011 GCA_021229015.1 Solen grandis
CTACTCTATAAAGCAGTAGTTTAATTATTTAATGAAATTCCACAATGAAAACAAAGTACTTTTTTTTTTCAAAATTAGTTGGCCCTGCCTTTTTTGTCCCTTTTCCCACTCATACGCATCCGACTTCATAAATAATCATCCACCGATAGATTGCTATCGACGCAAGTTGATTATTTGATCAGCTGTAATTTATTATACTTTATGTTGCTCTTACTGTTGAGCATTTATTGAATTGAAATATAAGTTTATTTAGACGTGCCTAATAGGTTTATATTTGTACTTCAGTGATTTATTTTTTTTAATTTTTAACGTTGAGTATTTCTTGTGATGATATGTGAAATCCTTGAATTATATCGTATTTATTACTTTGTGTCCGTATAATATAACTAACGAAATGTTTTCAATTATATTTTATGTTTCTGGTTTGAATTCCACCAACAATTCTTAGCGCTAAGTAAAACTTAAATACTTAACGGCAAATTTCTTGTGTCCTGTTTCTCTAATAAAAATATCTAAATGTTTCATTTCTTATTAATTATTGTTAGTAATTAAGGTAATCAATCATTTTAACTTAGTCGTGTACTTGAATATTTCATAAAATAGTATGTGTATCTACCTAGATTAAGAATTTAAGTATTACTTAGCGCTAAGTATTGTTGCTGGAATTCGAGCCTGGTTTACAACCATCAAATAAATAATCGAACTACCGCTGGTGTTGGTGATGTATCCACCTACTACATATAACTAAAAAGATAATTTGAAGTTAAAAAAAAGAAAATGCAAGCGAACATATTTTTTTGCCAAAGTTCAATTATTTCGAATTTTCTAAATTCATTTAATGAAATGCTAAAATAAGTACTTATCTATAAGTTTAAATCTTAAAGTCACAAGACTTATTATCAAAAAATATATCAAAAACATATATTTTTAAATTATTGGTGGACAATTTTCTATTGTGAAATTTCACTTACGAGTAGGATAAAATATATTTATATAAATATCTATTGGCATGCAGGCCTATTACCGACTTCAGTGTACATTCCACACATGAATATCTCGTATGCGCTGCGCTGCAGATTCCGCTTTTCTTAATCCTTTAACAAAAAGTACACAAATGCCCACAGAGGTCGCGGTGCGAACACTGTGGATATCCGTGGTGCATGCACGGAGAAGGCACGGCGTTACTGTGTTACTACAGCGCTTATATTTTGTGTTTGAGCGCCATGAAAGCGCATGCACGCAATAAATGCGCCGTGCGAGCACAGACAAACTCCAATTAAAACTCAATAGGAACGCAATAGAACACCATGGAAGCTCCTTAGCAACGCCCTAGTCGCTGTGAAGACGTCGTGACAGCTCCATCTTCACGAAAAAATATCACATTTTCTTGCCACCTCACGGCGCTTTGAAAAACTTGAAAGCACAGGAAGTGTGCTAAAATGTTAGAAATAGTAAGATATATAGTTAGAGAAATCGATAGAGGTATAGTTATAGGTATAGCTAGAGCTATAGAAAGAGGTATAGTTAGATGTTTATATAGAGGTTTAGATAGAGGTATCGTGAAATGTATAACTAGAGGTATAGATAGAGGTATAGTTAAAGATAAATCAGAAGTATCGATAGAGGTATAGTGAGAAGTATATCTAGGAGTATAGATAGAGTTATAGTGAAATATAAAATTGGAGGTATCTATAGAGGTAATGTGAGATGTATAAATTGAGGTCTATATAGAGGTATAGTAAAATATATATTTAAAGGTATTGATAGAGATATAGATAGATGTATAGAAATAGGTATACTTAGAGGTATAGACAGAGACATAGATAGAGGTATAGTTCTGAACATGGGGGTCTTCGGCGAGACCAGATAAAGATTTGAAAACAAAAAGAACTCTTCGTCGGACAACTAACCCGAGCAATATCATAATAATAATACAAATAGACATACACTTTAATGCTATAATTATTTTTATACGTTATACAGATTAATGCTTGTTTGATAATTCATGATATAAATATTAAAAAATCGGATAATATATTATACATATGGAACATTTAGTGTTAAAAATGCACCTGGATATGTATCGTTCTGTGACACATGTATCGCGATATGTATGGTAAAGTGACACATGTATCGTGATGCCTATCGTAACATAAGATATCGCGATTACGTATCGTAACGTAACAACTGCATCGCGATACGAATCGTAACGTAACAAATGTCTTGTAACATAAGGGGGTATATCCACCAAAATACAGTGTGCAAGGTGCTACTGGCACAGTAAGATAACAACGTTTTCGGAATTTTCGGACACCGCAGGTGTCTACGTAGGTGATAACAATGTATATGAGCAAATATTATTAAAGATGCTTGACTTTTGATAGACGTGCAAGTATTGTAGCTGTGCTTAGTGTAAGTTTACGTTTGATCTGCGATGCGTATCGCACATTTACGTGCGACCTTCGTGCGGAAGCAGCGGCAGCCAAGAAATTTTCGTACGGTTTCACGGCTCAGCTAATTCTAATATTTATATAAAGTGCTGAAGGCACTGAAGTTGTATGTGTCTCAAGTGAAAGATGGTTTGAAGAGCTGCAGATATACAGGGTAACTTAGTTTTTGCCAAATATCAAACTTATATTAAATAATTAACGATTGTTCATTGTCGGTTGTATAAATAAGGAGAGTAAGAATGGCGAAGTGCAAATTGTTTACAGTTTGTTGAAACAAATGGTGCGTTCAGCTTTATTTTTTTTTTATTAATATTTTTTTGTAATGACCATGTTAACGCAACGCCAAAGCGGGGCTATTGGCATTGCGCGAAAGTGTGACCCCCAGTTATTATATTTACTGTGATATACAAAAGAAATGCGACAATGCTGTTCTCTTAGCACTATCAGCGCTTTGATTTGTACTACCGAGCGGCGGCACAGTTTCTATTTATATATGAAAATCAGTGGCTCTCTACTGTACCCGTAGTAACTTTGGACAGCAGATATACACCTGTGTATCAGCCATTCTATATGTCGACATATAACCCCCGAAGGTATCTTTGATGTTTCTGAGATAGCTTGATGTGATTTATGGTCAGTTATACGGATTTGTATCGGAATTCAAGCTTTCATATGGACCATTATAATCAAATAACCACCAAGATTCAGGCACGAGCCACCTTTACATCGAAATAAAATATACTCATCATAGGAAAAATAGTTATAGTGTGCATTTTATGCTACATACAATTATTGTGTCCCGTAAGTTTACATTTTTTTTAACTCAAAATTGAGTTCTCAAGGCATTAGCTAAATCTCAACATATCTGTGTTGTATAATTCTGTTAAATTCGTTTGATCATTCATACAAAATTAAGAGGTTATTTGGTTTTAAATGTAGAAAAACGGACCCTCAGAATGTAGGAACAATTGCTGTGTGTGACTACCTCACAAACAACAACAAATTCAACACATTTTCAAAACCGTACATCCAAAATATTACCATTTACCTGTTTAAAATCCTAAAATTAATTTCAAGTGATAATTGTCTTTGTCTACTGAAATACATGCGAGGTTTGTCAATATTCTCACGGTATTAGACTGATATTTTCTGCCTTTGTAAGTAGAGAAACGGATTTATATAATAGGAACAATCTCACTCTATTAAAGTTTTTTTTTTCTTTTTTTAGCTGTTACTAAAAACAAAGAGAGGTTGCGTGGCCGAGCGGGTAAAGATATTGACTTAGCCTTCCTTTTCTCCTTGCCGCTATGGGTTCGAATCTGGACAGGGTCACTAGGACTGTTCATGTGAAAAAGCTTTCCAGCTGCTATGTGGTAGATCGGCACCCATTTGTTTCTCTATTATTGTTTGTAGGACTTACAATGTGTCTGTACCATCTCTTGATAAACAGAGAGCCAATGATAACGATGCTGAACGTTATAAGTATCTATCACTTTACTTATCTTAAATCACTCGTGCATCAATACATAGGCGTCTTCAATCATGTCCAGTGCATGATCCTTTAATACTATAATTTATAATTCAAATTTTGAATACGATTTTATCGACGGCAAATTTAATAGAAAGCAAAAGTACTCGGTGTGTTGCTCTTACAGAAAATGTGTCCAGCCAAAAATAACAAACAATCTTATTTTGTAACAAAAAGATATCATAAAAATGAATTATCAGTATCACTAATTGTTGCTTTGGAATCACAAATTAATAGGTGTCTGTTCCAGTTTTTTTTTATTTAATATAAACGGACCATGACATTATGATACAGATAACAATTACAGATACATGTTATAAAGAGGTTGCTGATATAATGAATACCGTTGTAAAGAGGTTTCACTCTACATGTTTGTCTGCTTAGGTTTAGCTCACTACCGACAGAATTCAGTGGGTCAGTGAATGTAGGCATGACACAGTTATGTTACTGCCTCACGAAAATCACTTACACATTTGATATGATATCACACAAAATCAGATTATCTTGACTCTGTGCCAAGAAAATAAGTGACATCACACCATAAACATCTGGTATGATACCACAAAAAGTAATATGATACATGGATCACACATTCTGTGATATCACAAAACCGACATCTGGTATGATACCACACAAAGTCACATTGTCCCGACACAGGGATCAAACATTCTGTGATGTCACTCCATAGACCTCTGGTAGGATACCACACAAAGTAATATGACACATGGATCAAACATTCTGTGATATCACACAATAGAGACCTGGTATAATACCACACAAAGTCACATAATCCTGACACTAGTCCCAAACATTTTGTGCTTAACAATTTTAGGATCTAGTGGTGCTTTTGAAAGAGAGAGGGTTCAGTTCTGCTATGTTTTCTGCACGTACTCGAATAGTGTTTTTTTAGTTTAACATGTTTCAAACATACTCCGAGTGTGAAATATAATTATGCATAATTCCTTCTGTTGAAATTTGAAACAAACTTACTAGTAATAAGCTATACAAAACTAACCATGGATCAATATTTCTTAAGTATGTACCAAATATCTAATTTATCCAATGTTGTACTTTCGCAATTTGTTGTTACCTTTCCAGAATGATTCAGTGTGTCCGTGTTACGCATTACTTATCTTATGGATCACATGCACCATTTCTTTCCTCAATTATGTATAAAATATAAAGATCACATCCAACATTGAAATTAAACGTGTTTACGTGGCACTATCTTTTTGTCCTCAATAAGTGTGTAAAGCAGTAATATAAACTCACTACGGTTTCTTAGTATGAGACTAAACTGCCATCTGAGATATTATCACCGGTATTTCCACGTTAGGCTAGAACATGTATGTTTTTTTTTCATATCCAAAATGGCTGATTTTCTTCAAACCTACTTTCTTAATCGCTTCCACGAACTTACACTTAAATCGATAAATCGGTTCGTATTTAAACAATATACATGTGGTTTACATTTATATCAACCTTATCTGATGCGTAAGGAAAAATGTCACTTTTATAACGCTATTATTCCCATATCCAACTCGTTTTATCACTTCCATGAAGTAACTCGTTTATAGCGATAGTAGTTTACCAATAGCATATTAACTGGAGAACGCAAATATTACGTTCCCAAATGGATCTTAGTCAATGCCATTACTATAGCGGGTAAAAGTGCATAAAGCAGGGATTATCCAGTTCAGTGAGTTCTGCAAGAGCTATGCTCAGGATTTAAAAAAGATACATATTGCCACTGCCATTTGACCAAATTTCATATCAGAAGCCTCTATAATCTTGATCTTTATATTTTGTGGCGGCGTATTATGTGGCGGCATTGGTACTCCTGTTAATTCTAGATATCTATCAACAATCTTATCATATGAACATTAACATATAGCAACAATGTTAATCTGTTAAATAAATTCTAGATGTTTTAAAAATGACTTATTTTTAGGATTAACTAATATGAATTTAATTTTACTTAATCTATGACACTTAGTATATTGCCATGTCTTCTCGTAACGTTTAGTTTCGGTTTGTAATTTTTCTCTTATTTTCATCCCATTTTTTGTTTAGGGTAATAGTATATCCATTGAAATGCTTTCACTTAGCTAAAGTGTGGGTACAATGTGATGACGTCAAAAAGAGTGGATTACAGAAAAAAACACACGGCAAAAGAGTGTGTTACAGAATTTAACAAATGTCATTTTCTTATCGTCCAATTAGATGCTGGTATTTGTTTTTAATCACATTGGAATATAACGCGTAGTTTTTTTTTGGACTATACAACCACATAACTCAAACTTATTTGAAGCTGAGTCGCTAGTGAAAGTGCTAAATAGCTTAGTTCAAAGTTGCCTTTAACTACACGATATACTCACTCGGGCTCCAGCCTCGTGACTATATCGGGAGCTTCCGTGGCCGAGAGGGTAATGTCGTTGACTTTAACACTCACTCAGCCCCAAACAGCGTTGGTTCGGTCATTCAGATTTTCATGTGAGGAAGCCTTCCAGTTGTCTTGTGGTAGGTCGGTTGTTATAACCGGATGCCTCTGTTTATTCGGGGTATTCCTTCACCTTCAATTAGTAGGGTGTCCTTATTTGACTGAAATACTGTCGCAGCGACGGTAAACTAAAACGAATGTAACTCAGTCAATCGTCAACAGTGCTAAATAGCTTAGTTCAAAGTTGCCTTTTACTACACGATATACTCACCTTTTACAACTCTTTTTTTGCATCCAACGGACATAGTTTCAAAGGTCAGTTCAGTGGCTATACCCACACTTTTTTGTGATTAATGTATTTGATACTGATGCCAACGAAACGATGCGTTTACTGTATACAAGTAATATATACATGATAATATACCTACTATCAGTGTACTAGACTTCCTTTTCTTTAACATTCTTTATATTATGTCAGTATGGACGATGTTTTCTCCCAATGGAGCCGCATATTTAAAAGAGGGAGAGCAACGACCGTTATAATTGTGAAATAAAATCGTGTAATATGTTCGAAAAAACAACAACATTTATACATCAGTTACTTGTATTAACTGATGTATAAAAAGCAAGATTCAAAATACGCAAGTCTTCTGTTGTTATTTAAACTGAAATTCGACACATTTAATAGGAATCTGATAACTGCTCCCTAAGTGCGTAGGCCATGGGTTTAAAAACTTGGTTAACGGACCTTGCAAGCAACCTGATTCATTAAAGTTCAGAAAAAAATGTATTGAAAGATGTTTTGAAAACTAACAATATTCAGAACTTTAGATACATGACCTCAACTTGAAAAATAAATGAAACCGTATTTTAATAAATCACATAACAGCATAATGTAGTAAGTGTAGAAAACACAAACACTATACACTATATCGGACAATACGCTGAATGCTTGACAATATCTTCATAATGTGGCGCTTTTCAATTTGAAATACCATAAAATTAAGAATAACTAAGGTACATTTGAATAACATACATTGTCTGTTCGATGATAAAATGAAACATTACCTTAAAGGAATATAGAAAATACGCCCAATTATTAAGAAAGCAAAATATAGAGTTGCTTCAATACATTTTGCCGCAAAAATTGGTTATAACTATAATATTTTAATAGGAATTTCGGTGGAGTTGAAAAAACAAAATGTCATAATTGAATTGTCGATATATTCTTTAAACGAATATTCAAAATAATGAGGAGAAATTGCAACAGTAATTTCGTCTTTATTCATTAGACATTTTTTCTCTCATCAAATTTATTATATAAAGCAAAAACGGTTGTGATACTTAAGGTGGCATAAAGGGGGCATGGACGATATTTTTAATATCGCGTGCGCACGTGATAGCTACTACGTGCGCACTCGGTAGCTACTACGTGCGAACGTGGTAACTATCACGTTCGCACGTAGTAGTTAGGACGTTCGCACACTGTAGTTATCACGTCCAATCACTTGGTTTTAATTCATTACCATAATTCACATTCTTGCATGAGAGGATATATCCCAATGCAAGTACCTGCGACATGGTTTTGCAGTTGCATGTTTCTAAAGAACGTGAACAGTTCAAATCCTATATGGCGTTTGGGCTGTCAAATTCACTAGAATTTTGATTAGCATGATTTGTTTATCAACAAGTAATTTGATAAATGTCTGGATATCTATGTGAAGCATCACCTAAGTTTGAAGCACTCAAACCCATCGTCAACACTTTATTTTTTTCACTTGATATCTTTATTTCTTTAATAATATAGATTTAACTTCAAGACAATGTTAATATCCACGAAATAAAATATTTGAAATCAATGTTTATGGCTGTCAGATTTAAAAGGATATGAGTATATTTAATCCGTATTTCTTAGAATTATTCTTTTGAATTATCGAAGCTAAATTTTCACTTTATATACTCGCATCGGTCATTCACATCATTTTAACTCACTTAATTAGAAGCAATGTTTATGGCTACAAGGCCTACGCCAAATTTAATTATATCGAAAATGCAAAGGGCAGTGAGATCCAGTCGTAAGTTACATTTTATGACAGTGTAACTGTATTTTGTGGGTTCAAATACCATTTGGGGCAAGAATCTAACATAGCCTTACACGTTTCAAGTAATGGTCAAATCAAAAAACCACTGACAAAGACTCGGAGACTTCTTTAAGAAAAAAATGCTTAAACTAATAAGCAACATTTTTGGAACTTTATCTGTAGGTTTGATCATCCCAGGACAGTTTATTCACCATCGGCTAAGATAAGTATATGTATATTTATATACATTTAAACATAATTAGCACCGATACATGTTACAACACTATTGATGCGCCAGTTTACGGTGAATACATTGCTATACGGTAAATGAATTCTCTGCTACTTTCAAATTGTGTCCTATATATATTAGTCGCCTCAGGATCGTCGACCTTATATTTATATCTAATTTTTATAAACATATAAATAAATAAAACACTGTCATACTTGTCGATATAAAAGAAATGTTACTACTATCCGCAATTTTCCTTTCACTTCATTGATTTCGTCACATCTGAATGAATGTCGGTGTTCAAATTATAAGGATACTTAGTCAAGCAGAAAGATGTGTATATGAAAACTGAAAATGATTTTCTAAAAGTGAAGAAGATAAATAAACAGTCATACTTAAGGTATAGACTATGTAATGACTCCGCTACATATCGGACCTAATGGCCTTTCACGGAGATAACCAAGATTACCAAATGTTTCATTAGGGTACCTTGGTAATCTTGGAGGAGGGTAAGAGATCCAAGACAGAGTGGAACTTTATTTAAGGAGGCTCGTGAGCAAATGTGTTTGAAATTCAATGTCAGTCATTTCAGTGCTATGATTTGAAATTTCATGCAGCAGTGGGTACTAGCGTAATGTTCTAGATTTTGTCACGATTTCTCACCCTTTTAAAGACTGACTGCGTCAATCACCGAGGAAGCTTACCCGATTGTGCATGGCGTTTAAATAAATAATTACAATACCCTTTTGTGTATTTGAAGTGTACATATTAAGATCCAGTTGAAGACGCTGTAAGAGACACGGACTGGACCATCCGGATGTTGTATATTTTGACGAGTGGGTGGGTAACAACAATATGATGAATCTCTGAACGACGGGAGTAATCGAAATCTGACACCCTGTATAAGAAGTATAAACCGCCCTTAGGGCATTCTCAGATTTTACAATGATATTGTTTTACAATATTACTTGCATCCAACAACAACAACAAAAAGAATGTGCAGTGGCATACTAAATAAATGTTATTGAGAATTATTAGTGTAAGTAGGTATAGTCGCAGAAAAATAAAAAGAAGTAAGAATAGGAGGTAGTAAGTCATGTCCTTTTAAACCTATTGATACCGTTAAACCTAGTTGGTGTATGTTTTGTTTTATATTACTTTTATGTTAAGTGGTAGATAGTAGTTATAATTGTGTAAGAATGTTTAAGATTTTATTTGAAAGTTGATAATGTCGTTACTAAGTTGTTTTAAGTTGTAGTAAATTGTGTACTTCTAAAAGTAAAACTTTCCACAAACTTGATTAAGATTTAAACAAAAAGAAACTTTTTTTCAAACCGATTAAAATACTTTCACTTGGTACAAACGTATAAATACTACATTATAAATGTAGTGTACTATTACAAAATGAATAAATGAATATAGTTAAAAGAAGAAAACGGATGTTGATATTATAACAAAAAACAAGAAAGAATGAAGAAAACTAAAGTAGAAAATAGGTAGAGAAACTGAGAAATGGGAAATAAAGATACGAATAAAGGAAGACGAAGAAGGGAAACAAGATGAACAAGAAAGAAAGAAAGAAAAAACATGTTGATGTTGTAGTAAAAATGAAAGAAATAAGGAAAATAAATGAAAATAGAGAAAATGAGAAATGGAGAGGGCAATTGATTATGAATTTGTTATATTAAATTTTGTAAAATAGTTTTATTTCTCTGACAGTACGTTTCATTCTATCTAAACTTATTCTTTTTGTAGAAAATGTAAGACCTACTCTCTTGTTTTCTTGAATATATCTAAAAGAGATGCCGAGAAAGAAGAAAAGAAAAATAGTTATATACATAAATTAAGTCGAGAGAAGACAATGTAAGTTAACCCGACGGATGTGAGAAGGGTTGCGTGTCCAATTCAAAACCAGCCTATGTTACATTGATATACGAGAAATAGTCTACAATTCGGGAAACTTATGATGCCATGTGGGTGGAGGCACGTGGAAGGAAAGTTAACCTTGAATCTCAAAGAATAATCTAAAGGTTTATATAACCTACAATTACAGCCCCGAAATTGACGGGAGCATGTATTGTGACACGTTCATTTACTCCGTATTTGCGAACTGTGCGTTGAAAGTTTCAAAATCATGTTTGCATTTCGAAATCTCGAAACAAACATGTTTCTCTTAAGAAAAAAAAAGTGCTTAGAAAAAAATGCTGTCGTCGTTACCATTTGCATTTTTTACTAAACTCGAATGTTTGTGACTCCGACTATGACTATTTGAGTTTATCGTCGCTTCGAGAGTATTTCAGTCGGAGGTAGAGAAACTTGAGAATTTCTTCAATACGTCAATTGGATTGATTGCAATGATTTAATGGTGACTTATTTATGAATTACTCCTTTAAGCTTATTTCATTTTTAATCGTTTTGATTAAAATTCACATTCAAATCGTATTTTCATTTTCCGGAATGAAACCTTTATTTGCACATTTATTCCATCTCAACTTTCCTCGAAATAATGCATATTTTTAAAGACAAAAGATTATTTGCATACGAAACTGCACACACCTTAGAGGATATCCTCTGAGTACGAAATGACCAAAACTGACAACAAACCTGCAATATGAATATTTTCTTATTTGGGCAGCTTGTATAGATTAAACGTTAGTCAAATATTGTCCGGTAATATTTGCTTGGTTCTGTAAGAAACACTTTTATTGACCTCTACATTACGTATTGTTTTTTTTTTACTATATGTAGTTACCAGTATTGGTTAGATAACTTATTGGAACTTATTGACTTATGTCCTTATTAACAACCGTATTAAATTTACATCGATATTTAAACAAGTTCACCCTCACTTTCACTTATGTAAATCAGTCAATGCCGTTTATATGGCTATTGCCGTGAGATAAATTACCCGAAGGCAACCAACGCCCTTGTGTATGGCAGAGCGAGATTGGTAATCCATGTTGTCCGTGGTTGGAAAAGGAACAGATTTTCCGGATTTTCCGGCGATTTAAATACCGTCGTCATGAGGGTCGATCCAGTTTTTGAAGGGACGTCCAAACATTTTGTTTTTAGCTTATAGGGCTGAATACAGTTCAATATGTTATTTATGACCTGGGATTCAATCGGTGTCTGCCGTAAAGACTTCTATAATATACTCTGTATTTTGCGACCAGGAGTTCAATCAGTGTTTTTGACAAATCAACTATAATACCTAATGTTTCGAGTCTGCTAACAAAGAACAATGACTTGTTTCCATATGGTTTTTCATATGTTTGAACCCTTTCCCGTATACAGAGATATGAAAATGGCTTCCATCTTAGTACTTCCGGTAGACTATCTTGTTGAATGTCTGAAAACCGTTGTTGCTTAAATGTATTTGACATAGATCATAACCAGAGTGACGGAAACAGTAACTAGTGCAGTCAGATAAAGGAAATGTTAAGCAATATAATGTTGATTTTGTACGTGCCAAACAGTTGTTTTTAGCATGGAATAAACAAATACGTGTCATGCCTAAACACAAACTTTCCATACCTTAACATCTATTACTATAGACGATATAGAGAATATTTGTTTGTTTTGGTGTAAGATCGATTTATAATTTCACTGAGTGAACGTAGGAAGTCATATGCATGTTTTTATGCTCACGAATGAAATTACACATCGATCTTTCACCAAAACATTTTCTTCTTTTTTTTTCAGTGCTTTAAACGCCAGAAATTATCTGTGTTATAACTGTGATTCACAAAAACGTCAAAATTGGCGGGATTATCTCGCTTGCGTAACCTTTTTATGATGATGTCATGTATTACCAAAAACACCAGCACATATGACGCACCGATCATTTTATAGCGTAAGGTCGGGTTCAAGTTCAAGTATGAAAATTATAAAAATGGTAAATTTCACTGTTTTAATTCAGTGATTTGCCCTATAAACCACCAAAAAGCATTAATCAAGATATTTTTATATACTTTATCACTTGATATTTTATTAAAAATATTTGTGTCAAACCCGTGACATTACGTTTCGGCCCTCTTGCTATAACGAACTGTTACTTTCGCGCAAGGTCGAGGTTACTTCCCTTGCTTAGACGCTTATCAAAAACTTTTTGAAATAATTACCTGGTCCTTGTTTTCTGTGAAAAACAATATGACGTTATCTTAATATTACTTAACCTAGCAATGACATTTACGTATAGAGACATTTCGTATTTGATATAACTATATAAATGCTTAAAATGAAATTACAGAAAGGCAGATGGATTGGCAGATAAACTGACTGACTCAATGTGAACAAAATACGAAATATATAGCCAAAAGGTTTAACAATAAGAAAGGCTAACAGTCGGACGGAAATAAGAACAGGTTAATGACAAAGCATCAGTCAAACAGAAATTGCAAATAAAACAAATGTCTTATTCTCGTAAAAGACCACATGTTACGTTGTGTAATTGTCCTGTAGCCTAAATCAATAGAGTTGTGAGACCCTTACTGAACATCCGGTACTCCCATAATCCCCTCATTATTTCCTCTTTTGATCGACCGGTGTACAGCATGCTGTGTGTTCCAGACATGCAAACTGGCGTAAAAACAAAATAAATGATTCCTAAATACCGTTTATTATCGTTTATATGTTTACAGCATTCAAAATTGATTCTTGTGTTCCTTCATCGTACTTTTCCCTGATTATAGTTTTCCCCTGCCCTTATTTTTTTTTCACGCATGCCTCCAATATTGGGCATGCATGCATGTCTCGTCTATAATCTTTAGTTCAATTAAGACGTGGTTACATATTTCCATAAGTAATAATTATTATTGCAGATTTTCGGTAAATCGATCAATTTTATGGTTCCTTTAATTTGCATATATATATATATATATATATATATATATATATATATATATATACAAAAAGCACAAAAGAAACTGACGAACAAACTAACAATAATGTTGCCAAGTGCACGTATGTATTCTAATGAATGGAAATATAAAGAAATGTTTATTAAATAAAGAAAAGAAAAGAAAAAAAAACGCTTTAAACTGTACATCATTGTTATGAAATCCATTCATAATTTTTGGTCGTAGTAGATTGCATTGCGCATGCGTTATCATGTTTTCACCATTTTTTTATCTATTGTTTTTATAAATAAAGAACACACATTTGGACCTACACGCTATGCATACCTGATGAAAAATACAATGAGAGAGAGAGAGAGAGAGAGAAGGGGGAGAACAGAGAGACAGAGTGTGTGTGTGTGGTATAATTTATAATTACCTTTTTTCTTAGCTTCATTATTCCATTGTAACGCAACATCTATTTATTTTTAAATCACTCAATATTCCAAAAGTGTTTTGAACAAGAATCTAATTTTGGAATGCTTTTTACCTTACACTTTTCTGCTGTTCTCTCTGATTATTATATAGATATACTGAATAATTTCCAACAAGGTGCAGAAATGTAAAATCCCCACATGTAATTTCTTCCAAATAGGTTTTCATTCGACACACCGAATAAGTGGGTATCGGATTTTGTCCTGCTTGATTCGTTATAGTTGGACCAAATCTTGACGAATAAATAATGACCACTGTGATGAATCCGACCAAACTTCGCGCATTATAAAAACCCCAAACTATATAAACCAGGGGATAAAGAAAGTATCGTTCTAAGCTTTTTTGCATGGCCATTCATTTAGCACAAGCTCGAGCGTATAGATAAAGCAATATATATCCGGAAACTATGTATCAAAGTGGAATAACTGTGGATGGAAATTACTACAACAGCAAATGCGTATGTAAGGGTTATCTCCCTTTACTCGAGTATGATGTTATTCAGAGATCGTCCGATAGTACACCATGGACAATAATCATGCATTTTAACATGGAAGCGTTATTTCATTTTATTGGTATAAATTTACTTATCACGTGTTTTATGTCTTAAGTTGTCAGCTAATTTTACCGCTCCGGCAGCCTTGTAATTGAAACGAAACTAAGTAGAATAATTGTAGGATGCACTAAACAATGTAAAGGTGTACTTTCAGACTTAAGCGAGGAATCAAGATAGTTTTTAAATGACCGAATAGAGTTAGAAGAATAAGTCATCCTGACTAAAATCTTAAATCTGTGTTTCTCTAAAGAATTTATTGAGCGCATTTCAAATCATACGATAAAAATATTTAAATACCTTTTGAGTCCCAGAAGTGTCACAGTGGAATCAGGGAGAACGATATAATTTGTTTTTCTTAATAGCATCGTTTACAAATGTGAATACCCGACTTCCCGATGTATTTTTGATCTGCATTTTTTTCTCGATAACTGATAAAACCTGTATGTAATATGTTTTAAATGATAAAAACTTAAAAGGAGACTGAAACTTATATTTGTTCATGAATGTTCCAACCTGGGTTTAGATAACCAATATCCCGTGGTTGACTTCTTTCAAATGCTAAACTGCGAGAATACATAAATATGTACTAGTACCTAGCCTGTAATAATCGTCCTGTACAACTGACGAGTACCTAGATAGTGTAGTGGTAACATTATATTTCTCATTAATTCAACTCGGGTTCGATCCCTTGTCACGTGTATGAAAAGTTAGGTCGACTGTCATGGCATATGGGTTTTGTCCTTTCGTCCTTGTGCTTAGGTCTTCAGCAATTGTTAATACCCTATATATTCAATATTCGTCAAAATAATCATTAAGTAGAGCATCTCTCTCTTTCTCGCTCTCCCTTTCTCACTACAACCAAGCATTACTCACCAAGACTTGACATTATCAGTATAACAAGAAGCCATTGTAAAACATGTATTTAATAATCGTATTTATTTACATGCAAGTAATCAAAATAAATAAAACTATCATAATACGTAGTTTCTGTACGATAATCCTGAAACAATTCTGCACATAATTTGTACTAAGTATTTGCTTAATGCTGACATACTAGTGATTTTCTGCATAGAGTTTTCACACACACACAGAATCGGACACTATGCATTAGTCAATAGTTTTTTCTTATGTGGATAATTTATCATTCATATATTTTACTATTTATTTTTTATTATAACAAGAGGGAATTTTAGTACTAAAATGATGCATAAAACAGCAACCCTCACTGAACAAATTAAAATGGCTACAAATGTCACTAAATAATATAGACATCTAAACTTTGATGAAAGGTAGTACAAAAATGGTAAGGGCTTAAGATTATAAGTTTACTAGAATTATATGGAATATATAACTTTAACAGTAAACAAAGACGACCATGATGGCCCTGAATCGCTCACCTGAGAAATATTGCCTCCATTGCCTTTTATAACACAGTCATACTGAATACATTTGCTGAGTACAGCAAATAAAATTCCACACAAAAACTGTACCTGTGATCCAAATTTTGATGGCTTAAGCTATAAAATTAAGTGACACCTAGGGTGGGACCAATTTTGACCCAAGAGCCATGATTTGAAAACTTTCAATTGGTTTACAAGGCCATGTAACATACAAAAATATCTAAACCCATGATCTTGTGGTGTCTGAAAAGAAGATCATTTAAAGACTCCCCTATATAAGTCTATTTATAATCAAGTGACCCCTGGGGCGGAGCCAATTCTGAGCCATGATTTGAACAAACTTTGTAGATGTCCATAAAGCAATGTTACACACAAAATATTTAAACTCCAGGCTTTGTGGTTTCTGAGAAGAAGATTTTTCTAGATTTTCCTATATAAGCCTATGTAAAATCTAGTGACCCTGGCTGGTGTCAATTTTGAACCCAGTGCCATGATTTGAACCAATATGGTAGATACTCATAAGGTTATTTTACACACAAAATATTTTAACTCCTTTTGGTTTCTAAAGGGAAAAGATTTTTCTGTTGTTTTTTTCTCTAAGCACGTCTATGTTTCATCAATTGACCCCTGGGGCGGAGCCAATTTTGACCCCAGGGAAATAATTTGAACAAACATTGAAGAGACCCACTAGACAATGCTACACACCAAATATCTAAACTCAAGGCTTTGTGGTTTCTGAGAAGAAGATTTTTCTAATTCTTTTCCTATATAAGCCTATGTAAAATCAAGTGACCTCTAGGAGCGGAGCCAATTTTGACCCCAGGGCCATAATTTGAACATGGTAAAGATCTACTAGACAATGCTTCACACCAAATATCTTATCTCCAGGCCTTGTGGTTTCTGAGAAGATTTTCATAGTTTCTTTCTTATATAAGCCTATGTAAAATCAAGTGACCCCTGGGGCGGGGCCGATTTTGACCCCAGCGTCATGATTTGAACATACTTGATAGAGGTTCACTAGGCAATGCCATACATCAAATACCTACGCCTTATGCCTTGCAGTTTTGCAGAAGACAATTTTCAAATTTTACATTTTAAAATCTATTTTTAGCTCATGTAACCTACTTTTTCAATCAATCAAAATAATAAGATTAAGTTTGTTAGAGGAAAGCATAAGGATGATTCCTTTGAAGTTTGGTCAAAATCTATTCAACGGTTTAGGAGATGTTGTTTAAAGAAAATTGTTGACCACAGACGCACGCACGCATGGACGGATAACGGACGCAGGACAAAAGGTGATCATAAAAAAATATGAACATAAAATTTCTGAAAATATCTTTCATGGAAACTAAGAATATTATCATTGAGTTTAATGCCATTGAAAACATAGGAAGGCAGAAAAATAATAAAGAAATAAGGAGAGATAAACACTACTAAAATGAGGGTTAGTTAAATGAGAACAAGATTTACATCAAGTCTCGGTGCCAGTAAAATCATCGTTCAATGAAAGTTTAAGTTGCTAGCCAATAACACACAGCTTTAGAATAAATGTTGAAAAAATACTTTTTTAATTTTGTCAATTATAATGTAAAATATGCTGTACAATTCAGGCATACGTAACACATTGATTATTCCAGAAAAAAACACCTATAAAAGGTCAATATCTGCAGAATCTTTTTAAATGAAATATACTTTCTGAACAAGATATTGTTTGTCCATAATTTGGTACTTTTCTTATTCTATCTTTTTACAGTTCTGTTTCTGTAGAGATATTTACCTTCTATATTTTTCATGACAAAATTTGTTTTGGCCTTATTCAAATACGGTGGAAAAAAAAACTGCAACGTTTGTTCTTTATCTAATATTCTGGTTCAAGACTGTCTTAATAACCAGAGTATTTTCTGTACACATTCTGCACAGATTTTCTCTGTTTTTGTCTGTATAAAGTATGCTTGCAGTCTATCCTGGCATTTACATAAAAGTTATACGTAATCTACACAAAATTCTGATAGAATTTTAACATTTCCTTTCCTGGATTATTAAAGAAGAGGACCAAGATGGCCCTGAATCGCTCACCAGAGAAAGTTTGCCTTTTACAACATAGTCATACTGAATGGAAAATCCATACAGAAGAACATCAATATCATTTTAATTCTACGCAAAAAAAGTTAAAAAAATTCAAAAAGCAAAGTTAACCAAAGCGTGGGACCAATTTGACCCCAGGGCCATGACTTGAACACTTGGTTCAGGTCCACAAGGCCATGTTACATACCACAAATCTAAACCCATAATCTTGTGGTTTCTGACAAGGATATCTTTTAAAAATCTTTCATAATATATGTAAGTTTATGCTAAATCAAGTGACCCAGGGGTTCGGCCAATTTTGATCCCAGTGCCATGATTTGAACAAACTTGGAAGATGTTACATACCAAATATCTAAACTCCAGGATTTGTATTTCTTAGAAGATTTTTCTAGATTTTCCAGTTTTAGCCTTTGAAAAATCAAGTGACCCCTGGGGTGGGGCCAATATTTTGACCCCAGTGTCATGATTTGAACATGCTTAGAAGATGTCCATAAAGCAATGTTACACACAAAATATTCAAACTCCATGTTTTGTGCTTTCTGAGAAGAAGATTGTTTCTAGATTTTCCAACTTTAGCCTATGTAAATTCAAGTGACCCGTGGGACGGGGCTAATATTGACCACAGGGGCGTGATTTGAACAAACTTGGGAGAGATCCACTAGACAAAGCTACACACCAAATATCTAAACTCCGGGACTTGTGGTTTCTGAGAAAGAATTTTTATCTATTTTTTTCCTATATAAGCCTATGTAAAATGAAATGACCCCTGGGGCGGGGCCAATTTTGACCTGAGGGCCATGATTTGAACAAACTTGGTAGAGATACACTAGATAATGCTAGACACCAAATATCTAAACTCCAGGCCATGTGGTTTCTGAGAAGAAGATACTTTCTAGTTTTTTCTTATATAAGCTTTCTTATATGAAATATCAAAAGACCCCTGGGGCGGGGCAAATTTTGACACCAGGGTCATGAACAAATTTAGTAGAGGTGCACTAGACAAAGCTATACACCAAATATCTATGCTCTAGGTCTTGCAGTTTTGCAGATGAAGATTTTCAAAGTTTGCATTTTTATTTTTTTTTAGCTTCTGTAACCTACTTTTACAACCAATCAAGATAATTTGAATAATCTTGATAGAGGGCATCATTAGGATAATTTCTGTGAAGTTTGGTCAAAATCTATACAGCGGTTTAGGAGGAGATGTTGTTTAAAGGAAATTGGTGACGCCAGATGCACGAACGCACGCATGGACGACGGACAAAATGCAATCACAACTCTCATCTAGATTCAAATTTTGTCCATGGATAGTGTAGAGGTGAACTCCTTATACATGAAATTTTGTTTTACAATGTAATAAAAAACAAACAAATACACATAACTAATATAAAAACCAATGTACATAACTAATATTAAAAACTAATATACATTACTAATATACATGTACACACACGTATGTACAATATATTTCACCGATGTATTTAATGATTCATGATGTTTGATTTAACAGAAAATTATAATACTTTTACACCAAGTACAACAATGTAATGTACAAATGAACACCATGCACGAAGCCACGCACAAACATATATAATATTTTATACTTCTTAAGAAGAAAAATAAGCAATCCTACCATTCAACAGGAGCTGTCAGAGGACAGCACGCTCGACTATTCAAAATGCCTGTTGGTAAATCAAATGAAATCTATTTCAATCCTTGCCCTTCACATACCCTGTACATAATAATAGTCAAAAATGATATACCTTGATAGTCTGATACCACTTAATATTTTTATGATGTCTAAAATCAATCCCATGCCTAGTTACTGAGACATAAGCACAATAACACTGTGCATGCAAAACTTTAACCAAAAATCCAATTAAGAAAAGGCCACTAATTTGCATCAGTCCAAAAGTTATCCTCCTTAGTTTTTGATGCCTTTGAAGACACTCCTTAACTTTCTAGTCAATTCCACAAGCAAATTCTGAGATATGAGCTGGATAGTAGCTTGATTGCAAAAAAAAATAACCAAAATTCTAAGTTAAAAGGGGTCATAATTTTTAAGATATTCCATCAAGTGTTATCTTCCTTTATAGTATGATACCCATAAACAGATTAAAGATGTTTCAAATCAATCCCATGCCTGAACTCTGAGACATAAGCATGAAAGTACCTTGCATGCAAAACGTTTACCAAAATTTCTAAGGTAAAAAAAGGGGCAATAATTTGTAACAAATTCCATCAAGAGTTATCTACCATGAAAGTAGTATACCTCTAAACATATTAAAGATGTTTCAAATCAATCACATGCCTGGATACTGAGATATTAGCATAAAAGTATCTTGCATGCAAAACTTTAACTAAAATTTCTAAGTTAAAAAGGGGCAATAATTTGTAACATAATATATCAAGAGTTATCAACCATGAAAGTACGATACCCCTAAACATATTAAAGACGTTTCAAATCAATTGCATGCCTGGATACTGAGATATAAGCATGAAAGTATTTTGCATGCAAAATTTTAACCAAAATTTCTACGTTAAAAAGGGGCCATAATTTGTAATATATTCCATCAAGAGTTATCTACCTTGGTTGTCTGATGCCCCTGAACATATTCATAAACTTTCAAGTCAATACCATGAATGGTCATTGAGATACAAACTAGATAGTAGTTTGCACGCAAAACTTTAACCATATTTTCTATTGCATGCAAAACTTTAACCAAAATTTCCAAGTTAAAAAGGGGCCATAGTTTGTAATATATTCCATCAAGAGTTATCTACCCTGGTTGTCTGATGCCCCTGATCATATTCATAAACTTTCAAGTCAATACCATGAATGGTTATTGAGATACAAACTAGATAGTAGTTTGCACGCAAAACTTTTACCAAATTTTCTATTGCATGCAAAACTTTAACCAAAATTTCTAAGTTAAAAAGGGGCCATAATTCATATTTAATTCAGTCAAGAGTTATCTACCTTGGTTGTCTGATGCCCCTGAACATATTTATAAACTTTCAAGTCAATACCATGAATGGTTATTGAGATATAAGGTTGATAGTAACTTGCACGCAAAACGAGCTAAAAATATGATTTAAAAACAAAGCGATTGGTGTTGAATAATTGAAATGACAGTCGAATAGTAAACTAATATGCTGCTTTACATTGATGCAGAATCAAATACACAATCTCAAATACATGCTCATAGCATGTACAAAAGGGCTAAACACTTGATGAAATAAAACAAAATGGATAAAATGTTCGAGAATTGATCAATAAATTTGGGGACACATCTAATAAGTGACACATATTTAATCTCGAAGTAAAAAAAAATAAAAAATATATCGAATAAATAGGACTGCCTTATGTCTTATTGCATCACATCACAATAAATTATATGTAATACCGCAGCTCAAATACAGCCACGACGTTAACGCCAAACTCTATATATCTCCTACCTCGCCATGGATAGAAACCTCGACATTCATCGGGAATTTATCCTGTTCTGCCCAGCATTGTTTTGGCCTTATTTTGATTTTTCGGGGAAAAAATCTGGGCAAACTTTGTTTTTTGTCTATGTTTAAAAAATGTATAAATATAATTCTGGTATGTTAATGGACCAGAATATTTTCTGTGCAGAATCTGCGCAAACTTTCTCCGATTTAGTCCGCATATAATCTGTTTACAGTCTAGCCAGTCAGTTTTATACAGTTAATTGGTAATGTACAGGTTATGGTAATTTACATTTCATTTTGATAAAATGATAACATCTATCCTGGATAATTACCAAGAATCAATTACATTTGATTTTCAATTCTGTCAATGATTAGTGTTAAGGAAAACCCTTTACATATAATTTAGATTTACAATATAATAAAATAACAAACAAATGAACATAAAAAATAGGGGGCCAAGATGGCCCTGTGTCGCTCACCTGAGTAAGATTGTTGTGTTAGGAATGATGACAAACAAGAGCTGTAAGAGGACAGCACGCTCGATTATTCAAAAAGATTGTTAGTAAATCAAATGAAATCAATTTTAAAACTTGCACTTCACATACCCTGTATAAAATAATAGTAAAAAATGATATACCTTGATAGTCTGATACCCCTTAATATTTTTATGAAGTCTAAAATCAAGCAAAATTTCTAAGTTAAAAGGGGGCCATAATTTGAAATATATTCCATCAAGTGTTATCTTCATTGAAAATATGATATCCCTAAATTTATTAAAGATGTTTCAAATCAATCCCATGCACGGATATTGAGAAATAAGCAGGAAAGTACCTTGCATGCCAAACGTTAATATTTTTTTTATGTTAAAAATGGGACATAATATGCAATATATGCAAGTGTTATCTACCTTGAAATTATGCTACCCCTAAACATATTAAAGATGTTTAAAATCAATCGCATGCCTGGATACTGAAATATAAGCATGAGAATATCTTGCATGCAAAACTTTAACCAAAATTTCTTAGTTTCAAAAGTGCCATAATTTATATGAAATTCTGTCATGAGTTATCTACCTTGGTTGTCTGATACCCCTGAACATATTCATAAACTTTCGAGTCAACACCATGAATGGTTGAGATACAAGCTGGATAGTAGCTTGCATGCAAAACTTTAACCAAATTTTCTATTGCATGCAAAACTTTAACCAAATTTTCTATTGCATGCAAAACTTAAACCAAGAGCTGCAATGCCGACGCCGAAGCAAGGGCGACTAAAAAAGCTCATATTCTTCGAATAGTCGAGCTAAAAATGAGGCATCTAATGTGTTTTTCTAACATTTGACAAAGTGGCCTAGATTTTGCTCCTACCTGAATTTTCACACAACTGGGAATTCATGCAGTCATCATTCTTATCAAGTTTAATGAAGACTGGTACAAAAATGTAGGTCCCTAGAGTGTTTACAAGATTTTTCTAAAATATGCCCTGGTGATCTACTTTTTGACCCATGTGGCGCAGTTTTGAAGACATCCGAGATTTGATGTAAACAAACATTCTAACCAAGTTACACAAAGAATAGGCTGATACTGTGGCTTCTAGAGAGTTCACAAGGTTTTTTCTAAGACTTGGCCTGGTGACCTAGTTTTTGACCCTAGGTGACTGAATTTCAAACTCATCCAAGATAGCATGTATACAAACATCCTGACCAAATTTCATGAAGATAGGGCCAAAACTGTTGCCTCTAGAGTATTCACATGGATTTTCTAAGATTTTTATGATATGACTTAGTGATGTTTTTGACCCAACATGACCAAATTTCAAACTCATCCGGCATAGCATAAAGACGAACATCCTGACAAAGTTTCATAAAGATTGTTCCAAAAATATGGCCTCAAGTATGTTCACAAGGTTTTTCTAATATTTGATCTGGTGACCTAGTTTTTAATCCCACATGACAAATTTTCAAACACTTCCGTAATAGAATGTAGACAAACATACTGACCAAATTTCAAGAGGATTGGACTGAAACTATTGCTTCTAGTGTTCACAATGTTTTTATAAGATTTGACCTGGTGACCTAGTTTTTGACCCCATGTGAGCGATTTTCGAAATCATCCAAGACATCATGAAGACAAACATCCTGACTAAATCTAATGAGGATTGGGCTATAACTGTGGCCTCTTGAGTGTTAATGTTTTCTAATATCTGACCTGGTGACCTAGTTTTTAAACCCACATAACCCAATTGGAACTCTTCCGAGATAACATTTAGCCAAATATCCTAACCAAGTTTCATGAAGATTGGGCCAAAACTGTGGCCTCTATAGTATTCACAATGTTTTTCTAAGACTTGACCTGGTAACCTAATTTTTGACCCCATGTAACCCACTTTCGAAGTCTTCCAAGATATCATGTAGACAAACAACCTGACCATATCTAATGAAGATTGGGTTATAACTGTGGCCTCTAGAGTGTTCACAATGATTTTATAAGATTGTTTCTGGTGACCTAGTTTATGAACCCACGTGACCAATTTTCGAACTTATCCAAGACATCATGAAGAAAAATGTCTTGACCAAATCTAATGAAGATTGGGCTATAACTGTGGCCTCTTGGGTGTTCACAAGTTTTTTTTAGAATATTTGACCTGGTGACTTATCTCTTCCGAGATAATATTTAGACAAATATCCTGACCAAGTTTCATGAAGATTTGGCTAAAAATGAGGCTTCAAACATGTTCACAAGGTTATTCTAATATCTGACCTGGTGACCTAGTTTTTGACCCCACATGACCCATTATCGAACTCATCCGAGATATTATGTAGACAAGCATCCTGACCAAGATTCATGGAGATTGGGCCAAAACTGTGGCCTTTAGAGTGATCACAAGCAATTATTGACGACGGACGACGGAAGACAGACGAGGGACGACGGACAAAAAGCGGTCACAAAAGCTCACCCTGAGCACAAGTGCTCAGGTGAGATGAAAACATATGCCAGTATGTACATGATTTAAGATTTTATTGAAAATTAATAATACTTTTTATAAGTAGAACAATCTTCTGTCCACATGCACGCACCTAATCCCAGGCACAAACACATATAAGAAGTCCTGTCTATACTTCTCAAGAAGATATACAAGCACCTCTAAATTCAACAATATCATTTAAAATTAAAGCGATATGTGTTGTTTAATTTAAATTAGTAAAATGTTACTTTACACTGCAAGAATATGAATGAGAAACTTAATGTCAAATGCTCATAGTAAGTACATCAAGGCTTCTGGTTAAACACTTGATATTCTGTTTACAAAACTAAAATGGATAAAACTGTTGTGCCAGCTTCGTCAGATCACCGGTAATTGTTTGTGTTCGATGAAGGAAAAATGCTCATAGTAAGTACATCAAGGCTTCTGGTTAAACACTTGATATTCTGTTTACCAAGGTCATCGCCATAACTTAGACTGGTGAATGTAATAAGCATTATAGTTGTATCGTTGTTAACCATATAGGAATAATATGTAAGCGGCTAGGTAGCTCCTTCGGTAGAGCATTCGCCCTCTCAGCGAAAGGCCCCGGGTTCTAGTCCCGGTCAAATTGTATATTTGTCCCTGTTGTGAGTTATCGATACCGTGACAAACAAATATTGATTTATTTTAAAAACGTAAGAACGAGTAAATGAGAACATCTTCTAAATCCGGGGGCCTCTGTGGACGAGAGGGTCAAGTCGTTGACACTCACTCTGCCCCTCACCTCGTGGGTTCGAATCCCGGCATGGTCATTCGGATTTCCATGAGGAATCTTCGGTAGCTTAGGGAGGTCGTGGTTCTACCCGGATTCATCTGTGCATTCGGATCTTCCTCAACCTAACATCGCTATATGATTTCTACTACTACTGCTACATTAAAACCAGTAAAACGTCTACCACAGCCACGACAACTGCGGACTGCTATTTCCTCTATAGCTGCTACTTATGGTGGCTGATTTCTGCCATTTCGTGTTGTCGTGTCTTCGCCCCGAAAGGCGAAATAACGAAAACATGCCATATTGTCGTTATTTCGCCTGTCGCCTTTCGGGGCGAAGACATGACAACACGAAACATATCAGGCGAAATAACAAATTTAACAGGCGAAGGACGAAAAGTTTCGCCTTTGAATGTTTGTATCCGCGGTCGAACCTTTCGTGTTGGCGCCCTTTGTTTGTCTGTCTTTCGTCTTCGCCCCGAAACGCGAAGAATAACGAAAACATGCCATATGTCGTACGTTATTTCGCTGTCGCCTTTCGGGCGAAGACATGACAACACGAACATCTCAGCGAAATAACGAAATTTTAACAGGCGAAAGGACGATAAGTTTCGCCTTTGAATGTTTAGTGTCCACGGGTCGAAACTTTGTTGGCGCCCTTGTTTGTGTGTCTTCGCCCCGAAACGCGAAAGGCGAAATAACACAATGTTGCAGATTTCGTGTTGTCGTCCTTTCGCCTCGAAAGGCGAACGTCGAAAATAACGAAAAATGACAAAGCTTCGGGATTTGCCTTCCGTAGACATGCGCAAATGTTTACACATATGCATACTTGCTGTAAATATCAACATTGCGAGGTGAAGAGTAGCTTTTTTTCACTGCAGCAGAATAGTTATGCGCGATTATATCCTTTTTAGTTATAAAATTGATGTTTTAATAACACATTATATGTAGATTGCTTACGTATAAGTATAAATTTATGTCTACCGGAAGGCGAAACACGAAACGTACAGTCATTTTCGTTATTTCGACTCGCCTTCGAGGCAAAAGGACGACAACACGAAATCTGCAAATTGTCGTTATTTCGCCTTTCGCTTTCGGGCGAAGACACGAACACAACACAAACAAAGGGCGCCAATACGAAAATTTCACACGCGGACAACGAAACATTCAGCTTGCGAAATTTTCGTACCTCGCTGAAAATTCGTATTTCACCTGAGATGTTGTGTTGTCGTGTCTTCGCCCCGAAAGACAGCGAAATAACGACAATATGCCATATTTCTTATTTCGCCTTTCGCTTTCGGGACGAAGACACGACAAACAAACGCCAACATATAAGGTTCGAACCTGACGATACATAACATCAAAGGCGAAACTTTTCGTTCCATTTGCCACGTCAAACTTTCGTATTCGCCTGAGATGTTTTCGTGTTGTCGTGTCTTCGCCCCGAAAGGCGACAGGCGAAATAACGACAATTGCATGTTTCGTTATTTCGCCTTTCGGGTCGAAAGCACAACGACACACGAAATGGCAGAAACACGACCATAGCTACTACTACCATTGTTCTTACTGGAAATCAGCTCCAATACCACCACTTTTATTACTGTTGCTAGCTTACGAAAACTTTTGTATACAACATATAGTTTATTTGATGGTGATGTTTTTTGATACTGAAAATCTGATAACTGAAAAGAAACAGTCCCTATTATTTTCCTACTGCGATTACTCTATCCACCACACTACAATATTGCTACTGAACTATTCATTAAATATTACTAACTACCATCATCAATACTTCGCTACTACGTTCCCGCTTTCGCAGCAGCTACTATTTACTACTACACACCTACAAATTGCCATTATAACAACATAACTAACCACTACTATTACTACTACCACCACAATTGCATAACTACTACACATTAACTACACTACTTCTAACTAGTACTGCTCTACTACTATTACTACTACTGTCTACTTACTACTATTACTACTAAAGCTGCTGCTGAGTGCTTGATATAAAACTGAACTACATACAGTACCAACATTCACCTACTGCATTTTTTACAGAAAATACTACGTACACTAAAACAACGACAACTATTACTAATACTATAACGTCTACTGCTCTGTATGCTGTGCTACGCTATGTATGATGATATTATTCAAATACTACCACCAACGTCACTCCTATCATTTTAATACATAAATACTACGTACACTAAACAACGACAACAACTGTACTACCACAACGTTCACTCCTATCATTATTATTACGATAAATACACGTAACTAAACAACGACAACAACTGTTACTACCACCAACGTCACTCCTATCATTAATAATCAAAATACTTACGTACACTAAAATCAACGACAACAACTGTTACTACCACCAACGTCACTCCTATCATTATTAATACGATAAATACTACGTACACTAAACAACGACAACAACTGTTACTACCACAACGTCACTCTATATTATTAATACGATAAATACTACGTACACTAAAACAACGACAACAACTGTTACTACCACCAACGTTACTCCTATCATTATTAATACGATAAATTACTACGTACACTATAAACAACGACAAACTGTACTTACACAACAATCACTCCTATCATTATTAATACGATAATATACGTACACTAAAACAACGACAACAACTGTTACTACCACCAACGTCACTCCTATCATTATTAATACGATAAATACTACGTACACTAAACACACACAACAACTGTTACTACCACCACGTCACTTCCTATCATTTTTTATACGATAAATACTACGTACACTAAAAAACACAACTTTACCCCACGCACTCTTCTATTACTAAATACTACTACACTAAACATAGAATAAACTGTAACCACAACTCACTCCTATCATTATTAATACGATAAATACTAGTACACTAAAACAACGACAACAACTGTTACTACCACCAACATTACTCCTATCATTATTATTACGATAAATACTACGTACACTAAAAACGACAACAATGTTACTACCACAACGTCACTCCTATCATTATTAATACATAAATACTAGTACACTAAAAAACGACAACAACTGTTACTACACCAAACGTCATCCTATCATTATTATACGATTAAATACTACGTACACTAAAACAACGACAACAACTGTTACTACCACACGTATCCTATCATTATTAATACAAAATACATAGCACATAAGAACAATCGATACAATGGTTACTACGCACCAAAGGTCAACTCCTATCATATTAATACGATAAATACTCGTACACTTAGACAAGATACGAAATTGTTACTACACAAGCATCCTTCATTTTATACGTAAATACTTATCAACAAAAAGCAAATTCATCCTATATTTGTATAGTAAATAACACAATGTTATACACAACGTACTATGTATCATATATTAAGTAAAATATCTACGAAGGCAAAACGAAAACGTTACAAGTCATTCATTATTAATACGATAAATACTATACCTAAAACACTACAACATGTATGCTACTTACCACAGTCACTCCTATCCTTGATTATACAGATAAAATACTACGTTACACTAAAAAAGACAACAATGTTACTACACCAACGTCACTCCTATATTATTAATACGTAAATACTACGCTACCATATAACAACTACAACACTGTTACTACCACAATATCCTATCATTTAATTACAGAAAATACTACGTACACTAAAACAACGACAACAACTTTACTACACAACTATACCTACTGATTATACGATAAATACTAGCTACACTAAACATCGCAAATAACTACTTCATTACTACCACCAACGTCACTCCTATCATTATTAATACGATAAATACTACGTACACTAAAACAACGACAACAACTGTTACTACCAACAACGTCACTCCTATCATTATTAATACGATAAATACTACGTACACTAAAACAACGACAACAACTGTTACTACCACCAACGTCACTCCTATCATTATTAATACGATAAATACTACATACACTAAAACAACGACAACAACTGTTACTACCACCAACGTCACTCCTATCATTATTAATACGATAAATACTACGTACACTAAAACAACGACAACAACTGTTACTACCACCAACGTCACTCCTATCATTATTAATAATAATAAATAAAAAACGACAACAACTGTTACTACCACCAACGCACTCCTATCATTATTAAAACGATGAATACTATGTACTCTAAAACAACGACAACAACTGTTACTACCACCAACGACACTCCTATCATTATTAATACGATAAATACTATGTACACTAAAACAACGACAACTGTTACTACCACCAACGACACTCCTATCATTATTAATACGATAAATACTAAACGTCACTCTATCATTTTTAAGATAAATACTACTACACTAAAACAACACAACAACTGTTACTACCACCAACGTCACTCCTACCATTATTAATACGATAAATACTATGTACACTAAAACAACAACAACTGTTACTACCACCAACGTCACTCCTATCATTATTAATACGATAAATACTATGTACTCTAAAACAACAACAAAACTGTTACTACCACCAACGACACTCCTATCATTATTAATACGATAAATACTATGTACACTAAAACAACAACACTGTTACTACCACACACTCCTATCATTATTAATACGATAAATACTACGTACACTAAAACAACGACAACAACTGTTACTACCACCAACGACACTCCTATCATTATTAATACGATAAATACTATGTACTCTAAAACAACAACAACAACTGTTACTACCACCAACGTCACTCCTATCATTATTAATACGATAAATACTACGTACACTAAAACAACGACAACAACTGTTACTACCACCAACGTCACTCCTATCATTATTAATACGATAAATACTACGTACACTAAAACAACGACAACAACTGTTACTACCACCAACGTCACTCCTATCATTATTAATACGATAAATACTACGTACACTAAAACAACGACAACAACTGTTACTACCACCAACGACACTCCTATCATTATTAATACGATAAATACTACGTACACTAAAACAACGACAACAACTGTTACTACCACCAACGTCACTCCTATCATTATTAATACGATAAATACTACGTACACTAAAACAACGACAACAACTGTTACTACAATACTACGTACACTAAAACAACGACAACAACTGTTACTACCACCAACGTCACTCCTATCATTATTAATACGATAAATACTATGTACTCTAAAACAACAACAACAACTGTTACTACCACCAACGTCACTCCTATCATTATTAATACGATAAATACTACGTACTCTAAAACAACAACAACAACTGTTACTACCACCAACGTCACTCCTATCATTATTAATACGATAAATACTATGTACTCTAAAACAACGACAACAACTGTTACTACCACCAACGACACTCCTATCATTATTAATACGATAAATACTATGTACACTAAAACAACGACAACAACTGTTACTACCACCAACGACACTCCTATCATTATTAATACGATAAATACTACGTACACTAAAACAACGACAACAACTGTTACTACCACCAACGACACTCCTATCATTATTAATACGATAAATACTATGTACTCTAAAACAACGACAACAACTGTTACTACCACCAACGACACTCCTATCATTATTAATACGATAAATACTACGTACACTAAAACAACGACAACAACTGTTACTACCACCAACGACACTCCTATCATTATTAATACGATAAATACTATGTACTCTAAAACAACAACAACTGTTACTACCACCAACGTCACTCCTATCATTATTAATACGATAAATACTATGTACACTATAACAACGACAACAACTGTTACTACCACCAACGACACTCCTATCATTATTAATACAATAAATACTACGTACACTAAAACAACAACAACTACTGTTACTACCACCAACTTCACTCCTATCATTATTAATACGATAAATACTACGTACACTAAAACAACGACAACAACTGTTACTACCACCAACGACACTCCTATCATTATTAATACATAAATACTACGTACATTATTAATACGATAAATACTAGGTACTCTAAAACAACACAACACTGTTACTACCACCAACTCACTCCTATCATTATTAATACATAAATACTACGTACTCTAAAACAACGACAACAACTGTTACTACCACCAACGTCACTCCTATCATTATTAATACGATAAATACTACGTACACTAAAACAACGACAACAACTGTTACTACCACCAACGTCACTCCTATCATTATTAATACGATAAATACTATGTACTCTAAAACAGCAACAACAACTGTTACTAATACTGCAACTATTATGATATCACAAGAAATATTATACACTAAAACAACTATACTTACTACTCTAGTATTTTTACCATCAATACCACAATAAATACTACTATGAACACTACTATCGCTTCCAATACCGACACCGTCAGTTCTACCACCACCATAACTTCTGGCTCTGGTGCTATGTTTATGTGGGAAAAAATGTTATCTACCTTGTATAGTTCACTCGGTCTCATTTCCAGCTTGTGATCTTCCTGTAAAACGATAAGATCAATATTATTGTCTTGACAAATAAATTAAGCAGAAAGTAACTAACTTATAGAAAATAACAAGTAACACTTTAAAATAAATGATGACTGTTTCAATGATGTGTATTTTTTTTAAAGAAAGGTCAGGAATTTCACAGACATTTCAAGAACAATGAAGGCTGAAATGAGTACTTCAAACAATAACAACAACAATAACAACAACCAAATGATAATGGGTCAAATCATCATCAGCTGCATATCATGACTGTTTTTCATTCACAGTTTGAGGAAATAATTTGGACATCATCATCAAAATCACAAAATTACATATTAATACCCCCCCCCCCAAAAAGGAACCATATTTTAGGTGTTTTTTTTCTTCATAAAAATGAGTAGACTATATATACCAAATAAATATATACATGTATTCTATAATGATCTTAATAAAATTAATGATCGATAAAATAATGAAAATTTATGAAAAATGTGTTTCATTTAAAAAAAAAAGAATATTCAAAATGGCGACTGCCGAGTGAAAAACAAATAAAAAACTATTAAAAATAAATTTAAATAATTATATAAAAACTGAATGATGAATGATTAATAAATAAATGCATACAAAATAACAGGTAAGGAAATAAAACAATACAAACTGAGAGATGATAATAATCCTTTACGAAGTGAAAGAATGAACAATGAAAGAACAAACAAAATGGCGGCTACTGATTGAAAACAAAATTGTTATTTAAATTAAATCCAGTAAATAACGTGATTAAGAAAAAAAAAAAAATTTTTAATGAAAGAAAATCAAATTAACTGCTTATTGGAAACATACATTTTGATTGTGATGAAGAATAAAATAGATAAATAAATAAATAAATAAATAAATAAATAAATAAATAATGATAAGTGCCTAAAGAATGAAAGAAAGAAAAGAAAGAACATTCAAGATGGCGGCTGTGATATAAATATGTAGTAAAGTCTTACCTTCAGTTCTCCGTCAGCTGGAATTCCTGCACGTGATCACTGTAATCGCCCACGTACATTCGGTCTCCCTCGGGACTGAGGCCGATGGCCCAGGGATTCTCACACATACCGTCTTCCTTCCCCAGGATCTGTGTGGACCGGTCACCTGTAGCGGCCACAAGATGGACGGTTCTATCCCCACAACAGACAAACACTGACCCCGCCCAGTCCACTGTAACACCTTGGGGATTGACCAGTCCCTCCAACTTGGTCATCACTGACCAGTCACGTGAACTAATACTGGTCAGTGTGTTGTTCCCGAAGTCTGAAACATATAATATCCCGGAACCAGGACTGACCGCGAGGTGCCATGGTTTACGAAACAGTTGAGCCCCGCCATGATCTGTCTTGAGTCTCCTCAGGACTTGTCCGTCCATGTCCAGAATCTCAACTTTCCCCGTGAAGAAAACATAACTCACCGCGAGTTTCCTGTCCTGAGTGACCTGGATTCCCCGACACCGATCTTCAACAGAGATGACCTTGTTCGTGTCCGTGATCTGGTCATTGGTCACTCTGATGTAACGTAGACTTCTGGCAACAGGCATGGTAACGATGAGGTCACGAGTTGTTGATTCCTCGGTGACGTCACGAGGCACGAGTGCCGTGTCCCAGGGACCGGAGGGGAGGCTGATCTGAGACACGATTTCGTTACGTTTTGTGTCGACAAGTTTGACAGATTCGTTCAAGAAGTCACAGAGGACGACTTTGTCCTGATCCAGAACACAGATACCTGAGATACAACATGTCTCCTTGTCTGACTTACTTTTCACTTTTATATCCCTCACGTGTTTTACTTTCAACTTGAAGTCATGTCGCCGCACGTGCAGCTTCCCGAGGGTCCTTATTGTGTCCACGTCCGGCTCAAACCTGTACCTCGAGACCCCGTTCTTTGAATGTATTGACTCGATCTCCGACTGAATCTCCGCCATTTTCTTCTCAGTTTTTTTCATAGCGACAAACAGTTTATTATATTGTTTTTTATTTAATTTTTCATCGAGTTCTGAAGACAGTTTCTGTAGGACGGTTTCCATGGTTACACAATTCTTGGATATTTTGTCCATTACTGATATGTCGCTTACGGCTATTTGATCAATTTCTCGCTCTAAAGACAGTTCCAGTTTATCAAAGAATTTTACTAATTCCTCCTTCATGTATCGAACCTGCGACCTCGTCTCCTCTTTAAGATGTTCAATTTCGGACCTGTTTACTTCTGCTGTTTCTTTGTTTTTCTTCACTCTCTCAATCAATTCCGACATGTTGTCACAGAGAGAGGAAAACTCCCGACTGTTTCCAATGTCTTTTGTCTCGTCGGGAATGAAACTTACACCACAATTTCCATGATTTAAAGTCACACACACAGAACAGATAACGTCTTTGTGTTTCTTACAGTAATACTCTAACAAGTGTCCATGTTTCTCACATTGTTCAGTTAATGGGTCACGTGGTACAATCTTATCCTTTGGCATGGACACTTGATCTAACATCACGTGGTCTTTCAACACCAAAGGGACACAGTGAACTTTAAAACAACTCTCGCACAAGTGATGTTTACAAGTGTCGCAGAAGCCGTATGCAGACCTGGATTTTCCGCCAACACTACAAGGATAACAGAGGAGAGGATCACATTCCTCGGACAGGTTTGTGGCTTCAGCCATGGTCAGGTCTTTGTTGAAGATGATCAGACGTCAATATTCGGTAGACGGGAATACGTCAGAATGCACAGTATCTGTAAATGGAAATGAAAAAAAAACTTCAATCATACAAAAAAAAAATGTTTTAAAAAATAACATTTATTTAATTACATTTCAAACTGCACTGAATTGTATAGAAACAAAGCGAAACTTATTTTTAAAGTCAAGACTGTTTACTCATATCTACATGTATAATGGGCTTTTAACCTATAGGCGAATTTCTTTTAAGTCATTCAGATTTCTGCTATTTAGCCCAGATTTCATTCAAAGGAAATTTTCTTTGAATTCATTTATTATCCCCGAAATATGTATTCAAGTTTTCTTATTTAGATAGATATACATACCTTAAAAAATAAGCAAAAAAGAAAAAAGATTGCTGATCACAAAACAACAATGAATTACTTATTGGTTCGATTCCTCGTCACGTACGTGACAGATTACTGTGGTCAACCTTAAAGGCATGTGGGTTTTCTTCGGGCTCTCATGTTTCCTCCCATAATAATGACTACATTCGCCGCAAGCCGAGCATTCGAGATTGATTAATAGAAATTGTGAGAACCTGTTTCGTAATCAGCGTAAAATAAGTAAAGTTTAATCTTAAATTATAAAGAACATAAAGTAAAATCATTAAAAAGACACGTCGCGCTTTTGTGTCGCAAAAAAACTGCGGGTTCAGGGTTCGATTCCGTTAGGCTCAACACTCTAACGACTCATGGTAATTCTATGTGCAAAGTACTGGTCCAACCCAAACAACATATATGACAATCATGAGTTCATCTTAGTGGGTCCTTCAAAAATTAAGATGTAATAAATCATGAATGGTTGAATTGAAAAAAAGAACACAGATGGAAAGACAGGCAGATAGACAAATAGAACTAGAGGACAAACATATACATAGACAGGTAGGTAGGCAGATAGATAGACAATGGAATACATGACAGACAGACAAATACATAGATAGACAAGCGGACAGAAAGACACTCAGGCAAATAGATAGAAAGATATAAAAACAGGAAAGACAGAGAGACAATTTGAAATATACATGATAGACCGGCAGACAGACATTAAGATGCATAGATAGATAGGAAATAGGAACAGGTAGAAATGTGAAAAGGCAGATAGATTAACAAATAGGAATACAGCAGACAGATCATGTTGATAGACAGGAAGGCAGATAGATAGAGAATAGGACTACAGGGAAGACAGATACATGGATAGACAAGAAGGCAGATAGATTATCAAATAGGAATACAGGACAGACATATTGTTGGATAGACAGGAAGGCAGATAGATAGACAGATAGGACTACAGGGAAGACAGATACATGGATAGACAAGAAGGCAGATAGATGATCAAATAGGAATACAGGACAGACAGATTGTTGTTGGATAGACAGGATGGCAGATAGATAGACAGATAGGACTACAGGGCAGACAGATACATGGATAGATAGGAAGGCAGGTAGATAGAGAAATAGGACTACAGGACAGACAGATTGTTGATAGACAGATGGCAGATAGATAAAATAGGAATACAGGCAGACAGATAATGGATAGATAGGAAGGCAGATAGATAGACAGATAGGACTACAGGTAGACAGATACATGGATAGACAAGACGGCAGATAGATTATTAAACTCAGGCAACAGAATACAATGGATAGACAGGAAGGCAGATAGAGACAGATAGACTACAGGCAGACAGATACATGGATAGACAGGAAGGCAGATAGACAGATTAGACTAAAAGACTACAGGATAAAAGACAGATAACAATAGCTACAGGGCAGACAGAACAGGTGCATAGAAGGGATAATAATACAACAGACTACAGAACAGAATATTACTACATCGACAAGCATACCAGACAGTACATGTGGTGGCTTTATTAACATAACCCAGACTACAGAAGTAGAAATATAGTTATAACTCACATCAGCACATACATACAGCCCCATTGTGTGTCCATTTTATTTCCCAGCGATAACTTCCCTGTTACAAAAGAAAATAAACATAATCAAGTTATAAGCATATATCTAGATCTAACATTTATTTATCTAAATTGAAATCAAGCATTATCGACCATAATCCACAAATCATCATTTATGAGTCGAATTAAACCGAGTTCGATTCCAGCTTTGATACAAACATGTGCAGCGTATAACGATGGGTAGATCATTTTGTTTTTTTGATTTATATCTAAAGTTATTTTTCCGATTAAGAAAGAGAAAAGATTATCGAGATTTGATTTAAATGATCTATACGGAAAAATATCCACCATGCATGTACAGAATCATAAATGGAGTTTGATCTATCTTTACATTTCATAGGTCGAAAACATCACATTTCTTCATCCGAAAACATACAAATTTAAATGAAAATATGAAACGATAAGATAAAACAAGGAAATAAACCTTAATTCCAAAGATGCAACTAAAACTAAATGTATCCAGAAGAGATGAGTAGATCAGCATCTTGACTCTTCAAAAGTTCGACAGAGACTGACACTTACAGCGTCTGATGTCATAAATATATGACGTCATTATAACACGTCATATAGCAAAACGGGGATTGTTTACATTATAACGTGATCAAAAAGTAAGAAATGATGATGTTGCAGCTTTAGAATATGTTATTGATGTTGCAACATAAAAGTAAAGAAAGAAAGAAAGAAAGAAAGAAAGAAAGAAAGAAAGAAAGAAAGAAAGAAAGAAAGAAAGAAAGAATGAATGAATGAATGAATGAATGAATGAATGAAAAAGAAAAAATCATGGATCACATTAATGTTAATCTTTCAACTTTGGAGAATTGGCAAAAGGCGCTTCCGTGGTTGCGTATAAATATAATAGAGACTGATAACGAAGTGCAGATGAAATTTGCAACATGTGAAATGTTTATCTGGGCAAATGATGGAGCTGCTGTTATTAAAAAGTCAGCACTTGACAGGTACATAAGTTGTAATACTTATATATGACTTGACTTGACTGTTTGAGTTTACTGTCGCTTCGACAGTATTTCAGTCATATAGCGACGTCCAGCTAATTACAGGTGGAGGAAGACCCCGAATCCACGGAGGCATCTGGGTAGAACCACCGACCTATCGCTAGCTTGATGGAAGGCTTCCTCACATGAAAATTTGAGTGAACAATTTGTGGTATCATACCAGATGACATGTAAGCGCTGAAAGATACGGATTTTGTACACCAAGAAATAAATATGTATCTTGAACGCACGTAAATATGTTGTATATAGCGCTTGGGAAACTGATTGATGAAATATATCTTTCTACACGTTAAGATATTGATTAAATCTAACAAAAACAATGAAAATACATTTGTAAAATGCCGTAGTGTTTAAAGAAAAAAATATATTTCGCCATTCTCTGTCCATTTCGTGTATTTCGTGATTTGGGAAATGGACATCATTTCATTGAGATGCTATCGTCGATGTCAATAAATATCACAAATGTAAATTGTTCTCTAGGTTACAGGTAATGTATTGATATAATCATACATTTATATTGAAGTCACAGCTTTATAATGCCTTAATAGGAAATTCAAAAGTTCATTTTTCTATTTACGGTCCATTTCGTCAGTTTGGAAAAGACTTATCAATGGGCGTATTCGACTTGGTGTTTGTTGACCTTTTTTCTTTTCTTTTTTTCGTTGATTTCAAGTTTTCACTCGACTGGTTGAGCGCTAAGATTGTAACGTAAGAGCGTTAAGCATTTGCTAAACAAAGAAAATACTCCGTTGATAATCTCTAAAGGATTTTTAATATCAAAAACTAGTACACATAAGTGAAATTTTTGAAAAGAATATGTTGCTTACTCAAATAACTCATCGTATATTTTAGCTAAATAGAACTTTATAAGGTTGTAAATCTAAATCTAACTATTTAGCATTCTCCGTTAAAGTATAACTTGAAAACGTTCTGTGTAGGGATTATTAGATAAAATAGAATAATGTCACGTGTCTTGAAAAATATGTCAAGGATGTCCAATTTTATCACTTCAGCTTGATTAGTGGGTTCCGTGTACCATAAAAACTTATAAATTATATGATGAACAAAGTGAAAGACATTCTTTTTCACATCTTTATGTTTTTAATTTCTAAGCAACAGCAATGCAATTATATATTCGACTGGGCATTTTCCGTTGAATAACTTTTCTTCTTTGCGAATTAAACTCTGACCACATCTGGTATGAAACCACAGTCACACCATTATGGCACTGGAACCACACATTGTATGATATCACACAACAGTCATCTGGTATGAAACCACAGTCACATCATTATGACACTGGGCCCACACATTCTGTGATATCACACAATAAATATCTGGTATGATACCACAGTCACATCATTATGACACTGGAACCACACATTGTATGATATCACACAACAGTCATCTGGTATGAAACCACAGTCACATCATTATGACACTGGGCCCACACATTCTGTGATATCACACAATAAATATCTGGTATGATACCACAGTCACATCATTATGACACTGGGCCCACACATTCTGTGATATCACACAATAGTCATCTGGTATGATACCACAGTCACATCATTATGGCACTGGGACCACACATTCTGTGATATCACACAATAAATATCTGGTATGATACCACAGTTACATCATTATGACACTGGGCCCACTTATTCTGTGATATCACACAATAAATATCTGGTATGATACCACAGTCACATCATTATGACACTGGGCCCACACATTCTGTGATATCACACAAAAAATATCTGGTATGATACCACAGTCACATCATTATGACACTGGGCCCACACATCCTGTGATATCACAAAAAATATCTGGTATGAAACCACAGTCACATTATTATGACACTGGGACCACACATTCTGTGATATCACACAATAGTCATCTGGTATGATACCACAGTCACATCATTATGGCAATGGGACCACACATTGTGTGATATCACACAATAGTCATCTGGTATGATACCACAGTCATATCATTATGACACTGGGACCACACATTCTGTGATATCACACAATATATATCTGGTATGATACCACAGTCATACCATTATGAAACTGAGCCCACACATTCTGTGATATCACACAATATATATCTGGTATGATACCACAGTCCAGTGATTTTTTGGTCAAAATATTCGGCGAAATTCGGCGGTATTCCCCCCTGCAAAAAGTATATATTTTTCCCCTATTTATGCTAAAATTCCCCCCTTTCTAACATTTTTCTTCTTATTATTGATATTGTTTATTTAAACGTTCGAAACTACAAGTGTAACATTTTCGTAAACAATTACGACATCGGCCGTACGGCGTGCTATCCTTACGCTAACCGGAAGTTGTCAAAATGTCTCACAATACGAAATCGTATCGCAAAAGAATTGATAAAAAGAGCGTCTAATCTTCCAAAAATATCGACGTGATGTTTAATCAAGCTATCATGCGACAGCCTGGGGCATCTTCGGTAAGTATATGTAAACCAAAACTACCGACAGATTCAGATTGATGTGACATTGCCAGAAAGATTTTTAACAAATAATGCCACCTCGGCATTTGTTTATGGAAAAACATTTAAAAAAATGTCACAGTTCTTATCATATGGTTTGTATAATTGTAATGTATGACAATAAAAATCGATAGCTTTGCATTAAATATTGTGCAAATGGCTTATTGTTGCCTGGAGTCAAGACTGTCCTGCCATATGTTTTTGCATCATCACTGACTCACTGTCACAGTTTCCAAATGTTGAATACTGAACAAAAATGTTCAAACATGAAATTCTGGCATTCTTGGTTATTTTTACCCATTAAAACATTATTAAAATATAGATACATTATTAATTACAATATGAAATATATACTTTATAAAGAGCAAAAAATCCCCTTTTAGCTTGTTTGCGCGCGTTTTTCCCCCTCCTATGGACCTGGACCCCATTCCCCCCAAAGTGAAAAAAACAACAATGCAGTCATATCATTATGAAACTTAGCCCACACATTCTGTGATATCACACAATATATATCTGGTATGATACCACAGTCATATTATTATGAAACTGAGCCCACACATTCTGTGATATCACACAATATATATCTGGTATGATACCACAGACATATCATTATGACACTGGGCCCACACATTCTGTGATATCACACAATAGTCATCTGGTATGATACCACAGTCATATCATTATGACACTGGGACCACACATTCTGTGATATCACACAATAGTCATCTGGTATGATACCACACATATTAACATCATCCTGACACTAGGCAGACACACATGATGTGATTTCACACAATATACATCTGGTATAATGACACAAATGTAAACATCATCCTGTCACTTGTCACTAGGCAGACACACATGATAGGATTTCACACAATAGACATCTGGTATGATACAACACATATTAACATCATCCTGACACAAGGTGGATAAACATCATGTGATTTCACAAAATAGACATCTGGTATGATACCACACAATACCATCCTGAAACTAGGCCCACACATTATGTGGTATCACTTCAAAAGAAATCTGGTATGATACCTTACAAAGTAACATTATCCTGACACAGAGCTAATACATTGTGATATCACACCATTATATCTCGTATGATACCACAGAAAGTCACATCGTCCTGACACAGGACCCATACATTATGTGATATCACACAATATATATCTAGTATGATACCAGACACAGTCATATAATGCTGACACAGGGTCCATACATTATATGACATCATGCCATAATATCTCGTATGATACCACACAAAGTCACATTATCCTGACACAGGGCCCGCATATTTTGTGATACCACACACTATACATCTGGTATGATACCACACAGTCATATAATGCTGACACAGGGCCCATTCATTATGTGACATCACACAATATACATCTGGTATGATACCACTCAGTCATATAATTCTGACACAGGGCCCATACCTTATGTGATATCACACAATATACATCTGGTATGATACCACTCAGTCATATAATTCTGACACAGGGCCCATACCTTATGTGATATCACACAATATACATCTGGTATGATACCACAGTCACATCGTCCTGCCACAGGGCCCATACATTATGTGATCTCACACAATATACATCTGGTATGATACCACATAGTCACATTATCCTGACACAGGGCCCATACCTTATGTGATATCACACAATATACATCTGGTATGATACCACATACAGTCATAAAATGCTGACACATGGTCTATACATTATGTGACATCATTCCATTATATCTCGTATGATATCACACAAAGTCACATTATCCTGACACAGGGCCCACACATTATGTGATATGAAACTAGGCCCACACATTCTGTGTAAACAATTTTAAGGTTAGTGGTGCTTTTGAAAGAGAGAGGGTTCAGTTCTGCTATTTTTTTTCTATATGTACACGAATAGTGTATTTTTAATTTACTTTCTTTCAAATATACCACGGGTTTGAAATATTATTATGCATAGATCCTTCTGCTGAAATTTGAACCCAACTTTCTAGTGACGAACTATACAAAACTATCCATGGATTTAAATCAATGATCCCTCAGTATGTACCAAACATCGAATAATAAATTTCACAAACTTCACTGTCCTTTTTGTTATTAGCGTACTATCACATAAATGTTTTAATAGCAATACAAAACGTCAAAATAAACATTTAATACTGGGATAAAATCATGTGTGCATTTACGTGTATGCCTCGTTATGCATTAAGAAATACTTTTGATGCCCTAGATGGCTATTTTCACCAAATACTTACCTTATGGATCACATGAACTAGTCCTTTCCTTCTGAATGTATAAAATTATAAACATCCCATCCAAGAGATTGAACATGTTTACGTGGCACTATGTTTTTGTCCTCAGTAAGTGTGTATAACAGTAGAATAAACACACTGCAATTACTTTGTATAAAACTAAACTGCCGTGTAAGATATCATTCTCGGTATCTCCCCGTCAGGCAAGAACATGACTACTATTTCGATATCAATATTGGCTAATTTTCCGAAAACCTACTTTCTTTATCGCTTCCACGAAGTAACCCGGTAATAGCGAAAACAGTGTATCAATGTTAACCGATACTCCAATATACAGCGTTTTATCACCAATCACAATAGCTGGTGTGTGTATAGTTACAAAGTGCATACAAAGACCTGTGTATACAAGCCCTGCTGTACGAAGAAATACACAAACACATTTAAGTTTATATTTATATTCATTGAGCAAAGTTCATGGCTGGACTTGACTACACGATATAGTCGCGAAGGTGGAGTGCCAGCGTTTATGTCGTGTAGTTAAAGGAGGCAGAAAGAGTACACTTAATAAAAAAATGCTTTTAATATTGTTAATCGCGACGCAGTTTATTCTATCAAAGGTAAAACCATACAATTATTTGTAAGCTATATATACAAAATTCAATGTAGATCTAATTTAATTTTGGAACAGCCCTCACTCTAGGTCCGATGTTCGTTTCCAAACCCCGCACTCCGACCTCCGTTAAAAGATGTCTATTAACACTGCAGAGCTCTTCCCGAGAGTGAAATCTGATCATCTGGACTATACGGTGAGTGTTGTTCCATGTTTAATTATGTCATTATGGCCCTTACAGCATGGCTGAGATGTACAGGGGCATTAACGTTGTGCAAAATGGAACCGACCGCTTGTCTTTAATAGCCCGACGGGGTATGGTGGAGTAATACTCACCATTGATTGTAGTTTTCTCAGGTGACATTTAATTGAGAACTATACCCGAAGTATCACAGAATATAATAGACAATATTTACCTGCTGACTTGGAAATACGTGCCTTTACAGGAGATAAGGGCAAATTATTTTTCCATACACGACTCCGGCACAAAGAAATTGAACCGGGTTTTATAACATGTAATTACATTGCTCCAAATGGAAAAGTCTAGGCACCCACCTACCACAAACCCGTCGCATAGCCAGTCTGTTGGTTACAATATCTTTTGCTGCGCCATATATAACTTAAAACAAACTCCTCAGTAACCTGCCTTACATTTTTTCTCCTGTCTTTCTTAACATGCCCTATGACAGATATTGGAGGGGGCGGTCGCATCTTCTATAGAGGATCTGCCATCACAAAATCGGTAAACCAAGTGAGTACAGCAGATTTAGAGAAGGCCAGATGCAAATAATTGTAATAAGAGAAACACTGTATCTAGTTGCCTGCATAACACATGATACTCGTACGTCACACACAGGGGGCCGCCTTGGCCGAGTGGTTACAGTCGTGGACTACAAATCTCTCAGCCCCGTGACCGCCCCTCACCGCTGTGGGTTCGGATTTTTCATGTGAGGAAACCTTCCAGCTGGCTTGCGGTAGGTCGGTGGTTCTACCCGGGTACCTCTGTGTACTCGGGGTCTTCCTCCACCTGTAATTAGCTGGACGTCGCTATATGATTGAAATACTATTGCAGCGACGGTAAACTCCAATACAACAACACAATTATAGAAGCAGCATCCGTGCGTTTTAAACAACATACAATGAACATATGCATTTTTCTGTTTCTTTACTAACTCCCTTATTTGCATTTAGTAATGTTTGGCTAATGGGCCATATATCTATTTAGATGTGCGATTCCTTTGTTTTTCTCGTAACATGTTCGATATATTGCATTCGGAAGATAGCCGAGATTATCCGCTTCTGTACACGTCATATGCGGGTTTCCCAAAGTTAACTTGACTAGAGGGACTGAACAAACATCAGATAAGATTACATAACCGGAAAATATTCCAATTAAAGTTCACAGTTTTATAGTTACACTTGTCCGCTAACATATACCTGTTGACGAGATAATTCTTGTGAACATGTGGAAGCTTTAAGTCCATGTCAAGGTACATAGTTACTATAGTGGGCCAATAATTAAACAAAATTAGCTTGCGGTAAAGCAAAATACCTTTCTTAAAAATACATTTTATTTGAATATCGATATAAATTGCAGGCAATGGACGTTTGTAATTTCCTATTGCTTTATTTACTCCCTAATTTACTTAAAGGACTTACTTAAATATTGATGTGCGTATTGTTCGTCCGACAAAATCATAGGAAACATCTATATGATATGTATGTTTAAGGAGATGGGTCCAACTGGTTTAAATTGAAAAATGTTCATGCATAAAAAATAATTTTTTTCAGCATGCTCAAGATAAAATGGGTTCCTCGCGGTCTGACAGATAGTAGCTTAGTGGCGTCAAGTCAGCGTTCTGGTTGCCTAGCAGTCTGGTGGTGTAAAGTCAACGGTCTGGTAGCCTAGTAGTTTGATGGCGTCAAGTCAACGGTCTGGTAGCCTAGTAGTTTGGTGGCGTCAAGTCAGCGGTCTTGTTGCCTAGCAGTCTGGTGGTGTGAAGTTAGCGGTCTGACAGATTAGTAGCTTAGTGGCGTGAAGTCAGCGTTCTTGTTGCCTAGCAGTCTGGTGGCGTGAAGTTAGCGGTCTGACAGATTAGTAGCTTAGTGGCGTGAAGTCAGCGTTCTTGTTGCCTAGCAGTCTGGTGGCGTGAAGTTAGCGGTCTGACAGATTAGTGTGGTCTGGCTAGCAGCGGTGGCGTGAAGTCAGCGGTCTGGTAGCCTAGCAGTCTGGTGGCGTGAAGTCAGCGGTTTGACAGCCTAGCATCAGTTTGCGTGAAGTCAGCGGTCTGGTGCCTAGCAGTTTGGTGGGTAAGTCAGCGGTCTGGAGCTAGCAGCCTGGTGGCGTGAAGTCAACGGTCTGGAGCCTAGTAGTTTGGTGGCGTAAGTCAGCGGTCTTGTTGCCTAGCAGTCTGGTGGTGTGAAGTAGCGGTCTGGGCAGATTAGAGCTGTGGCGTGAAGTCAGCGTCTGTGCCTAGCAGTCGGTGGCGTGAAGTTAGCGGTCTGACAGATAGAGCGTGGCGTGAAGTCAGCGTCTGTGCCTAGATCTGGCTAAGTCACGTGCTGGTGGGCGTGAGTAGCGTTGGCTAGTGGTGCGTGAAGTAGAGTCTAGTAGCAGGGGTGGCGTGAAGTCAGCGGTCTGTAGCCTAGCAGTCTGGGCGTGAAGTTAGTGGTTGACAGACTAGTAGCTGGTGGCATCAAGTCAGGTCTTGTTGCCTAGCAGTCTGGTGGCGTGAAGTTAGCGGTCTTTCAGCCTAGCAGGCCGGTGTCGTGAAGTCAGCGGTCTGGCAGCCTAGCATCCAGGAGGCGTGAGGTAAGCTGTCTGACAGACTGGCAGTCTGGTGGCGTGAAGTCAGTCGATTTACAGACTACGTTCTGTCAGTCTAGCTGCTTTGTGGCGTGAAGTCAGCGGTCTGGCAGCCTAGCATCCAGAAGGCGTGAAGTCAGCGGTCTGGTAGCCTAGCAGGCTGGAGGCGTGAAGTCAGCGGTCTGGCAGCCTAGCATACAGGAGGCGTGAATTCAGCGATCTGACAGTCTTGCATCCATAAAACGTGTATAGTATTTGACCTTAATAAATGTTTTAAGCTTGAAAAACGCGAGTTCTTCCAGGAGGTCAAGCTTAAATAATCACCACTCCTAAACTGTTCTCAGTCTTTTCGCAGAAGCACCGGCAAAACTTAGTAGAGTTAGAGAATTTTACAAAACCTGATAAACACAAGAGGTACGTGCAGGCTCAATCTGTATTGAAAGCACTATTTGGTTGACCGTTTGAAGATTGTAAGTTCGATGATTGGGTCATTAAAAACGCCACTTATATAGCGCCCTTTATTGGCACAGTTCCAAGACAGGCTGGCCCGGTAGAGAATGTTGTGATTAGTACGGTGAGATGGAAATCAAAACAAAATCCATCTACCATATTTCGATATAATGCAAATCACCCAAAAGTTTCGAGAAAAAAGTGTAGCTACAATGTAAGTAAAATAATATATATTTACGTTTCTGGGTATATGATGTGACGTGTGAGGCTCATATGGGACTAGGGATGTCCTCCTTGTGAGGCTCATATGGTTATGTGTATGCGGGATTGAGGTGTCCTCCAACAGATAGAGAGACCTGTTGTTATGTGAGGCTCATATTATAGTTAGAGATAGATAATATAGGAAAGCAAGAATTTGAGGGGAAGGGTGTAGAAGTTTTGGACTTAGTTTTAGGGGTACTCTTTCGTCTGTATGTAAAAGATATTAATGAAATGAAATCATGTAGAAAACTAGGTTTACCTAATATCTATCCTATGGTATTTTAACTAATTGTTTTATATTCTATCTTTATTGTACCATTATTCTACCCTATAAACTACGACTTTTTTTTTTTTTGCTAAACCTACAAATCTACAACTACCTATTTCTTTTTTTTTTATTATTAATGCACTACATTTTCTGATGTTTTTTTTTTTTTTTTTTTTTTGTCCCTAGATGACTAGTTACAATGTTTTTGTTCTATTGACTCAATGCTAGCGGACATTCTACTCTACATTTTTTGAATGCTCTGGGTGTAGATTAATTTCATAAATAGGACTGTGTATTTATATACAAAGTTTCTGGCTATGTTTCTCTCAACATTACAAACAAAATTTTCAATTCCATATTTGTTAGAGTTTGAAACTTTCTGCCTTATTACTTTAGTTAACTTTAGTTAATATAAAATTGGTAGAGTCATACCTCCATATGCGCGTGCTTTTACAGTAACCCGGATATTGTTGTTTACAGTCGCCATTTGTAACAATTTGTGTATTGGATTATGCTTGACGGATTCGGGGATTTATGGTATGGTAAGGTTGAGATAACTGGGTTTGTCGGTTTAATTCAATATTACCGGGTCTGAATATTCAAATGTGAGTGTTATTTTAAGTTGACTTGTTCGAATTCCATTGGTTTTCCATGTGATAGCAATCGCGACTGGGTGCGAATCCGGGTCAACTCGGCCTAATTACCATCTCGGCCCGGTCCAAGTCGACCTACTAACCAGATCGGCCTTGTCCAACTCGGCCTAATTTGATAATTATTATGATGTGTACCATGATGATTGAGTTTTATATATTGAATAACTCTATAGTTGTGTTACTCAATATTATTTTTATTTCAGATGCGCAAATGAAATGGATAACTACACACAACACATTCAATAACATACGCACACGTACATGTAGGGATATAAAACAAATCAAAGAAATAGTAGAATTCATTTTTATTTGTGTAGATAACGATTGATACTTAACATATGTAACAGGTGGTGAAAAAATCATGGCTCGACCAGGACTCGAACCCAGGGCATCAGGACTAGCGTTCCTGCGCTCTACCACTGAGCTATCGAGACACTCATGTCTTATTGCCTATTGATTTATCACCAAATACCTGTACCCGGCTACATATTCCCCCTCCAAATTTAGAATTCGTCCCGAATTCTTTGAGACAAAGAACATTGTGAAAAGTTCTTGAGGTGCCGAAGCAGTAGCCATATCAAACAGTAGGTTATTTACGTTGGGCGCCAAATGTAACAGGTGGTGAAAAAAATCATGGCTCGACCGGGACTCGAACCCAGGGCCTCAGGACTAGCGTTCCTGCGCTCTACCACTGAGCTATCGAGACACTCATGTCTTGTTGCCTATTGATTTATCACCAAATACCTGTACCCGGTTACATATTCCCCCTCCAAATTTAGAATTCGTCCCGAATTCTTTGACCGGCTACACATATTAACATACATCATAATAATATATATATATATATACATTACGGAGAACAAATATCATATTTAAACATCACAAATATACACATAACGACCAAACAATGATATACACGTATACAGAACAAACAATAAAAAACATCCAAAATATACGTTAATAGTCCACATATACGACACTTTCACCATAAACACTAGCATACTATCAGACTAGAAATGCAGTATCTGCTATACAAAATTAGCAACTATATCTATAAGGATGCTGTTAATTCATCATACATATTGTTTATCACATACCGACCCAATTTGTTAATAATATATAATTTTACCCTTTCTAATTAGCATTTGATAGATTTTAATGAAACCGAAGTTAATCCGCTTATTGTTTAATTTGAAAGTTTTCGTTTGAACATTAAGATACAACAAAATCAAACACGTTTGAAGTATGGTGGACTTACCATTTCTCGAACCCGTAACATTTTACACAGTATCATTTCAACTGGAATTATTGTGATAATATAAATGCAAATTGGTACACAAATGAAATAAGATAATAGAATAATGTTTCAATTTATTATATCTTTGGTCAAACGATTATAAAATAATTTGTTAATTGGTAAAAAAGCATTCTTTTCGGCGGGGTTCGAGAGTAGGTGAGGTTCGAGAATGGGTACATGAACGATATATTTCAAAGGGATACCATTTTAATCATCATGACAGAGGTAAATTAATTTGCTATTTCTTTTGAAGTTTAACATATTCGAATTAATAACTGTGTTACACTTTTATCATTTTTAACACCTATATTATTCGTTGAGAAATTAAAGGATGTTTGTCTCAGGTAGGTGTTACCGGTAACACCTTGTATCATTATTCATAGTAGGCCGACTTGGACCAGGCCAACTTGGACTAGGCCGACTTGGACTAGGCCGATTAAGTTTTTAGGCCGAGTTGACCCGACACCTGGAGATGCAAGTGCACTGAGCCAGGATTTGATGTAGGAGGATTCTGATATTTCTAAGGGGTGTTGGGTGTAACTTGGTTTGTATTATGATTTCCTTCCGTTACTTACTTTGTAAGGAATTTTCAGGATATCTTTTGATTTTTGACATTTAATATAGTTTTTTAAGAATGAAAATTGTAAATAGCTTCTAGCCGAAAGAGAAATACTACTTAGTATTTAAGTTTTTCCCTCTTTTTTTGTTTCTGTTGATTAAATGTTTGTATTACCCAACACCCCGTTATTTATTTGTTGAAGTTAAAATACAGTCCATTCGCGATGGTACATAGAAACCCCGGGAAACGCATTTACTTCGTTCCATCTCGTATTTCGTTCCATCGCATCTTTCATATTGTCGATTGGGAATCCCTTTATGTATTTACTCACTCGTTTGTTTACGTCGTGTTTTAGTATGTATTGCAGAAAACCATGAACTGTCGTAAAGATTAAGTGTCGTAATATGTTTAGTGCAATGTTGTTTCTAATGTTTCATTATTTGATTCTCTATATTTTTTATTTTTATACGATGATATTGATAAATAAAAAAGGCATTCTGCAGTACAAATGTAAATACATGTACATGTACAGGTAAACTGGGTCCTTCACTGAGTTACTCAGAATATTGCTATTAGATATTCAATGAAATTGTATTTGTAGTAGTCTTAGATTTATATGTTCATAAAAACAAGAAGTAGAATGGAATGACAAGTCAGACCTGGAGAACAATATTTATACTGCTGCTTAGTAAGT
>CM037791.1:41763111-41810258 GCA_021229015.1 Solen grandis
AATTTCTTCAATAACTGAGGGTTTAGCGGGAATATATTCCGTTTCGGATTTACAGTTTCCATGCGGTGTTGGTACGACATTAGATTCATCGCCAATATAATGAATTAGAATGTATCTATCCGAGTCTAATAACTGATACACGTGCCGCTGAAATGTATTTGAGAAGCTTCTCGGCTCTTATGCGTCTCTGATTTTATAAATCGTTTTCATGAGAATTGGGTCTGCCCGCTTTGGGAACTTCTTGCAACCGTCGTTCTTCCAAAAATATCTATCGTAAATAGCATCCCTTTTGTTTTGAAGGGAAAGGGTATCTATAACGAATACTTGATTTGCTTTCGGCTTCACTGGAACTTCTGTCGAAATGTTGCTATTCAGTTCTCCTTCTTTCACTGAAGTTAGTATGTCGATAGCACTCTTAGTTGTTACAGGGCTTTCACATTCCATATATACTATACATTGTTGCCCACAACCCCCTCCAACTATCCGCGAAGATTCCCCATTTATCCAACTTCCTAGACGGTCCAACTCAGTCACTTTTGTCGGGTTACTGCTTAACACAGTCACTGGTGGCTTAATTGATACACTAGGTGTGTTTTCCTTTTCGTTGTTTTTGTTCTCAACTTCCTCCAAACTCAAGATACTAAATCGGTTGCCTATCTGCATGTGATTTTCGAGGGTTTCTTTCTGGGGTTCTTGTCGAAGTCTTACCGACGCTCTAGTTCCCTTTCGTTTGAGTCCATTGCTACACTTTCGAGTTGTTGAGTCGAGTCGTATTCTTCTCTTTTTCTGATGCCGTAAGGTTGGTTCTTCTTCGATCTGGATTCTATGGCTGGGTTACAGCTCGAATTACCACAAACGTCAAGGTCCTGAGGTTCCTTGCTCTAACAGATTGCTGGGTTAAAAATAATAGGTCTAGAGAATATTAACACATCTTTACACTAGACATTGCATATTTAAGCAGCAAGGAACCTCTTGACCTTGAAGTGTGTGGTTATTCGAGCCGTAACCCAACCATAGAATCCAGATCCATTCATTCCATATATACTAGTAACCTGGCCAGTGAGAGACCAGATCCAGTATAAAATATAGTCACAAATGGTACTACCGTACTAACTAGCTCCCACCAAGTCTGGACCAGCTTTAAATGACTCCATTTTAAATTTCCAACAAACGTTGCATAAAATTAGTATTTTAAGCAGAAGGTATGTGTTTTCCTGGCCTGCCTATAAGAAATTACAATTCAACCTGTATTAGCAACCACCTGTACTAAGCGGCCAGTTTCATTAAGCGGTCAATTTAAATGAATTACCAAACTGTAGCATTTTATCTTATATATGTACTTAATTTGAAGGTCACCTCTGATTCTCTTATTCCCTTGACTGACTCTTTAAGACATGTTAGACTGTACATGATACACAAATATAAGTCAGTTAATTTCGGACGAAGTAAGATAATATTATTTTAATATATCTGAGATATAGAAATTTGAAGAATTAATAATGAAAAAAAAACAAAAAAACTGGTCAGCTCCGGCACAAAGTCAGCAAGCACAGACATACAGCATCTAACATGGGTAAGATGGCTAAATGCGGAAAAAATGTGATTATCTCTACTTGCAACTAAAGAATTAAAGACATGAAAAAAAAATGATGCCAATTAACGGGGATTAGTTTTTAAATGCAACGCTTATGCTTCTTTAGAAGGAAATTCTTGGCATATGTATCCTTGTGGAATTGTTGGCAGTTCTGGGGTCCCTATATTGCATAAAACCATAATCATAAGGTATATATCACCCATCAAGAAATCAGCCATTTTGACTTCTTGAATTCTCAAGGGTCATGGAACTATCTTTGAAGATTTCAAGATAAAGAAACACTAAATTCAACTGCATCAAGTCTTAACGCTGTTGCTGTTATTCTCATTAGAAACGCTTTCTTTCAATAGAGTTTTTGTAATTTTATAAAATGCAAGTTGGATATAGTTTTCTATATATTGTTTATTTGACTATAATTCTGGTCTTTTTTCAGTGTGTGAACCGGAGAATTTTGTAATACATCTCATCCTGACATACACTCAGTATAAAAAGATAAACGTTATATATGTAACTTCAAGCATGTGATATAATGCCTACTGATTGTTTCAGTGTACATACACATTTGTTATTTAAATATAAGATTCAGAACCTACGACCAGAGAAGATGGTCGTTGTGTTTTTATTTCTGTATAATCAACTCTTGTTCTTAAACATAGTGATTTAAACTCAGTTTACAGTGTCTCTGGATAGCCAGATAGGATGTGATGAGGGGTTAATTATCTGCATCATATTTTCCATTAGAATTATAAACTGGAACAATGCAATGATAATGAGAACATTTATTTCAACAGTTTACTTGTGGATGTGCTTCCACCAGTGGTCGCCATAACTATACAAGTGATATTATCAGCTGTACTGGTGTGTATACCTGACCCATCTAAACCTCTTCTGAGAAAAGAATCTCTGGTATGCATAAATATTGAGAAGGGCCTATGGGGGCCTGGCTCAGTGGGACATCACATTCCTTTCGAGATGCCTTTTAGTCTTGGTCACAGCTGAATTCACCATTGAAGAAAAACACTAATATAATATATATAAAGCATTTTGCATTTTGTTGTTTCTCTGGCCTACTGAGTTAGCTGTGAATTAATTGTGACTTACTGTGTTCTTGTGCTCTTGTGTTTTCTATCTGGACTATATATCTTAAAATTCTGGACTTATTCTTTGTGCAACTTGTGTACCCTGTGTCTTCCCACTGTGGGAATCAAGAAAAAGTCAAGGTTTTTATTTTTATTCTTATTTCTTTTTTCTTGTTTCTTTGTCATTCTTTTTATATCTATGCCTTCATTCTCTCTCCTTCCTCTCTGCCAAATCTGACAATAATAATTTTTACATCCTCCCAACCTCATCTATCTTCCACCTCCTCCATTGTTTATATTCTCCTATCTATATTCCTCTCTCAGACTGATAGCTCTCAAAATTCTTAATTAAAAATTATAACTAAAAAAAAAATGCTCAAATCTCTAAAAATCTCCAAATGTTGTACATTGACATATCCCCAGATTGGACAGTTGCAATTTATCAACGTCCAATCAAAACCCCTGTATCAAAATTAGAAAGTAGTTCAAGTACAGCAATAAAAGTACATCCCAATATCTGAGCTCAAATTAGGTCAAAACAGTCTCCTGGGAGTCAAACCCAGTTCTCAGTGTAAAACACCAAGAATACCCTTTAAACTGATAATATCTGACCTAACTCTCACTCAAATCCACTATCCCCATTTAAAATGGTTGCTAAAAGAAACAGATCTGCACTTAGCGACAGTAGCCTAAGCAGCAATAGGTCACCCCTTAACAAACGACTAGTAATAGATGAGAGCTACCTGTCAGAGGCGGAGCATTCAATGCTCTTTGCCATCCCTGTTAAGTTACTGGTCACGGAAAAAGAAAATGAAAAAAAAAAACACCTAACCCTTCCTACTCTCAAGTAGTGGCTGGGCTAACCTCAACGCCGACCAACCAATCCGAAGGAGATAACATCGCCTCAAACCCAACTTCACCCATACCCCATCTAGGAAACACCAACACAGACCACTCAACTCCTGCAACCTCACCCATACCCCACCTAGGAAACACCAACACAGACCACTCAACTCCTGCAACCTCACCCATACCCCACCAAGAAAACACCAACACAGACCACTCAACTCCTACAGCAAAACAAAAGACCACACTACAACCACTGTGGGTCACGATAACGGTGGCAATCATATCCACCATAACAGTCACCCAAAGCCTGAGACAGAATATTGCTGACAAACTCACCAAATCAATTGGCTCACACCTAATCAGACCTTTAGCAAGCAAAGGAAGAAAAATGAGATTCAGGTTACGCAATGATCAAATATCACAGGCCATAAACTTCCAATATAGCAACAACATTGACCTGAAAATCGAACAAGAAAGTACAGCCAAAGCAAAAGGCCTAATCACAATTCCACAAGATGCAAACATTGACAGCCTCACTAAGGATCTGCTAAACTCAAACCAAATTTCACACAAAGGTAAACCAAAAAATGGTAAAACGGCAGTAACATTTAATAGTGAGGGTGCCCCATTAAAAATCAACAACATAGACGTCCAACCAGCATACATAAAAACTTTAAGATGTAATAACTGTCAGAAATCTGGTCATAATTTCTCAATATGTGGCGGCAAAACTACATGTCCTCATTGTGCATACAGAGGATGCAAAGCTTACATTAACTGCATAAATAACATCAACAGAAAAAACACTGAAATACAAAGACAAGAGGGCCATGATGGCCCTGAATCGCTCACCTGAGTACCATTGCTTCAACTGATGTCAAGGTTTTTAAACAGACAAGGATTCTGATATAACTTAATCAAAAATATTTTACCCCTGACAATACTACACACCAAATATCTAAGCAATGTGCCATATGGTTTCAGAGAAGACTTGGGTGCAGGGTCATTTATCACCGTAGGGCCAAGACTTTGAAAATCTTTGTAATGAACCATTAGATGCTACTACATACCAAAAATATTAGCTCTAGGCCTTATTGATTCATAGAAGAAGATTTGTTTAAGATTTTCCTATTTAACTCTATGTAAAACAAGTGACCCCTGGTGTGGGGTCATTTATCACCATTGGGCTATGATTTGTACAATAATGGTAGTGGCCCATAAGATGATGCTACATACCAAATATCTAAGCTCTAGGCCTTATGGATTCATAGAAGAAGATTTTTTAAGATTTTCCTATATAACTCTGTGTAAAACAAGTGACCCCTTGTACGGGGTCATTTATCACCATAGGGCTATGATTTGTACAATCTTGGTAGTGGCCCATAAGATGATGCTACATACCAAATATCTTAGCTCTAGGCCTTATGGATTCATAGAAGAATTTTTTAAGATTTTCCTATATAACTCTATGTAAAACAAGTGACCCCTTGTGCGGGGTCATTTATCACCATAGGGCTATGATTTGTACAATCTTGGTAGTGGCCCATAAGATGATGCTACATACCAAATATCTTAGCTCTAGGCCTTATGGATTCATAGAAGAAGACATTTTAAGATTTTTCTATATAATTCTATGTAAAACAAGTGACCCCTGGTGCGGGGTCATTTATCATCATAGGGCTATGATTTGTATAATCTTGGTAGTGGCCCATAAGATGATGCTACATACCAAATAGCTAAGCTCTAGGCCTTGCAGTTTTGCAGAAGAATATTTTCAAAGTTTGCATTTTTAAAATCTATTTTTAGCTCCTGTGACCTAATTATGCAATGGACCAGAACCATTTATATAACTTTAGTAGAGCTTCATCCAAGGAACATTCCTGCAAAATATTTTTCAAAATGGCCAAGCCGTTTAGAAGGAGATTTTGTTTGAAGCAATTGTTGACGCCGGACGCACGCACGCACCCACGGACGACGGACGACGGACAAAAGGCGATCAGAAAAGCTCACCTTGAGCACGTTGTGCTCATGTGAGCTAAAAATACAATGAAGAACAGACCAGAGCCGGAATAGCACCAACCCCCGCCCCAATACCAGTCCAACATCCAAAACAAGCCAAAAAACAAACACTTAACATACAAAAACTAGCCAAAACACTAGTAGGGAAAACAGAAACCGAGATCATTGACATTCTGACCAATGAATTGCATTCAAATGCCAACACAGCATCATCCCAAGACCAACCAACAACAACATCAACTAAACAGACCATCAGACCACCAACACATAACAAACCAAACAAAACATCTCAGAACACCACACACAGACCACCAGTCACCGGGAACCAAAACATCTCAGAACACCACACACAGACCCAGGACACTTCCAGCTTCCGCAAGGCCCTCCCCGCCCATTTGGGTACTAACCTTACAATGATAGGTTAAAAGTCCAGACAATTACACCACATAAATAATTAATATTAATTATGGCGGCGACAAGCCAACAACAAAATAATGAATCCAGCATTGCCGTGATATTCTGGAATGCAAACTCTTTTAAAACTGATAATGAGAGTAAAAAAGCTTTTGAGCTACAGCATGTTCTTAACAACATAGACCGTAAAATAGATTTAATATGCATTCAAGAAACAAGACTTCACCCAAACAAAAAAGCTCCCAGACTCAAAGGTTACCAAGCTCCCGTCAACAAACCAAGTTCACACTGCACAAATGGGGGTGGAGTCTGTATATATGTTAGAACAGGCCTTCAATTCACAGAAATAAAGCTAGAATCGAACTGCGAAATAGAAACATGTGGCATCAAACTATATGGTCAGAAAGAAAGTATTGAAATTAATAAGATATAAGTCCCCCAAACCAAATATAACTCAAAACAAAACTATGATAGAATATTTAAAAACATAGGCAAATATAACATCAGTATGGGAGACTTCAACCTAAAACATATAATATGGAACCCCATAGGGGACTTTCGGTGCGACGGCGAGGCTGACCCCTCTTAGATCTGTTACACTCAAAAAAATTAAATGTAGTAAATGACGGACAAATCACCCGTAATGCAACTTCACATGGACACAAAGACAGTGCAGTAGACTTAGCCATTATCCCAGCTAAATTCCAACCCCATTCAGAATTGTATGTCATTGACAACTCTATGGGTAGTGATCATCTACCAATTGAATACACAATTCAATATAGAACTCAGAAAAAAATTGGAAAATGGAACTTTAACAAAACTACAGTTGAAAATTGGAAACAATTTCAAGAATTGGCTACAATGGAACTTCACTATGACATTATCATAACAGAAAATGATATAGAGAAAAAAGTCACACACTTTTACGACATCCTTCAAACATACTTTACAAAACAATCCCAAAAACAAAACACACAACAACAATCCTGTCCTATGGTGGACTGCAGAGTGTGAAGCAGCAGTTAAGAAAATAGAAAGATTAAGGAAATGACTTAAAGACAAAAAAGACCCCTAGATTATGACACTTTCAGGACAGCTAGAACAGAAGCAAAAATAATAATAAATAGAGCAAAGAGACTCAAATGGGAGGAATTCTTCTCGGGCATCATTAACGAAACTAAGTTTAAAGAACTTTGGCAATTCATTAGCAAAATCAAAGGTAGACCCCCTCCAAGCAACCCCCCCCCCCACCCTTCCTGGCTGAGGCCCTAGTTCAACCTTTCAAAACTGTTAGTAGTGATGAAGGGTTCACTAGAGAATTCATCGAACAAAAACGCAATAGCTAAATAATTCTTGATAACTACATGAAACTGACAGAAAATGAAAAACACACTAATATTCCATAATGCTGAATTTAGTCTACTAGAACTGGAACGAGCACTGAAACTCTGTAAAAATGGAGCCCCAGGGGAGGACGGTATACACTACATAGCCCTTAAAAACCTACCTCCAACTGCCAAAGAAACTCTCTTTAAACTATTAAACAATTCATGGAACACAGGAAAAAACCCTGACTCATGGAGTGAAGCAGTTATTATCCCCCTGTTAAAACCAAATAAACCCAAAGAATCACCTAGCTCTTATGGCCCAATATCCCTGACATCTACCTTCACGAAACTTTTACAAAACAAGAGGGCCAAGATGGCCCTAAAGAAGCTCACCTGAGGACATTTGTGCTGACCAAGTTTGAGGAAGATTGAATCAAAATTGTGGCCTCCAGTGTGTAAACAAGGTTTTTCTAAGATTTGACCTACTGACCTACTTTTGGATCCAACCTGACCCATTTTAGAACTGGTTCAAGATATCACCAAGACAAACATTCTGACCAAGTTCGAGGAAGATTGAATCAAAATTGTAGCCTCTAATGTGTAAACAAGATTTTTCTAAGATTTGACCTACTGACCTACTTTTCAATCGCTTTTTAGGTCTATTAGATTAATGATCTTCGATAATTCGTTGAAATTTTGAAGCCCCAAAAAACCGGAAATGGAGGGCTGAATAGTTTCCTAATTTTTCATTGGTTAATAATATTATAACCTAAAACGACCGAATGTGATTTTATTACCAACAATACGATTACCTGTACTTTCATATCTTTCTTAAAGAAAACTTTTATTTAATATACAATTGACACAATATATTCTCTTAGTCTTTTTATCATTTTATTTAATCGTAGATACTGATTTTAATATAAAACATATATCAAGTATGTAATTTAAAGTAAAAAGTGATTCAATCAAGGGCCAAATTTCAACCACTATCTTGTCATAATCTCTCAAACTAGTAATATTGCAAAATATTTTTTTTATGATTGGTCTATATGAATTATGTGGGTACGGACCACTAGACAATATTTCACATCAAATCTATAGATTAAGCTCTAGGTCTTTTCCTATGTAACTCTATGTGAAACAAGTGACCACTGGTGCGGGGTCATTTATCACTGTAAGGCTATGATTTGAACAACTGAGGTAATGAACCATTATATGATGCTACATACCAACAAGAGGGCCATGATGGCCCTGAATCGCTCACCTGAGTACCATTGCTTCAACTGATGTCAAGGTTTTTAAACAGACAAGGATTCTGATATAACTTTATCTAAAACAATTTACCCCTGACAATACTACACACCAAATATCTAAGCAATGGGCCATATGGTTTCAGAGAAGACTTGGGCGCAGGGTCATTTATCACCGTAGGGCCAAGACTTTGAAAATCTTTGTAATGAACCATTAGATGCTACTACATACCAAAAATCTTAGCTCTAGGCCTTATTGATTCATAGAAGAAGATTTTTTAAGATTTTCCTATTTAACTCTATGTAAAACAAGTGACCCCTGGTGTGGGGTCATTTATCACCATTGGGCTATGATTTGTACAATCTTGGTAGTGGCCCATAAGATGATGCTTCATACCAAATATCTAAGCTCTAGGCCTTATCATTCATAGAAGAAGATTTTTTAAGATTTTTCTATATAACTCTATGTAAAACAAGTGACCCCTGGTGCGGGGTCATTTATCACCATAGGGCTATGATTTATACAATCTTGGTAGTGGCCCATAAGATGATGCTACATACCAAATATCTAAGCTCTAGGCCTTGCAGTTTTGCAGAAGAAGATTTTCAAAGTTTGCATTTTTAAAATCTATTTTTAGCTCCTGTGACCTAATTATGCAATGGACCAGAACCATTTATACAACTTTAGTAGAGCTTCATCCAAGGAACATTCCTGCAAAATATTTTTCAAATTGGCCAAGCCGTTTAGGAGGAGATGTTGTTTGAAGCAATTGTTGACGCCGGACGCACGGACGACGGACGCCGGACAAAAGGCGATCAGAAAAGCTCACCTTGAGCACGTTGTGCTCATGTGAGCTAAAAATCTAAGCTCTAGGCCTTCTGGATTTATGGAAAAAGATTTTTAATGATTTTCCTATTTAAATCTATGTAAAACAAGTGACCCCTGGTGCAGGGGCATTTATCACCATAGGGCTATGCTTTGAACAATCTTGGTAATGAACCATTAGATGATGCTACATACCAAATATCTAAGCTCTGGGCCTTATGGATTTACAGAAGAAGATTTTTTAAGATTTTCCTATATAACTCTATGTAAAACAAGTGACCCCTGGTGCAGGGGCATTTATCACCATAGGGCTATGATTTGAACAATCTTGGTAATGAACCATTAGATGATGCTACATACCAAATATCTAAGCTCTGGGCCTTATGGATTCACAGAAGAAGATTTTTTAAGGTTTTCCTATATAACTCTATGTAAAACAAGTGACCCTTGTTGCGGGGGCATTTATCACCATAGGGCTATGATTTGAACAATCTTGGTAATGAACCATTAGATGATGCTACATACCAAATATCTAAGCTCTAGGCCATATGGATTTACAGAAGAAGATTTTTTAAGGTTTTCCTATATAACTCTATGTAAAACAAGTGACCCTTGTTGCGGGGGCATTTATCACCATAGGGCTTTGATTTGTACAATCTTGGTAATGGCCCACAAGATGATGCTACATACCAAATATCTAAGCTCTAGGCCTTGCAGTTTTGCAGGAGAAGATTTTCAAAGTTTGAGTTTTTAAAATCTATTTTTAGCTCCTGTGACCTACTTTTTCAACCAATCTGAAAAATTTGTACAACTTTGATAGAGGGCATCATAAGGATGATTCCTGTGAAGTTTGGTAAAAATCCCTTCAGTGGTTCAGGAGGAGATGTTGTTTAAAGCAAATTGTTGACGACGGACGGACGCACGCACGGACGACGGACGACGGACAAAAGGTGATCACAATAGCTCACCTTGAGCACTTCGTGCTCAGGTGAGCTAAAAATGATAAAGCCCAGACTATGCCAATTTTTAGAAGAAAACAACTTGATCTCAGACTTACAATCCGGATGCCGAGCAAATCACTCTTGTGAAGACAATTTAGTTAAATTAGACATAGCTAGGGCCACCACGCTTTACAGAATAAAGCACAACCTTATTGATATTATCGCAGATCCCCCACTACTACATTCCAGATCCACTAGACCCCATAATCAACAATTTATTCAAGTACCATGCACAGACTATGCGAAAACTTTTCCTTCTTCACAGGACATTGCGACAGGTAAACACACAATTTTTACCTGTCGCAACAAATTTTTACCTGTCGCAGCAATTTTTATCTGTCGCGACATATTTTTACCCATTGCAATGTTTTAAACAGTATTTAGTAAGAACTTTTGGATATCTTGATTTCAATCACTTTATTGCAATTTATCAATTTATGCTTAACATATAATACTGTCTCACTCACTTGTAAAAATGTGAGACCTGCAAAATAAAAGTACATGTAGAAATTATTCTTGCGCTGGTAAAATACTATGCAAAAACTTCTGTAAGTTTAGTGACCATAATGCCGAAAAACTATCCCTGAAAACCATGAAAAGAGTTTAAATGTCACGACAGAAAAATTCAATATTTTGATAGTTTTCTTCTTCTTCTTGAAAGTCCTCAATTTTGTCACTAATAGACTCCCCAAACATCTCATTCATTTCCTTGTCTTCAAGTTCATCAAACTCTTCAGTAGGAAAGTCATCCAACCCAGGAGCTGAGTCAATATCAGAATCCGAGTCAGCGGCTAAATCAACGGTGACCTTCTTCTGGCGCTTGTATGTCAAACGTCTGCCTCCAACTGATGAATTCTACAGAAAATAGAAAATATTATACACACATATTTATTTTAAGTTTAGCCTAATTATTTTGTTACTTAACTATTGAATAATTTATTACAGTATTGGTTTTGTGGACCTACTTAATTCAATTACTAATGGTCTAAGTAGATATCTTACCATCCAGTGGTCAATGGCTTGATCAGGATTGAAGTCCTGCATGGATGGTGACGTAAGGCGGACAACAAGCAGATCATTCAGGGTCCTATTCTGCAAGCGAGTGCGTCTGCTGGTTTTCACAAGTTTCATCTGGGAGAAACAGGTCTCACAGGCAACACTGGTTGGTGGCAAAGTGAGGAGGAGGTCAACAATGAGCATAATCATTGATGAATCATTTGAATCATCATAAGCAACTTTCCTTGTTGCAGACTTGATGCCCCCTTTTGCTTTCTCAAACCTATCATAGATAAATGTCAGAGTAATATTAACACTAATTGTAACACCATGCAAGTATGTTTTGTTTTTCACGTTCAGAATATGTACAGAATACTTGTATATACAAGTTTTATTTTCAAAAAGAATGGTTCTGGTTAAGTAATATTACCATTCATACTTAGCTATACTGTTGCATTTATATCATTAGAAAAATCTCTGGTTAAAAAATAGTATCATTCATACTATACTGCTAAATTTATATCATTTGAAAAAAATTGTAATTCACATTAGTTAACATCAATAAGTACATTTATTCCTCATGGGAACATACTTTGTGCTGGTCTCAGTTTTAAACCAGTTCCATTGGTTGACAGCTTCTTCAACATCAAATGTTGCCATTGCCCTGTGGAGAGTGTTTGAAAAGTGGTCACACACTTGTTTGACATTTTCCACACCAAAATCTGAAAAAAAACCCACAAGATTTGATTTCATATAGTATTTATAATAGGCAAACCAATCAGAAGACTCCACAGCTGCAATGTTATTTAAACACACCAGAACTTAAGTTCTCCAATACCATTACGATGATTTTTCAATCCAGTTTAACACAGGAACCATCATGTACATGTAATTGAAGTTGGATTAGAATAAGTTGTAAGAAACTGTGTCCCAATTGATGTAAAATAAATAAGGTTACTACAAACTACTATTTGATTACTGTTAGCAATGGTTTTATCTTGCAAATTTCAAAGGTAAAAGATGGCTGGAATCAATCATTCTAAATGTGAGAAACATATAGTATATAAAAATAGTAAGTACAAAAAAAGAATAAGAAAAAAAAAATTCATTTATTTTATGTGCAATGATTATAAAAAACAATTTAGTTTATTTGCTGTTTTGTTGTTGTTGTTGTTGTTTTGTGTATGTGTGTGTGTGCTTTTAAGAGTGAGTGAAAATATGTTTTTAACTAAAACACTAATGGAGCCGTCCATTAGAAAGGAACAAAAGTTAGCCCCTTTTACAATGTCAACAGTCCTCTGCCGCTCAGTATCTGCAATAGAAGAAAGGAATGGGAGAGCAGACTTTTCTGATCTATAGGTTTCTCCTAAAATAAGGTCTTTTTTAACATCAAGGTCATACAGCCAGACGTAATCTCGGAGTGGCCTGTTATGTTTTACAATAGCATGTACATTTCTAAAAAGCATGGCAAGCTTTGCTCTTTGAGATGCCTTCAATAGAGTTAAAGTTTTGCCAGCTTTTGACTGGCCAACTTCAACAACTGACGCTGTTTTAGCAGCCAATCTACTGCATGCATCTTGATGGGATTTACTCTTTTCGTGATCAACAACAGCACTGATTCTCATATTGCTGCACCCCATAATAAATTTATTCTGACCTTTTAAATTTGGGTTTGTTGGAGGGTTTTCCCCATAAAACTGTATGCATGAAGTACATGTCATAACTTTTGTTTCATCACTGAATGCTAGCCAAGGTCTTCCTTCTTTCCAAGAATTGACAAACTTTCTATCGACAGTAGCTCTCTTCTTTTTTGGTTCGATGCTAGAACTAGCAGACAATTTTCGTCCTGGCATAGCACCCTCAGAATATCTCAAAAAACTCATTGTGAACAGAAACTAGATTTAATTATTAACGATAATGAATACAGAAAAAAAAAAAAAATGTTAATTAATAATGAAAAGCAAAAAAAAGAAAAATACAACCTTCGTAAATGCATTTTACATGTTGTTCATTGTTGACCGATAAAAAGAGAGTTTTCCGTATGGTTTCCATTCGATAGATTATTTACTATAGAGTTGCCGGGAACCAATTCGAAATCGTAACTGCTCGGTCATCTCAGACAGCCGACATAATCGATAAAAATAGCAACGAAGCTATTTTTCGAGGAAAGTGAAAGTAAGATTTTCGGAAAATGAAACGGTGCTGTCTGAAATTTTCATCGGACATTGTGTCCGACAATAACAGAAGCTTTCGTCGGTCAAAATGAAAATATACCGGACATGTCCGACTGACCGACGGACATTCGCATTGACTGCATGCAGTAAATCCATCTACCAATACAGCTTCTTTCCATCTAGCATTGTTCTATGGAACCGCTTGCCGCAAGACGCCATCAGCCAACCTACAATTGAGGGTTTTAAGGCTGTTCTGGCTGACATCCATGCATTCTAGACAAAAACCTGTTTTTAACTATTTAAAACTTTTTAACTTTTTGTACAAATATATATGTGTATGATTCTTTTAGATTAACATATATATCCCCTCTCAGCTACGCATGTATAGTCTTAGCCAAATCGCGAATATACTCTTCATAGAGTGAGGCGATCACTGAAGATGATGATGATGATGATGTAGAAAAAGACATAAGAAAAGCACAATCCAAAAGTTATAACGTAATAGCCGTATTCCTAGATTTATCATCTGCATTCGATAAAATGTGGAACACAGGTGCAATTCTCTACTTAAAGAAAATAGGAATTAAGGGTAGAATGTTACATTGGCTAGCAGATTTCCTAAAGCAGAGAGTGAAATATGAAACTAGAAACTAGAGAAACGATTAATGGTTGTCCACAAGGTAGCGTACTCTCTCCAATTATCTTTTCACTCATTATGAACACATTTAGAGATCATAATGAATATGAATAACAAGTCCAAAAATAGTTACAAAATTAGCCTATCTCAATTTGTAGATGGCGATGCAATTTGGACAACATCACACAAATCTTTACAAAAAGGAATTAGAAGTATTCAAGAAGCACTCAATGCTACTGAAAATTGGAGTAAAAAATTTGGTTTTGTGATAAATCCCCTCAAAACTCAAGCAATCATATTTAGAAAACAAAGACTTAGTTTAGATGAAAACAGCCCTAGGATTCCAAAACTGAAGTTATGTGGTAAAACCCTTACATATTCTGATTCTGCAACTCTATTAGGTATGACCTTTGACAAAACACTCACATGGAGATTTCATATAATGAACCCTATAAAAAGATGTGAATCTGACATCAACTTATTAAAGTGCATCAAAGGCCACAACTAGGGATGCAGTAAAAAAAACTCTCCTACCGGTATACAAAGGCCTTATTAAATCCAAAATTGACTATGGTAGCATTGCTTATAGCTCAGCATGTCCTGAACTTCTAAACAAGTTACAAATTCTACAAAATAAAGCCCTCAAGGTCATAACAAGCTGTAAGCAACATACTCCCACAGTACCATTGCTTATAGAATGTAGTGAAATACCCCTGAATCTTCATAGAGAAAAATGCATGCTGAAATACTGGGCTCAGTCAACCCCATTAGGAGACTCTCTCCCAATAAATAAAGAAATCAAAATAGATCCAGGTTATTCCTCAAGAGTAGCCAAATTGAAACGTGTTAAAAAGCCATACGCGCAGGAAATAATTGATTTAATAAAGAAATATCAACTGAATGAGAATGAAATTGAAAAACCTTGTTTAAAGGCACTAAATGGGCTACAACCTCTTCATATAGATACAAGCCTAGCCAAATATATTAATAAACTGGTCAATCCGTCAGTTAATCTAGACATCGCTAACAACTATATATCTCAAATCCATATGGACTGGTCAATCTATACTGACGGCAGCAGAGATATTGAGAAAGAAAATGCAGGCGCAGGAATAGTGATAATGGACCAAAATAATGAGAAAATTCAAGATAGAAGCCTCAAGCTAGATCATAGATTATCAATCTTCACCTGTGAACTGGTAGCAATCAGCATGGTATTACAATGGTTAAACTTTAAGAGATCTAAAATCTCACTCCCTAGCAATATTGTTATTTTCACAGACTCATTAAGTGCACTACAGTCTCTAGAAAATGGTTATTCAAGCTCTCGACAAAATCTGATAGTGCAAATTATATCACTCAATAACATGCTAGCCAATAACAATATAAATATCAAATACATATGGATACCGAGTCACGTCAGCAAAAAAAGGAGCCTTAAATGGCGACAGGTTAAAATTTAGCACTAAAGAAATGTACCATATCATTAATAATAAAGTCAACTCACTCTTTAGAGACACCATTTTTCTATCTTATAAGTCGAAAAAAACTTTAAATATTGACAGCCTCACTAAAGTCAAACCTATTTTCACACATAGGTAAACCAATAACGCAATATTCTGAAAATCCAAATCATGACAGGATAATCACCCAATTGAGGCTAAGATCTAGTAACTTAGGTGAAAAAAAGTTAGTAAAAACAGCCTGCGAATGGTGCTCAGAAAAAGAAACATTTGATCACGTCTTCTTTGAATGCACACAATACAAAAAATGAACGCGATTTATTAGAAAGAGCACTGAATGCTCACAATATAACAATAGTTAACAGAGAAATTCTACTCTTCCCTGCAAAAAAGATACAGATATGATTCATCAAATGGTCATGAATTACCTAAGGAATATTGGCATACTTCAACGCTTGTAAAAGAAAGAAAGAATTTCACACACTCTGTGGTCCCAACAAAAAATGAGATCTATGGGCTATTACCCGCATGAATTTTTTATAGAAGCTGGGGCACGTTGGGGATCTTAAATCCCTCAGGGCGTATTAGACCCACCCCTGCGGCTAACTTAAATTCAAACATGAGATCTCATATCAGACTTGAAACACACAAGGGATCTCAATCCCCTGTCCACTTCAACTCATACAACAACCCAATAAATTTACAAACAAGACCCATGGGCTACTATCTGCATGAAGTTTTGGTAGAAGCCGGGGCACGTTGGGGATCTTAAATCCCTTTGGGCGTATTAGACCCACCCCTGCGGCTAACTCAAATTCAAACATGGGATCTCAAATCACCACTTCAAAAACAGACCAACAACACACAAGGGACCTCTATCCCCTCTACACACAATGCATCTTAAGCTCCACAAAATCACAATATCCTCAACTTAAGGGTTAATTCACCCATAGCGGCCTGACGGTTGTGATGGATGGTTGCGCCTTGGGTCTCAAATCCGCATAGGACTATGCCATGCTGCCACCACACCTCTATTACCAGTTGGGCTCCAACGCCTGACTGAAGATGGGAGTGCTACATCCTGGGTAGGATGGTCATACCGTCCTATCTGGGGGTAACACATCCCATACACATTGTATCATCTGCTTGGTGGTGGGTTTATCTGCAGGGCTCACGCTGTCGGTCGCCAAAGGCGACAAAATTATGAAACTGGAGCAAGATTTTTCTAATTGGCGAATGTGTTTGGCGCATACGAAGAAGAAATCAGTAAATTAGTACCGCGTTTATTTAAGTTCCGTAATGCACAAAAATACAGGTCGCTCTACACTGTATACTACTTTACGTAACCAGCACCTGCTGTGGGATTATCCAATCAACAGGCATTCTAAGGCTTCCTAATTATGCAAAGATGTGGAATACTCGGATGGTATTGGCAACTTATAACTTGTTTATATTTGTCACACTCTCTACCGACTTTTGTTTATACCTGCATTTGGAACTGCTATGAAATTGCGCAATCATCACAATGGCGGCCATTTGCGAAAAACATTAGCAATGTTTCATTACTACCGTTTTTTTTTTTTAATTTCACTTGATATTTCCATATAATATTTTTAGTCAGGTTATTATTTATGATTTTGTTGGAAAATATTTTTTTTTTAATGAAATTTTTTTTTTTTTTAATGTTTGGTTCTTGATTACAAAATATTAATAACCTATTTCTTGAATGAACTATTTTTTTGACAATTGAAAAATTTTTTTATTTTTTTGAAATTTTGTTCATTATTGTATTTTTAATTATTTCCATATTTTTTTTATTTCTTTTTTTTATATTTAAATATTATGCACCAATTGAATATGTCTTTGACAGTTCAAGTATAGCAAATGCATATATCAAACCAGTATATAAAGACAATAAAAATTTCCGAAAACATATTGGAGCCACTTGCATTAAATTTGGCTCTAATTTTTCTCATTTGGCGAATGTGTTGGCGCAAACATTTTTACAGCCAGGGTGAGCCCTGATCTGTGTGCATGGACTGAAACGAATGAAAGATGACTGTCAAGGGTAACACAAACATTTAATCAACAATAACAAAAAAAAAAAAGAAGGAAAAATTAAATACTATACCCTAGTAGAGTCTATTTATTTTCGGCTAGGAGATATTTATACTTTTCATTTCAAAAAAATATATATTTAATGTCAAAAATTAAAAGATGACCTGAAAATTAAAACAAAGTAAGAAACAGAGGGTGATTACAATACAAACCAATTCTTACCCAACACCCAATAGAAATATCAGACATCATTTAGATCCAAACATGACTCAATGCAAGTTTCTCGAAGTGCAAACCCAGTCGCGATCGTATCACATGAAATATCAACGGAACTCGAACAAGTCAACCCGGAATAACACCATCGTTTGAATACCCAAACCCAATATAATTGATTTAAACCGACAAACCTATTAATTACAAACCTTACCTGATCATAAATCCTCAATTCCGTCAAGCTAATTCCAATACACAAACTATTGCAAATGGCGGACTGAAAGAACAACATCCGGGTTACTGTTCAAGCACGCGCACCCTAAGGTATGACTCCACCAATTTATATTAACTGAAAGAATAAGGCAAAAATATTCAAACTCCATTAAAACATTAGAGAATTGTATTTGTTGATCAAAAAGAAGAGAGAAATATAATTTGAAACTTTGTATATAACCAGAAAGCTGTATATATGAAAATAATATACAATTAATTTATTTCCGCTTGCATTGAGTCACAAAATTAGAAATACTGTAAATAGTCCCTTAGGGACAAAAACATGAAATGCAGTTAAAAAAGGGATATAAAAATATATTAGGTAGTATTAGGCTGGTAGGTGCAACAAAAAGGCAGCAGAAGTTCATTATAGTAAATATTACAACAAGGGTAGGAGTAGTAACATTTAGGTAGAACAACATAGGGTAGGTTATTAGATTCAATATGATTTTATTTTTCATTTTATGTTTTTTACATACAGACGAAAGAGTATCCCTAAAAACAAGTCATAAACTTCTTCACCCCCCCACCCCCCCCCCCCTCAAAACTCTGATTTTCTTAGCTTTTCCTATCTCCAACAATAATATGAGCCTCATATAACAACAGATCTCTCCATCTGTTGGAGGACAAAAAATCCCATACACAAATAACAATATGAGCCTCACAAGGAGGACATCCCTACCCCCATATGAGCCTCACAGAGGACACATTTTCCCCCAGCAAACAAGTAAGAAAGGGGTACTTTGGAATCTGTATGTAAAATATCTCTTCAAACCCACTAAGACTAGGAATCCTTTCATTTTTGGCAGTCTCGATAATAAAGAAAACATTTAAATAAACCAATTTCAACCTATCTTTGGCACATACTTCCGAGGTCATGCTACCTCGCTAGCTGAATTAGCTATCAAAATTCCAAAACAATCACAAACCCTTAATTGGGCCGTTTGATTGTGCTTTGAGTGATGTTCAGAGGCATTTCAAAATACAAACCAAACCAACTGCTACAATAAATGACTATCAGACAGCAACCAGTTGGACGATTTCGTCGGTCCCGAGGGGTCGATCTGAGGCACCTCAAGTGCGCAGCATCGCCCGGAGGGACAGAAGAAGAAGGCAGGCCAAGCTCCACCCACTCCACAACGGCTGTCTGATGGCTCACTTTTAAAGCAGCAGAAACTCCCCTTCCTGCACCACACCAGACATTTGATTTCTAGAGACATACCCTTTTAGTTAGGGGCTAAATTAGCCTTATGGTATGGACCTATCCTTTTGGCATACGAAATTATATTTTTAACATTAATTTTCGTGACATATTTCAAAATTTGACCCTTTCGGCATTCAAAATACTCATTTTTTTAAGGAGTGCAGGTCACACACCGGGATCCGGAATTAAAGTGTGGTATCATGCGGACGGACCCTTATTAAGGATTATATGATTATGATGTTGTTTTTCTGGTATTTCAATTTGGCTGATCACGTTTGAAACTGTTGATCATCACGAAAACCATTGCATCTGCAGTATGCAAATCTAGTTTATTTATTTATTTATTTTTTTATTTATTTATTTATTTATTTATTTATTTATTTATTTATTTATTTATTTATTTAACTAGTTATACTTTAGTAGGTATTGTATTGCAGGGATTTTCTTATCGCGATATATCGCGATATTCTTCTATCATATCGCGATACGTATTTCAATATTGTATGGCTATAAATATGTTAATAAAAAAATGTGTGTTGTGAAATTAAGGCTCAAAATGAATAATCTTAAATATGCTCTTACTGTTGATATTTCCTTGAATCATTGAGATAAGACGCTTGTTAATGTTAATGTGTTTAACATTTTTATATTCTGGCAATTTATTTGATTTTGTAGAAGGAATGTTAACTTCGTGAAGTAGTATAGACTGATAATGTGTATTTGTTAACGTTCATATTTATGCTTCCATATAATTTTTAGTAGTTTTATTTTTATCGTAACTGAATAAAGGAAGTTTCACTGTTCAGAGCGACTTCAGCATTATCAGCTTTCACAAAATGCATGCTTGCTGTTATTGCAATTGCGGAGGCCATTGTTTGAAGTCCGCCTGATGATGATTTGTCGTTTCATTGGCACATTTTGCCAAGGAATAGTATTTTAGTGCAAGTTGCAACATTCCCCCCCCCCCAAAAAAAAAGTCAGTTTTGTTTGTTCTTCTGGATTCCAAAATAATTAGGTCGAATTTGCTAATTCCTCAAAACTGTTTCATAATTAACCAAGGTGGTGTCTAAAAAGTTATACGTCAGACCCGCACATTAGTTCATTCATTCATTGCGGTTTTTTTTCTTTTATTTCTTTCTTTTGTTCTACTAATAATTATAAACAATCCCAGTTTATCTATTTGACGTGTTTAAATGACATCATAAATGACATCAGACGCTGAAAGTTTCATTCTCTGTCGAATTCTTGAAGAGCTGAGATGTAGATCTACTCATCTCTTCTCAAAATATGAAAATATCGTTTCATCTTTGGAATGAAGGTTTATTTTATCATTTTATCTTATCGCTTCATATTTTCATTAGAAATTATATATTTTTTATGTTCTCAGATGAAGAAATATAATGTGTTCCGCAACTTCGACCTATGAAATATTAAGATAGATCGAGCTCCATTTACGATTCTGTATTTTTTCCGTAGAGATTATTTTAATCTAATGTAAATAATTCTATCTCCATTTTGATAAAAAAAAATCTGTCCATCGTTATACGCTGCACATGTTTGCATCAAAGCCGGGATCGAACTCAGTTTAGTTTGATGGATAATGATGAGTTATGAATTGACGTTGATAATTCTTGATATAAATTTAGATAAATATATTCTAATCGTCTATTATAGGCTTATAACATGTTTACGCTATTTTTCTTTCTTTTTTAACAGGGAAGCCACCATCTGGGGAAATAAATGTCAACCACATAGACGACTAGTATCCTTTGCATGTATGTGAGTTTAAAAATTAGAAATATCTCTGTCTATCTGCCTGCCTGACAGTTTGCCTGTCTATCTATATATATATATTTCTCTCTATGCTCTACTTTCCTTTTGGTCTGTCTTTCGCCTGCCTGTCAGTGTCTTATCTTTCTATCTGCCTGTCTGTCTGTCTGTCTGTCTGTCTGTCCTGTCTATCTATCTACCTGCCTAACAGTCTGTCTGTCTGCCTACATGAATCTTTATTGTCTGTCTATCTATCTGCCTGCCTGTCTGTCTGTCTGCTTGTCTATCTATGAATCGGTCTGTCTTTCCTGTTTTCCTTTATATATATTTATCTTTCTGCTTGTCTGTCTGTTTGACTGTCAATATATGCATCTGTCTGTCTGTCCTCCTATCTGTCTGTCCTCCTGGCTGTCTATTTGCCTGTCTATCTATGTGTCTGTCTGTCCTGTTTTGATATATGTATATCTGCCTGCCTGTCTGTCTGTCTTTGTGTCTTGTCAATCTATATACATGCCTAACAGTCTGCCTGTCTGCCTACATGAATATATATGTCTATCTATATGCCTGTCTGTCTGTCTGTCTGTCTGTCTATGAATCGGCCTGTCTCTCCTGTTTTCCTTTATATATATTTAACTTTCTGCTTGTCTGTCTGTTTGACTGTAAATCTATGCATCTGTCTATCTGTCTGTCCTCCTATCTGTCTGTCTATTTACCTGTCTGTCTATGTGTCTGTCTGTCCTGTTTTCATATATGTTTATATATCTGCATGCCTGCACGCCTGAATATCTGTCTGTCTGTCTGTCTGTCTATTAATTTATCTGTTGGTCTGTCCTGTCTTCCTATTCATCTGTAAATCTACCTGCCTGGATACCTTTCTGTCTGTCTGTATATCTGTTTGTCTGTATGTCTGTCTGTTTGTGTTTCTATCCGCTTGCCTGCCTGCCTGACTGCTTGCCTGGATATCTATCTGTCTGTCTGTTTAACTATCTATCTGTGTTTGCTTGTATGTCTGTTTGTTTGCCTATCTATCCGCCTGCCTGTCTGTCTGTCTAACTGTCTGTCTTTGTGTCTCTCTATGACGTGTCTTCCTAATTGTCTATATATCCCCCTATCTGCTGCCTGCCTTGATACCTATCTATCTTTTTGTCTGTCTGCGTGTCTATCTATGCATCTGTTTGTCTGTCCTGTCTTCATATCAGTCTGTATATTTTCCTGCCTGTCGGTCTGTCTGCCTGCCTATCTATCTGTGTGTCTGTATGCCCTATCCTCCCATTTGTCTACTTACTTACCTGCCTGCCTGTCTGTCTGTCTGTCTGTATGTATGTATGTATGTATGTATGTATGTATGTATGTATTATTTTTCAATTCATCCATTCCTTTCCTCTATCTTTTTTTTTGCAGGGCCCAGGGCCACTAAGGTACACTCATGCATGTCACATATGTTGCTTGGGTTGGACCAGTACTTTGCACAAAGAATAACCATGGGTCGTTAGAGACTTGAGCCTAACGGGATCGAACCCTGAACCCGCCGTCATACACGATGCAAGAGGGCAACATGCCATTTCTTTGATATGTTCTTATTTAATTTTTATCTTTATAAGTAATTCATTTTTAGCTTATGTAAAGCATGTTTATCCATCTATATATGAAATCATAAGTAACTCGCATATTACGAGGAAAATAAATGGAAAGAAACTCTCCTATTAATGAAATCTATGAAATCTGGTTAAGGAGCATATTAGGTGAAAATGATTTTTAAGAAATTCGCCAATAGATTAAAGGCCCATGACAAATATGGATAAACAGTCTAATTAACTTTTAAATCAAGTTTCGCTTTAATTCTCTACTAAACAGTGTAGTTTGAACTGTAATTTAACAGATGAACAATACTTATTATTTGTTTATACATGTTAGATATAGTACATTTGTGTTTATTTGTAGTTTTTATATTTCCATTTACAGATACTGTGCTTTCTGACGTGTTCCCGTCTACCAAATATTAACGTCTGACCATCTTCAACAAAGACGTGACCATGGCTGAAGCCACAAACCTGTCCGAGGAATGTGATCCTCTCCTCTGTTATCCTTGTAGTGTTGGCGGAAAATCCAGGTCTCCACACGGCTTCTGCGACACTTGTAAACATCACTTGTGCGAGAGTTGTTTTAAAGTTCACTGTGTCCCGTTGATGTTGAAAGACCACGTGATGTTAGATCAAGTGTCCATGCCAAAGGAGAAAGTGGTACCACGTGACCCATTAACTGAACGATGCGAGAAACATGGACACTTATTAGAGTATTACTGTAAGAAACACAAAGACATTCTCTGTTCTGTGTGTGTGACTTTAAATCATGGATATTGTAGTGTAAGTTTCATTCCCGACGAGACAAAAGACATCGGAAACAGTCGGGAGTTTTCCTCTCTCCGTGACAACATTTCAGAATTGATTGAGAGAGTGAAGAAAAACAAAGAAACAGCAGACGGAAACAAGGCCGCCATTGAACAACTTAAAGAGGAGACGAGGTCGCAGGTTCGACACATGAAGGAGGAATTAGTAAGATTCTTTGATAAACTGGAACAGACTTTAGTGCGAGAAATTGATCAAATAGCCGTAAGCGACATACAAGTAATGGACAAAATATCCAAGAATTGTGTCACCATGGAAACCGACCTTCAGAAACTGTCTGCAGAACTCGATGAAAAATTAAATAAAAACCAAAACAATAAACTGTTTGTCGCTATGAAAAAAACTGAGAAGAAAATGGCGGAGATTCAGTCGGAGATCGAGTCAATACATTCAAAGAACGGGGTCACGCGGTACAGGTTTGAGCCTGACGTGGAATTACAGAACGTGCATAGTTCATTTAAAACCCTCGGGAAGCTGCACGTGCGGCGACATGACTTCAAGTTGAAAGGAAAACACGCGAGGGATATAAAAGTGAAAAGTAAGTCAGACAAGGAGACATGTGATATCTCAGGTATCTGTGTTCTGGATCAGAACAAAGTCTTCCTCTGTGACTGCGGGAACAAATCTGTCAAACTTGTCGACACAAAACGTAACGAAATCGTATCTCAGATCAGCCTCCCCTCCAGTCCCTGGGACACGGCGCTCGTGCCTCGTGACGTCACCGAGGAATCAACAACTCATGACCTCATCGTTACCATGCCTGATTCCAGTAGTCTACGTTACATCAGAGTGACCAATGACCAGATCAAGGACACGGACAAGGTCATCTCTGTTGAAGGTTTGTGTCGGGGAATCCAGGTCACTCAGGACAGGAAACTCGCGGTGAGTTATGGCCGCATTGTCGACCCGGTGAAAGTTGAGATTCTGGACATGGACGGACAAGTCCTGAGGAGACTCCAGACAGATCATGGCGGGGCTCAACTGTTTCATCGACCAGACTACCTCGCGGTCAGTCCTTGTTCCGGGATCTTATATGTTTCAGACTGGGGGAACAACACGCTGACCAGTATTAGTACACGTGACTGGTCAGTGATGACCAAGTTGAAGGGACTGGACAATCCCCGAGGTGTTACAGTGGACTGGGCGGGGTCAGTGTTTGTCTGTTGTGAGGATGGAACCGTCCATCTTGTGGCCGCTACAGGTGACCGGTCCACACAGATCCTGGGGAAGGAAGACGGTTTGTGTGAGGATCTCCTGGCCATCGGCCTCAGTCCCGAGGGAGACCGAATGTACGTGAGCGATTTCTTGAGTGATCACGTGCAGGAATTCCTGCTGACGGAGAACTGAAGGTAAGACTTTACTTCATTTTAATATCATAGCCGCCATCTTGAATGTTCTTTCTTTTCTTTCTTTCTTTCTTTCATTCTTTAGGCACTTATCATGATAACTTATTTATTTATTTATTTATTTATTTATTATTTTTATTCTTCATCACGGTATTTATTTGTTCACAATCAGAATGTATTCAACACAGCAACCATTTTGATTTTCTTTGATTTTTCTGTCATTCTTTGAATAATTCTTATCACATATCAGCGTTCATTTATTTACTCTTAATCACGTTATTTACTGGATTTTATTTTCATAACGGTATTCTATGTTCAGTTACTATCTTATTATTTTTTTTTCACTCGGCAGCTGCCATTTTGAATATTCTTTCTTTTTTTTATAAATTAAACACATTTTCCATAAATTTTTCATTATTTTATCGATTATTAATTTTATTGAGATCATTATAGAATAGATATTTATTTAATATATACAGTATTATCATTTTTTATGAAAAATGAATCCTAAAATATGGTTCCTTTTTTTTGGTTATTGATATTGATGAGGATGTCCGAATAATTTCCTCAAACTGTGAATGAAAAACAGTCATGATATGCAGCTGATGATGATTTGACCCATTAACATTTGGTTGTTGTTATTGTTGTTGTTATTGTTTGAAGTACTCATTCAGCCTTCATTGTTTTTGAAATGTTTATGTTATTCTTTTCCTTTCGTTATTTAGAAAAATACACATCATTGAAACAGTCATCATTTATTTTAAATTGTTAATTATTTTCTATAAGTTAGTTACTTTCTGTTTAATTTATTTGTCAAGATAATAATATTGATCTTATCGTTTTACAGGAAGATCACAAGCTGGAAATGTGACCGAGTGAACTATTCAAGGTAGGTAACATTTATTTATTTAGGTATTCAAGGTAGGTAACATTTTTACCCACCTAAACATAGCACCAGAGCCAGAAGTTATGGTGGTGGTAGAACTGATGGTGTCGGTATTGGAAGCGATAGTAGTGTTCATAGTACTATTTAATAGTAAGGAGTGACGTTGGTGGTAGTATTTAAATAAAAAATCATCATCAGCAGCAGCAGCAGTAGCAGCAGTGATAGTAGTAGTAGTTATCATTGTTTTAGTATACGTAGTATTTTCTGTAATAATGCTGGTAGGAGTGATGTTGGTAGCAGTATTTGTAGTAGTATCATCATCATCAGCAGCAGCAGTAGCAGCAGCATCTTTAGTAGTAGTAGTAGTAGTTGTAGAAGTGGTGGTGGTGGTAGAAGTAGATGTCGTTGTTTAAGTGTACGTAGTATTTATTTTAATAATGCTGGTAGGAGTGATGTTGATAGTAGCATTTGTAGAATAATTATCATCATCAGTAGTACTATTAGTAGTAGAAGTGGTGGTGGTAGCAGTAGTTGTTGTTTTGGTGTATTTAAAATTTATTGGGAGTTATGTTGGTAGCAGTATCTTAATAAGTTTTATGATCAGCAGCAGTATTTAAATTAACATCATCATCAGCAGCAGCAGCACCAGCAGCAGCAGTAGTAGTAGAAGTGGTTGCAGTAATTGTCGATTTTAGAGTATTAAAGGTCAATTGTTTCATCATCATCTGTAGTTGTGATGGTTCTAAATGTAGTTATTAGTGATGGTAGTAGTGGTGGTAGTATTTGTTGTTGTAATAATGTAGTAATTATTGTTATATTGATTGTAGTTGTGGTAGTCTTAACAGTTGTAGTAGAAGTAGTAGTTATAGTTCCTGCAGCAGCAGTAGTAGTATAAGTTATAGTAACAGCAGTAGCAGTAGTAGTTTATGTTATAGTAACAGCAACAGTAGTAGTAGTATAAGTTATAGTAACAGCAGTAGTAGTTGTAGTATAAGTTATAATAACAGCAACAGTAGTAGTAGTATAAGTTATAGTAACAGCAGTAGTAGTAGTAGTATATGTTATAATAACAGCAACAGTAGTAGTAGTATAAGTTATAGTAACAGCAGTAGTAGTTGTAGTTATAGAAGTTATAGTAACAACAGCAGTAGTAGTAGTAGTTATAATAACATCAACAGTAGTAGTAGTAGTAGTTATAATAACAGCAACAGTTATAGAAGTGGTAGTAGTAGAAGTAGTAGTTATAGTAAGAACAGCAGTACTAATAGTTGTAGGTATAGTAATAGCAGTTATAGCAACAACAGCAGTACTAATAGTTGTAGTTATAGTAATAGCAGCTATAGTAACAACAGCAGCAGTAGTAGTAGTTGTTGTTGTAATGTAATAATTATTGTTATAGTGATGGTAGTTGTGGTAGTAGTTGTCATTGTCTCAACAGTTGTAGTAGTAGTAGTAGCAGAAGTGATGTAGTAATTTTATTGTAGTGATGGTAGTTTTGTGGTAAAAGTTGTTGTAGTAACAATATCAACAGCAGTAGTAGTTGTAGTAATAGTAGTTATAGTAACAGCAGTGGTAGTAGTAGTGATGTAGTAATTATTATGGTAATGATGGTAGTTGTTGTGGAAGAAGTTGTTGTAGTAAACAAAATCAACAGCAGTAGTAGTAGTAGTAGTAGTAGTAATAGATTTTGTAGTAAGAGTAGTCTTTGCAGTACTAGTAGAAGGAGTTGTTATAATAGTAGTAGCAGCAGTACTTGTAGTAGTAGTAGTTGTAAAAGTAGTAGCAGCAGTACTAGTAGTAGTAGTAGTAGTAGTTGTAATAGTAGTAGCAGCAGTAGTAGTAGTAGTTGTAATAGTAGTAGCAGCAGCAGTAGTAGTAGTTGTAATAGTAGTAGGAGCAGTAGTAGTAGTAGTTGTAATAGTAGTAGCAGCAATACTAGTAGTAGTAGTAGTTGTAATAGTAGTAGCAGCAGTACTAGTTGTAGAAGTGGTAATAGTAGTAGTAGTTGTTGTAGTAGTAGAAGTTGAAATAGTAGTAACAGCAGTAATAGTAATAATAGTAGTAGTAGTTGTTGTTGCAGTAGTAGTAGTAGTAATAGTACTTGTAGTTGTATTATTGGTAGTTGTAGAAGTTGGGATAGTAGTAGCAGCAGTACTAGTAGAAGTAGTAGTTGTAAAAGTAGTAGCAGCAGTACCAGTAGTAGGAGAAATAGTAGTAGTTGTTGTTGTTGTTGTAAAAGTAGTAGTAGCAGCAATACTAGTAGTAGTAGTAGTTGTTGTAATAGTAGTAGCAGTACTAGCAGCAGTAGTAGTAGTAGTTGTGGTGGTGGTGGTAATAGTAGTAGTAGTAATAATTGTAATAGCAGCAGTACTAGTACTACTACTATTACTAGTAGTAGTAGTAGTAGTAGTAGTAGTGGCAGTTGTAGTAGTAGTAGTGGTAGTTGTTATAGTAGTTGTAATAGTTGTAGTAGTAGAAGTTGTAATAGTAGTAACAGCAGTAGTAGTAAAAGTAGTAGTAATAGTACTAGTAGTTGTATTAGTAGTAGTAGTAGCAGCAGCAGCAGAAGTAGTAGTAGTAGAAGTAGTAGTAGTTGGTGTAATAGTAGTAGTAGCAGTACTAGTAGAAGTAATAGTAGTAGCATTAATAGTAGTAGTAGTAGTTGTTATAGTACGAGGGATGTTCAAATTGAAATGCAACTCGGGTTATATTATGTAACTACGCACGCATTTCACAAAAAACCTACTTGGATCGCCTAGGGGCATCAATTATCTCTCGGTCGATACCAGTTTTGTGTAATTCTGTCCTCTCTAGCCTCAGCTACACAACCAGAAACATTGCATACTCGTACATACTAATGATAAAATGATTGGTAAAATATCTGCATTCGCCTACATCAAAAACCGCTGTTTTCTTGGTATAGGTCCAAAAGAGATATTTCATGAAATATGCTCAATTTATGGACCTGGTGAGCTGTCCTATGCATCGGTTACTAGGTGGTGCAAGGCATTTGCAAGTGGAATAACGTCCTTGCAAGATGCACCATGTGGCCATCGCAGAAGAAAAGCAACCAGTCCCAAAATTGTAGAAAAAGTCAGAGAAATTGTATCGACAGATGCAAGATTCACTGTTAGGGAAATAGCCCGAAAGGTAGGCATCTCAATGGGGGCAGTTCATTCAATTCTAAAGAAGCACCTTAAAATAAATAACTGCGCGATGGATACCCCATTTGCTCACAGAGGAGCAGAAGCGCCTCCGCGTGAAAATGGCAAAATCTTTGCTGAAAAATGTACTCAAAATACAATAATCGCTCGTTTGCCAATATCGCCACAGGCGACGAGACATGGGTGCATTTCTATGAGCCCAAACGAAAACATGAAAACAAGATATGGGCCACAAAAGACATGAAAGGCCATGTATAGCCAAACGCACAATGGGCGTCAGAAAGGTTATGTATGCAGTTTTCTTTACAAATCAATGGCCTGCTATACAAATTGCTGTTCCGAAAGGTAAATCGGTCAATAGCAAGTTCTACAGAGGGGTTGTTCTAAAAATGTTGAAGAAATATTTCAATAGACGCAGGCCAGCGGCAGGTTTGTCGGGGGTCAGGTTGCTGCATGACAACGCGTCTAGCCACAAAGCGGCTATTGTACGCGATTTTTTTTAAGGCAGGAAAAGGTTGTAGAGCTTCCGCACCTGCCGTATATCCAGACCTTGCCCCCTGTGTCTACTTCCTGTTCCCGAGGCTCAAAAAGTACCTCACTAGACGAAAATACAAAACACGAAAAGATCTTGGTTCAGCCATCTTCCAGTGTCTCAAGGGTATACCCAGAAACGACTATGAAACTGCCTTTAAAAATTGGATCAAAAGGTTGAAACTGTGCATAGCTCACGGAGGTGAATACTTTGAAGGAATCCGATAGTTGGTTTGTGAAAATTACCAAATCCTTTCTAGATATACTAGGAATTGCATTTCAATTTGAACATCCCTCGTAGTAGTAGCAGCAGCAGTAGTAGTCGTGGTAGTTGTTGTTGTTGTAATAGTAGTAGTAGCAGCAGTACTAATAGTAGTACAAGTAGTTGTAATAGTAGTAGCAACAGTATTAGTAGTGGTAGTAGAAGTAGAAGAAGAAGAAGTTGTTGTTGTTGTTGTTGTTTTAATAGTAGTAGTAGCAGCAGTACTAGTAGTAGTATTAGTATTTGAAATAGTAGTAGCAGTACTAGAAGTAGTAGTAGTAGTAATAGTAGAAGTAGTAGTAGTAGTAGAAGTTGTTGTAATAGTAGTAGCAACAGTATTAGTAGTGGTAGTAGTAGTAGAAGGAGAAGAAGTTGTTGTTGTTTTAATAGTAGTAGTAGCAGCAGTACTAGTAGTAGTATTAGTATTTGTAATAGTAGTAGCAGTACTAGAAGAAGTAGTAGTAGTAGTAGTAGTAGTTGTTGTTGTTGTTGTTGTTGTTGTAATAGTAGTAGTAACAGCAGCAGTAGTCGTAGTAGTAGTAGTAGAAGAAGTAGTAGTTGAAATAGTAATAGCAGCAGTACTACTACTTCTACTACTACTACTAGTAGTAGTAGTAGTGGAAATAGCAGTAGTGTAAGTAGTAGTAGTAGAATATTAGTAGTGGTAGTAAGAGTAATAGTTATAATAATAGTAATAGCAGCAGTACTAGTAGTAGTAGTAGTAGTCATGTGGTAGTAATTGTAATTGTGATGGTAGTAGTAATAGTAGCTGCTGCGGAAGCTGGAACAGTAGTAGCGGAAGAATTCATGATGGTAGTTTGTTATATTCTATATGAAATAGTTGCAGTAGCAATATCGGTAGTGGTGGAAGTAGTACGTATAGTAGCAGAAATGGTAGTAGGTGAAATATAGGGACTGCTGTTTTTAAATTTATCTAGATTTTCAGTATCCAAAATATCACCCTCAAATGAACTTATGGTGGTAAAAGAAGTTGTAGTAGCAGCAGCAGTAATAAAAGTAGTGGTATTGAGATCAGTTGTGGTTGCTATCGCCATTTCAGTAATAATGGCAGTAGTACTAGTAGCAGCAATAGTGGAAGTAGCAGTAAGCAGTTGTTGTAGCTGTGGTAGACGTTTTAATGGTGCTAAGTAGCAGTAGCTTTAGAAATCATATAGCGACGTTAGGTTGAGGAAGATCCGAATGCACGGATGAAACTGGGTAGCACCACCGACCTACCGCAAGCCAGCCGGAAAGATTCCTCACATGAAAAATCCGAATGACCATGCCGGGATTCGAACCCACGAGGTGAGGGGCAGACTAAGTGTCATCGACTTAATTTTCTCGGCCACAGAGGCCCCAGGATTTAGAATATGTTCTCATTTACCCTTTCTTAAGTTTTTAAAGTAAATCAATATTTGTCGCGGTATCGATAACTCACAATAGGGAAAAATATACAGTCTAACCGGTATAAGAACCCTTGGCCTTCCGCTTACAGGGCGAATGCTCTACCAAATGAGCTACCTAGCCGCTTACATATTATTCCTATATGGTTAATAACGATACAACTATAATGCTATTACATTCACCAGTCCAAATGTATGGCGATGATCCCTTTCCTCCATTTATTTCAGACGGCGAATATAAACCATCATCGAACAGAAACAACTACCGGTGACCTGACGATGCCGGCACAACAGTTTTATCCATTTTAGTTTTGTAAACAGAATATCAAGTGTTTAACCAGAAGCCTTGATGTACTTACTATGAGCATTTGACATTATGTTTCTTATTCATATTCTTGCAGTGTAAAGTAACAGTTTACTAATTTAAATCAAACAACACACATCGCTTTAATTTTAAATCCTATTGTTGAATTGTAGAGGTGCTTGTATATCTTCTTGAGAAGTATAGACGGGACTTCTTATATGTGTTTGTGCCTGGGATTATGTGCGTGCATGCCGTGCATGTGTACAGAAAATTGTTCTACTTGTAAAAAGTATTATAATGTTCAATAAAGTCTAATATGAATCATGCATAGACTGGTGAAGTAAATTGTACATACTATCATATGATTTTTTTATACATTTGTTAGTTACTTTATATTATTGTAAATCTAAACTACACGTAAAGGATTTCGCCTTAACACTAATCATTGCAATCGAATAAAATTGATCCTTTGTAATTATCCAGGATAGACGTTATCACTTTATCAAAATGAAATGTAAATTACCATAACCTGTACATTACCAATTAACTGTATAAAACTGACTGGCTAAACTGTAAACAGATTATATGCGGACTAAATCGGAGAAAGTTTGCGCAGATTCTGCACAGAAAATATTCTGGTCCATTAACATACTATAATTATATTTATAGATTTTTTTAAACATAGACAAAGAACAAAATATGCCCAGATTTTTTCCCGAAAAATCTAAAATGCTGGGCAGAACAGGATAAATTCCCGATGAATGTCGAGGCCTCTATCCATGGCAAGGAAGGAGATGTATAGAGTTTGACGTTGACGTCATGGCTTTATTTGAGCTGCGGTATTACATATAATTTACTGTGATGTGATGCAATAAGACATTAGACATTCCTATTTATTCGATAGTTCGAAGGTTTTTTTTCTTTTACTTCGAGGTTAAATTAGTGTTACTTATTAGATGTGTCCCCAAATTTATTGATCAACCCTCGAACATATTATCCATTTTTTTTATTTCATAATGTATTTAGCCCTTTTGTACATGCTATGAGCATGTATTTGGGATTGTGTATTTCATTCTGCATCAGTGTAAAGCAGCATATTACTATCCGACTGCCATTTCAATTATTCAACACCAATCGCTTTGTTTTTAAATCATATTTTTGAATGGTAATTCTAAATTACATGTAAAATATTTGCCTTAACACTAATCGTTGACAGAATTGGAAATCAAAAATAATTGATTCTTTGTAATTATCCAGGATAGATGTTATCATTTTATCAAAATGAAATGTAAATTACCATAACCTGTACATTACCAATTAACTGTATAAAACTGACTGGCTAGACTGTAAACAGATTATATACGGACTAAATCGGAGAAAGTTTGCGCAGATTCTGCACAGAAAATATTCTGGTCCATTAACATACCAGAATTATATTTATACATTTTTTAAACATAAAACAAAAAACAAAGTATGCCCGGATTTTTTCCCCGCAAAATCTAAATTAGGCCAAAACAATGCTGGGCAGAACAGGATAAATTCCGGATGAATGTCGAGGTTTCTATCCATGGCAAGGAAGGAGATATATAGAGTTTGACGTTAACTTAATGGCCTTATTTGAGCAGCGGTATTACATATAATTTACTGTGATGTGATGCAATAAGACATTAGACATTCCCATTTGATACAAGATTTTTTTTCTTTTACTTCTGGGTTAAATATGTGTTACTTATTAGATGTGTCCCCAAATTTATTGATCAACCCTCGAACATATTATCCTTTTATTTATCTTCATCAAGTGTTTAGCCCCTTTGTACATGCTATGAGCATGTATTTGAGATTGTATATTTAATTCTGTATCAGTGTAAAGCGGCATGTTACTACCCGACTGTCATTTCAATTATTCAACACCAATCGCTTTGTTTTTAAATCCTATTTTTGAATGGTAGGATTGCTTATTTGTTTTCTTAAGAAGTATAAACTATAATTTTTATACCTGTTTGTGCTTTGCTTTGTGCATGATGTTTATTTGTACATTAAATTGTTGTACTTGGTGGAAAAGTATTATAATTTCTCTTAAAATCAAACATCATGAATCATTAAATACATTGGTGAAATATATTGTACATACGTGTATATATATATTAGTTATGTACATTAGTTTTTTTTATATTAGTTATATGTATTTGTTTTCTTTTTTTTTATTACATTGTAAAACTAAATTTCATGTATAAGACGAGAGTTGTGATTGCATTTTGTCCGTCGTCCGTGCGTTTGTGGGTCTGGCGTCAACAATTCCCTTTAAACAACATCTCTTCCTAAACTGCTAAATGAGCAAACTTCACAGAAATTATCCTAATGATGCCCTCTATCAAGATTGTTCAAATTATTTTGATTGGTTGTAAAAGTAGGTCACAAGAGCTAAAAATAGATTTCTAAAATGCAAATTTTGAAAATCTTCTTCTGCAAAACTGCAAGGCATTGAGCTTAGATATTTGGTGTATAGCATTGTCTAGTGCACATCTACTAAGTTTGTTTATGACCGTGAGGTCAAAATTGGCCCCGCCCCAGAGTCACTTGATTTTACAAAGCCATATAAATAGGAAAATCTTAAAAATCTTCTTGTCAGAAATTGCAAGGCCAGGAGTACAGATATTTGGTGTGTAACATTGCCTTATGGACATCTTCCAAGTTTGTTCAAATCATGGCCCTGGGGTCAAAATTTGCCCCGCCCCAGGGGTCACTTGATTTTACATTGGCTAAAATTGGAAAATCTAGAAAGAAAATCTTCTTCTCAGAAACCACAAAGCCTAGAGTTTGAATATTTTGTGTGTAACATTGCTTTATGGACATCTTCCACGTATGTTCAAATCATGGCACGGGGGTCAAAATTTGCCCCGCCCCAGGGGTCACTTGATTTTACATTGGCTAAAATAGGAAAATCTAGAAAAATATCTTCTTCTCAGAAACCACAAAGCCTAGAGTTTGAATATTTTGTGTGTAACATTGCTTTATGGACATCTTCCACGTATGTTCAAATCATGGCACGGGGGTCAAAGTTGGCCCAACCCCAGGGTTCACTTGATTTTACATATGTTTAAATAGGAAAATCTAGAAAAATCTTCTTCTCAGTAACGACTAGGCCTGGAGTTTAGATAGTTGGTGTGTAACATTGCCTTATGGACATCTACCAAGTGTGGTCAAATCATGGCTATGGGGTTAAAATCGGCACCACCCAAGGGGTCACTTGATTTAACTTACACTTACATAAATTATGAAATAATTTTTAAAAAAATCCTTGTCAAAAACCACAAGATGATGGGTTTAGATATTTGGTATGTAACCTGGCCTTGTGGACCTGAGCCAAGATTTCAAATCATGACCCCTGTGTCAAAATTGTTCTTACGCTAGGGTTACCTTGGTTATTTGGACCACATGTAAACTTTTTGAGTGGAATTAAAATTATATTGCTGTTCTTCTGTATAGATTTTGTATTCAGTATGACTATGTTCCAAAGGCAATGAAAGCAAAATGTCATAGGTGAGCGATTCAGGGCCATTTTGTATTTTTTTATTCTTCATTTTATTCTTCTTCTTCTCGTTAAGGTCTAAATTGGGTTGCTTTTGTGTCTTTTGTGTGTTTGACTTTGTGAGCGTGCACGACGTTCATTTACACATGTAATTAGGTTTTCGCACAACTGCGAAGTGCGAAAACCTATTGTTCTCGTTGTGTTTATTTGTCATTTTTTTTTTTTATTTTTCTTCTTCTGTCAAAAATTTGTCCCGAGCCTACAGTAACGTAGGATTAAGCTACGACCATGAAACTTTTAACACTTATTCACATTGTCCTGACTTAGATCCTTAGGAGCCATTTTTTCAGATTTGTCTCCCATTGTGCCGCTAGGTGGCGTTTATTATGTAATTGATTGTATTGAAAAATCTCCAAAATCCAAAGTCGGATTTAGATACGGTTTTTTTTATTCTGTTCCTTATTGGCACCCCAACAAAATATATAGGTCTAGAAGTTCAAAAAAGATATCATTTCCTGTTCAGGAGGGGACCAAAGTTCGAATCTTGGAAATAACGCGTTTTTTAAGAGAAAATATGGTAGGTCCCTTTAAACAGAAATATTGGCCGACTTTGATAAGATAGAAGAATTTTGTTTGTTTAAACAGATTCGCAAGACCTAGCCGCACAAAATATATAGTGTGGCAATTTCAGGAAATGCACCGTTTATCCGCTAGAGGCGTTCAAAGATCACTGAATACGGAAAAAATAAAAATTTCAAGTTTTTAAAATATTTCATTTTTCGTCATTTTTTCATGTTTTTTCGTTCTCCTGTATTTATTTCTTGTTCGATTTTCATGAAATTTTCACTGAATGTGCAGTATGATGTTCTTAATCAGCTTATACTTTAAAATAATAAAAGGTAGTAAAGGTCAAGGTCATATCAGCAATATCGATTTTTTCTTTGACCTCATATAGCTCAAAAACGGTAAATATTCTATCGAGACATAACGGGTATAAAATGTTATGCTTTAAGAGACCTTTCTAACGGTACCAAAATTTTAAAAGTCAGACATCAAATGAAAAAAATAATTATGAAAAAACTCAATTATAGGTACACACAGTGGTTTTCTGCATTTATCTCAGAGGTTAATCACATATCATTATAATTTTATTATCAGATTTATAGAATGTTTATTTACCTTTCTAACGATATGCAGTTTTTGAAGATCGGGTAAAAAATGGTCGAGTTATGTTAGATTTCCCATACGTAGCGAAAGCCCAATTTTTAAAATATTTCAGTCCAACGCTTATCTTACCTGTACTGGGGTGTGTATATTTCTCAGTGTATTATTGGCCATTTGACCACAGCGTAGCTGGGATGATGTAAACAACTCGCGGTCAAGTGACTTTCCTCAGTCTAATGCTGGTCTACCGGTACTGGTGAACTGGGGGTGTGTATAGTTCTCAGTGTATTGGCCATACGTTTATCTCGAAAGTTCATCACTAATCAATATCACCTTAAGAAATAGAATGTAAGATTAATTTTCAATCCTTCTAACGATGTGCGGTTTTTGAAGATCGGGTAAAAACTGGTCAGACTATGTCCAATAAGCTGTACCTTGTTAAATCGTAAATCGTGTGTGTATTCTATAGCTCAAAGCGTATGTACATGTAATTTTGTGTTTGATAGACCGTACTTTACCTGTAGGCGCGTCATAAACACACATTTCTCTCTCTCTGTCTCTCTCTCTCTCTCTCTCTGATAGAACATCGAAGTCAAAGACGTATATTGGTGGTGTGTTATCGAGTATTACATTTTACATGTATTAGAGATTGGACAATGTAAATTATCTAATTATAATACATAAGAGTTATCACAAATAGCGCGTAATGCATTGCTATCATCATCAGTAGCAGTAGTTGAAGTTATATGGGTAAAACAGCATTTGGAAATGATGTAAGAATATATACAGCATGTACACTAATGGAAACACAAAGAGAATATCTATGTATATGATGTAATAGTAGTGCCCCCAGGGGCAGAACTAGTTTTATATGTCTAAAGTGAAAATTTTAAAAAATATTTTCCAAATTACTGGCTAGGTTTCAAAATGTTTTGGCATTGTTGTTCCTTGGCTAAATGTATACCACGGCCGGGATGATGTTAACCTTTATTGGTTGTTTTACAAATGTAAGACACAGTTTATTTAGCTTTATAAAAAAGAGGTACAATTTCATATAAAAAAGTGAAAGGAATGATAGAAGAAGTAACAATAGCATTGTATGAAGCTTATCTAAGTGAGAAAACCGATGATGTTGCGGATGCAACTCTAGTTGTTATATTTGTATCAACATTTTCAATAAAGGCGTAAAAAATTAATTATTGTATAGTTGGTTGAAAATATGTTGTTCATATTGGAATATAATCAGTATATTTTTTTCATTTGTTTTTTTTATTACATTGTAATCTAAATTGTAAGGAACTTCCCTTCTGCCTTGTCACTAACCATTTACAAAATACGTTTGTCTTAACGAGTTGATTCTAATGTAATTATCCAGAATTGGAAATGTTATCATTATATTGGAAAAGAAAACTGTAATTTACATCTACATGTTCTAGTATTTGGGTATTTGTAGAAACTTTACTATCATTGATGTTTTCATTTACATTGATACTTGTATATAAGCAAATAAGATAATTAAATATATTGCTTTTGAAAGTCGTCTCGTTTTACTTTTAACTGTCATGCCGATTAACCATGTAATAAGCTGTGGGATATGTACATGTTTATTTAAGACTTAGAGAGTAATGTATGTTTGTAGAGATGTATGCTGTCGATGAACCTTTATCAAAGGTATAAATTATAGTAAAAGACCGATGTATAGAGACGTAATCCACATGCCTGAAACGTCGCTTAATACGTGACCTGGGATCGAAACCAATTTTGAGTCGGAAAGAAAAGGAGTTTTAATGGACATTCGTTAATTAATATATAAGTCAATGACGATCAGGCAAACTACTATTACAGATTTATGTATTGTTACCAGCTTGTCTTTGAAATAAGTCATAAACCAGGATTCGAATAATCATGTAAATAGCATATTTCAGTCACTTTCTTACGTAAAATTTACAGTTATTTCAGCAATCGAGAAATTTCGTCAATAAAATATGAATGCGTCGAGAACTCGGATCTTCACATTTATATGGATTATTTCTTCTTACAATATCCATTCACGTTATTAAATATTCACTGACAACGTGACCTTGAGCATGTAGGTCTCCGTGTCTCCTAAATAATTCCTCTGTTGAGTATACGGCCGCCTGCACCACCAAAATAGCTGTCAAATTATAAAATACAACACTTGTAAACTACACAGATTTAATGAGATAAAGACTAGAATGTTAGTTTAGCATCCATATGTCATGTACATATTGTGCAAGAAGGTGGGCTCACTCACAAATCGCGAGCTTAAGGGGAGATAGTCATTGCATAAGTAATTGCTGTAATGGAAAAATAACTTACACAGTTAATTCCCTTTGATGCCAATGTATGACCATGCGAACATCGATAAGCGATAATTTTATTAACTTTTGGCATATAGCATATCAGTTTGAACATGATAATGAATAGAATCAATAAACTTCATTTTTTTTTTTGCGTCCGACCCCTGGGATGGAGCCCGTGTGTGTGTGTGGGGGGGGGGGGCATTTTTCTTTTTCAATAATATATATTGCATTTTTATCTGCTTCATAAGCAATTATAACAAATCTTTGATTATAAAATTGTCTGTCTAAACAAGGAATGTAGGCAATCGGGCGGGAAGGCAGAAACGATTAGTTATTTTATGTTTGTTACTTTGTATCTGCTTCCCTGTTTTTAGCTCACCTGAGCAAAGCTCAGGGTGAGCTATTGTGATCCCGTAAGTGTCCGTCGTCCGTATGTGCGTAGTGCGTCGAGCGGCGTCAACAATTTGATTGTTTACACTCTATCACCTTTATTTCTTTAGCAATCATCTGCAAACTTTAAAACAATGTTTATGGCCATAATGTCTCAATTGAGTTCGATTATGACTGACTGAGATCGGACAATTAGGTCAGGAGTTATGCCACTTTTTATATTCCAAAATGCCAGATTTCATGTTGTTTACACTCTAGCATCTTCATCTTTTGAGCAATCATCTTCAAACTTTATGACAATGCTTATGACCATAATGTCTCGATAGAGTTTGATTATGGCTGAGATCGGTCAATTAGGTCAGGAGTTATGCCCCTTTTAATATTAAAAATGCCAGATTACACGTTGTTTACACTCTAGCATCTTCATCTTTTGAGCAATCATCTTCAATCTTAATGGCAATGCATATGACCATAATGTATGCATTGAATTTTAATATGTCTGAGATCGGTCAATTTGGTCAGGAGTTATGCCCCTTTTTATATTCCAAAATGCCAGATTTCATGTTGTTTACACTCTAGCATCTTCATCTTTTGAGCAATCATCTTCAAACTTTATGACAATGCTTATGACCATAATGTCTCGATAGAGTTTGATTATGGCTGAGATCGGTCAATTAGGTCAGGAGTTATAGCGCCCCATCTTATTTAAATATTCAAAAATGCCCATGATTAATCAGGTTGTATTACAACACCCTCCCGCTCAAAAGCATACATTCCTTTTTATCTATTATTGGAGTCAATTTTCCATTACATTACAATCTGTATGATTGTCAATAGGCATATTGACCATAATGTATGCATTGAATTTTAATATGTCTGAGATCGGTCAATTTGGTCAGGAGTTATGCCCCTTTTTATATTAAAAAAGGCCAGACTTCACGTTGTTTACACTCTAGCATCTTCATCCTTTAGGCAATCATCTTCAAACTTTATGACAATGTTTATGACAATAATGTCTCAATTGTGTCTGATTATGGCTGAGATCAGTCAATTAGGTCAGGAGTTATGCCCCTTTTAATATTAAAAAAATGCCTGATTTCAAAATTTTTACGCTCTAGCATCTTCATCTTTTGAGCAAACATCTTCAAACTTAATGGCAATGCTTATGACTATAATGTCTGCATTGAGTTTAAATATGGCTGAGATCGGACAATTAGGTCAGTATGTATGTCCCTTTTTATATTAAAAAATGCCAGATTTCACGTTGTTTACACTCTAGCATCTTCATCTTTTGAGCAAACATCTTTAAACTTTATGACAATGCTTATAACCGTAATGTCTCGATTGAGTTTGAATATGGCTGAGATCAGTCGATAAGCTCAGGAGTTAAGCCCCTTTAAATATAAAAAAAATGCCAGATTTCACTTTGATTACACTCTAGTATTGTCATCTTTTGAGCAATCATCTTCAAACTTTATGACATTATTTATGACCATAATGTCTTGATTGAGTTTGGATATGGCTGAGATTGGTCAATTAGGTCAGGAGTTAAGCCCCTTTCAATATTAAAAAAATGCCAGATTTCACTTTGTTTACACTCTAGCATCTTCATCTTTTGAGCAATCATCTTCAAACTTAATGGCAATGCTTATGACCATAATGTCTCGACTGAGTTTGATTAAAGCTGAGATCTGTTGATTAGGTCAGGAGTTATGCCCCTTTTAATATATAAAAAAGGCCTGATTTCACTTTGATTACACTCTAGCATCTTCATTTTTTAGCAATCATCTTCAAACTTTATGACATTGTTAAAGACAATAATGTCTTAATTGAGTTCAATTGTGGCTGAGGTGGGCCAATTAGGTCAGGAGTTATGCCCCTTTTAATACAAAAAATGCAAGATTTCACTTTGTTTACTCTTTACCATTTTCATTTTTTTAAACAATCTTTTTTAAACTTTAAGACAATGTTTATGCCCATAATCTCGCAATCGTGTTAAATTATAACTGATAGTGACTAGTTAATTTAGGAGTTATGCCCCTTTCACCATAAAAAGCCAGATTTCACTTTTTTACACTCTAGCATCTTTATTTCTTAAGCAATCATCTTTCTCAGGTGAGCGATCAAGGGCAATCTTGGCCCTCTTGTATTTAAATCATAGACCTATTACACAGGTTAGGTTATAAGGTCAAAACCTTAAAAGAGAGATGGGAACATCTTTGCCGATTTTATACGTATTTCGACCTAAATACAATAAAGGGAAACCAATGAATATAGATTCGTCCTCGTCCACAATGCAGGGGCTCGAAATTGCACGGGACGAATCATTTCATACTTAAATGGAAACATTAACAAGAAAATATTAAAACAAAATGTTTTAATGGATGATACAACTCCTCCTCTACTACTGAAGTGATTTGGTTCAAACTTACCAACAATACTTGTAGTTATATGTAAGCGTGCGTGATGGCTGGATTTTGTGCTCTATTATCTGAAACACAAAATATCAGCAAACAACGTCGGAGTCAAACAAATACGTTTTTCTTTTCTTTCTTTTTTTTTTTTTTTTTTTTTTTTTTCTTGTCTGCATTTTGTGAATAGGATAAAACAATAATTTTGCCATTTAATACCATCAGTATTTTAACAAATAACATACAAGTCTTCTTCACATTACAATACCTTAGGGCGTATATTGCCACGCTTTGTAGCGCTCTTTCTTTTTTTGTTTGGATCTCGTGGTCACGAGATACCCCCCTAGGGCTGGGCCGATGGATCGGACTATCGATTAATTGCAATGGTTATGGGGACGATAGTACTGCATCGATAGTGGTTTCTGACCATCGATAATATCGCCGATAGTGTTCCTGACTATCGATAGTTCAGTAATATATACACCTGACCACAAAGTCTATCTGTTTAGCAAAAGAAAAAAACCAACAAGCATTCCCTAACGTTGCATTTAAAAGAGTAATTCATATCATGTCGGTTTTTAGGATTTGTTGCCAGTCTTATGTACATGTAAGGGATGGATATGGCTAAATCACTGACGAATGACGATAAAACTGACTCATAATTATAGCTTTTGAGATCGAACAACAAATCAAAACAATCTCAATTTACAAGTCAATAACGTTTTCTTGAACTGTCTATAAAGTATACCACATTTTATTTTCGTATGTTTATATAACATGATTAACATTATAGCTGAAAAAAAATAGTACGTTTATCGCTGACGTGAGCATGCTATGGTTCTGGAATTATACCGTACCTGAAATAAACATCATGGCGACTCGCTCGCGTGACATTCAAAAGTATCGCAATGCATTGCAATATTAATCCTGCAATAGTTGAACTATTGCAATAGCAACATACTGACTATCGATAGTATCGCAATAGTCATTTTTGGGGTCAATGGTCAGCCCTATGTAACCCCCCCTTTTTTTCCCCTTTATGATCTCGTGTTCACGTGATACACTTTTTATTTATTTTTTTTTAATTTTTATTTTCTCGTGTCCACGAGATAATTTTCTTCACATGTCCCCTTTGTGCTTCCGTATTATAATGATTATATAGAGTAAAAATTAATTACACGCCTCAAGTATTTTGAGTTGAAACAACCATTTACCATGTATGGTTTGTTTGCCGAAAGTTATTATTTCTTTCTCAGCCATAATCAACTGTAAGGCCAAACTGTAAAATCCGTTAAAACTGTCTGTACAGGTGTCCTTTTACGCATATACAACATAACCACATTTATTTCGTTTCTCCATATTGCTAGTTTATAATTATTTTAAGAAATTGCCGCTAACATTTGTTTTAGAACTTGTTTGTTGGTTGGTTTTAAGGTCCAACCGACATTATTTAAGTCATTTGGAGACTATGTCTACTTGTATAGTGCTGCCACATTGCAGTATCACGTCGTAGACATGTGGCATGATACCACACCAAGTCACATTATCCTGACACCGGGCCAACCAGTCATAGAACAACCTTGCATATATCCTAAGCGACAAGCAAGGAAGCTACAGGTGCATATTTTATGGTGTCGCGGCCGAAGATCGAACCCACAATATCCGCTCCCGATACGAACGTTCTAACCCATATTTTACCTGGAGTAGATTTCAGTAAACGGCTCGGCATGTGTCTTAATGGATAACATTATTTAAAATATGAATTGAAATAACCAGGGATCGATTGTGGTGGACTGTTAAATTATTAAGTAGTTTTAAGTATTTTACCAAGCCTTAGATAAAGATGATAGGATATGTATATGCATTAACACAACAAGACATCACACTTATAATATTGCTTCTTTTTAATGCATTTACTTCAAAATAAACATTCAGGCTACGCTTTTATTGTCATTAACATTTCTTAAATAAACGTTTATGAAAGATAGTTTTCTCCATCTATCCTTCTCTTTGTCCATCCGCCCGACTCTCAATCCATCCATCTATCTATTTTAGGTCCCCCCATCTGTCTCTCCATCCATCCATCTATTCATCTTTCAATCCATCTACCTATAAATCGACCCAACCACCACAAACACCAACCGAAACACAAACACCCCGCATTTATCCGCTTGATTTTCACTTCATTTCAATTATTTTGAACGTCTGGACATCTTTAGTGATATTTCTTGACGTCGTGTGACGAAGATGTAGGCAGGTAAGTTATATTGTTATTGAATAGTGTGTGGCTACATCGAAATCTTCGTGTTTCTGTGTAGGATTAATACTTGGCAAATTGCTCACAGAGGTAAGTTCTAAACGGATTTATTATTGTTTTTTCTATGTTGTTGGAGCTGAGTGTTTGTCAGTGAGTTGGCTTTAGATGGTGTACGCCTTGACTTAAATCCTTCTTAGTTTGTCAGTTGCTGAAATACATAAGTTTCTTTCTCTGGTACTTGGACCGCAGACTTTGGTCGTGTGGGGCAGAAATGCCTGAATCTTATGCTTATTAATGTCAAAGAAATTGTATCCCTCTTTTGAAATTTTACTGCTGTTGGTGTTGTTGCTGATGATGATGGTGTTTTTTTGTGTGCTCTCCTGGTATTAAAATGTGGTAAGGGTCCATTATGTTTATGTTAATTAAAGTGTCATTTGTGCATGCAATTATCAAGTTTTCAATATCATATGTATATATATGTTGTTTTTTTTTGTACGTGCAGCTGTAGAAGAACTTTATTATTTCACCCGATCTCCGGTAACTACCAAAATCTTGGTTTATGTTTGAATGTATGCATAACGCATAAGTCTTATATTCCATTTATTACTGCATTAATTAATTTATATTTTTATCATACTTATATGTAATTTGTTCATCCATCATAATTGACATTCTGTGTATTTACATTATGCATATATGGATGTGTAATTTCAAATATGATTTTCTTTTACACGTCACAACGATGATATTGTAATTTTTAACATTGTTTATGTCAAGAAACTGGAAAGTTTATGTCAATAAAGAAAGATGTCTGTCTGTGTTTTATGTGAAGTCAATGGTAGCTTATCTTTGTACATGTACAAAGTCTTCCAATGTCTCAGTATAAAAGATAACGGGGAAGGGATGCACATGATAAAACGACACAATTTCTCAATTATATTTGATAACTATGTGTCTTAAGCATAAACCAATGGAATTCTGTCCTACATCGCCAAATTAGGTGGTTCTGGTTCCAGTGTGAAATGCTGCTACAACTGCATTTAGCAGTATTTTTTTTTTTTTTTTTTCAAATAGGTTTAACGTCCCACCGACAGTATTTCTGCCATTTGTTGACGATGTCTACTTGAGACAGACATAGTGATGCCACATTGCAGTATCACGTCGTAGACATATGGCATGATACCACACTCAGTCACATTAACCTGACACCGGGCCAACAAGTCATTGTACTACCCTTATAATCACTTGTATATTAAGCAGTAGTAGTAATAGTAGTATGTAGTAAAAGATGAAATAGTAGTAGTAGTAGTAGTAATAGAAGAAGAAAAAGTAGTAGTAGTAGAAGAAGTAAGTAGTTGTAATAGAAAGTAGTAATAGTAGTAGTATTTATAGCAGAAGTGGTAGAATAAATAGTAGTAGTACTAGTTGTAGCAGTACAAATAGAAGAAATAGTAATAGTATAATAGTAGTAGAAGTAGTAGTGGTTGTTGTTGTCTTTGTTGTTATAGTAGTATAGTTGCAGTAGAAATGTAAGTAGTAGTGATCGCAGTAGTAGTAGTAGAAATAGCAGTATAATGGTAGTAGTAGAAATAGTAGTAGTAGTAGAAATGGTGTTAGTAGTAGTTGCTAGTGATGTCGCCAGTCGCCGACAATCACTTACTTTACTGAAGAGCGACAATAATCTATTTACTTATATCTGTTCTGCGATGTCATTGTAAAATTTTATACCATACCATATCATGTGTACACAGTACATCAATCTGGAATCTCTTGATTTCACCCAGGTTTCCATAGGAAAACGTTTAAATATCCCCTTTCAAACAATAAGGCAAAACAGTATAACCTATTAGCTGCTCCAGCATTATAAAGCGAACAACTGTTTCGAAAACTAATCCATGAAGTTAATGCAACTGTGTATGATAAAGCATTATTTCATGGTGTTGGGGTATGCCATGTGAGAGGATATAAGGAAACTAAAATCATTTTTTTTTATTTATCTTTAAAGATCAAAGATTGAGTAGAGAGAATCGTGTTTAACCAACCTGTCGGCGGGGTTCTCTCTCTCTACCGAACGGCGCCATGGTCCAGAGGTAACATACCTGACATCGGATCCGAAGATTGTGGGTTTGAACCCTGTTGGCGGCAAGGATTTTTCATGACCTTCCCGGACGCAAAGCACTGGTCAAATCAAGAAACCGTCGAGAGGGATTTGTATAAGTTCCATATCGATCTAAAAAAAGTCTAAACTTCTCTCTCCCTCTAAATCCGCGTATGTCCTGTCCCACGTTCCCAGTGACGTTGCAATAAGAAATTATGGTCAATAAAAGTGAAGTCACGGACTTTGATTTACCATTGAACTCTCGTATCTTGTTCTAACAAAAGCTGACACGGTGAATGTATCTTTTATGAGACTTAAAACTTTTCATTGATTTCGTGTTGCTTTAAGTGTTTGTGTGTGTTTTATTTCTTAGCTTTATTTTTCGCAGAGCTTTGATTGCTAAATGGAAAAGGAAATAAAAAACAGCAGAAGTCCAGCGGTTTTGCTTCAATTAGATACATAGTTTTAAAACTTTATGTAAATCTGATTTTTTATATAAAGTAATGGTATTTAGAAAATTTTAAATCAAGCTTTAATTATAAATGAAATATTTTTAAATGTTGCTGCAAAATCCATTAAAAGTTCTGTCAAGAATTAAATATTAAAAAAAACGATTCTGTAAAAAATGATAAAATATTTACAAATACATGAAGTCTTTAGACTAGACTATTTGCCTTTACTGTCGCCTCGACAGTATTTCAGTCATATAGAGACGTGCAACTAATTACAGGTGGAGGAAGACTCCGAATGCACAGAGGCATGCGGGTTAGAAACCACCGACCTACTGCAAGCCAGCTGGAAGGCTTCCTCACATGAAAATCCGAATGACCCTGCCGGGATTCGAACCCCGCGGTGAAGGGCTGATAAAGTCTTTAAAAAAATTAAAACATGTACAAATATTATTTAAGATCATGTAGCTGGATATATAAACTAAAATTAAAACAAATCATATTTTTTATAGCATGCGATGATGCATACTTTTTAAAAAGGTTTAAAAAATCGTAAAATCATTATTTTTAATAAATGAAGAGGATCAGGGTGACAATTACGATAAGTTATAAGCTTCCAACTCTAATATTTTAGTATATAGTTTATAGTTGTAGTTTGTGTTGACTAGTGTTATTTACAAATAAAATACGTTTAAATGATTTAAAAATTAAATATATTTTGTTTTTCTAAGCTTATTATTTGTACCATCTAAAACCATTGAAGATCATGATGATGATGATGATGATGATGGTGATGCTGAACAAGAGGGCTATGATGGCCCTGAATCACCCACCTGATTATCAATGAGCAACATATGTTGGATTTTTTATATTGACTTACTTTTGACCCCACATGACCCCACTTTCGAGCTTGTCTAAGATTTCACGGAAAGAGACATTCTGACCAAGTCTCATGATGATATGGCAAAAAATGTGGCCTCTAGAGTGTTAAAGTGTTTTTTCTAAGATTTGACCTCATGACCTACTTTTTGACCCCACATGACCTGTTCAAGATTTCATGGAAACAGACA